>OY856187.1:8791434-9391434 GCA_963693315.1 Diogma glabrata | reverse complement strand
TATCTGATTGTAATGCTGATTACTTTTCACAAGGAGTGAAATTCATGTTACAAGCCCTATTTGGCACAGTGTCTTCAAACATTTTTTACTTCTTATGAAATTCATTTTTTAATTCATTGCCCTTTTTTAGGCAATACAATAATTTACTAGCGCATGCCAACTGAGGCATTGATGAGTTGGCACACAATGATCATCATCATCATCATCATTCATATATGCTGCTGCTAGGCGTGATAACAGTGGACATGCTTTACAATTCATAACATATTATTTTATCCGTCGTCATCATTGTTAGTTGTCATCATTGTTAGGCGTGCTAACTGTGGACACGCACATTATCCATCAACTTATATTATATGTCATCGCTCATCATATATTACTTTATCAGTCGTCATCATTGTTAGGCGTGCTAACTGTGGACACGCACATTATTCATCAATTTATATTATGTCATCGCTCGTCATATATTGTTTTATCAGTCGTCATCATTGTTAGGCGTGCTAACTGTGGACACGCACATTATCCATCAACTTATATTATGTCATCGCTCATCATATATTATTTTATCAGTCGTCATCATTGTTAGGCGTGCTAACTGTGGACACGCACATTATCCATCAACTTATATTATGTCATCGCTCATCATATATTACTTTATCAGTCGTCATCATTGTTAGGCGTGCTAACTGTGGACACGCACATTATTCATCAATTTATATTATGTCATCAGTCGCCACATATTATTTTATCAGTCGTCATCATTGTTAGGCGTGCTAACTGTGGACACGCACACTACCAATCAATTTATATTATATCATCAGTCGTCACATATTATATTATCAGTCGCATTCATATTATTTTATCAGTCGTCATCATTGTTAGGCGTGCTAACTGTGGACACGCACACTACCAATCAATTTATATTATATCATCAGTCGTCACATATTATATTATCAGTCGCATTCATATCATATTATCAGTCGTCATCATCATCTTCTGCCATTGCTAGGCGTGATAACAGTGGACACGCATACTACCAATCAATTTATATTATATCATCAGTCGTCACATATTATATTATCAGTCGCATTCATATCATATCATCAGTCGTCATCATCATCTTCTGCCATTGCTAGGCGTGATAACAGTGGACACGCATACTATCAATCAATTTATAGTATATCATCAGTCGTCATATAGTATATTATCAGTCACATTTATATTATATTATCAGTCGTCATCATCATCTTCTACCGTTGCTAGGCGTGATAACAGTGGACACGCATACTATCAATCAAGTTATATCATATCACCAGTCGTCATATATTATATTATCAGTCGCATTCATACTATATTATCAGTCGTCATCATCATCTCCTATCATTGCTAGGCGTGATAACAGTGGACACGCATAACATCATTCAATTTATATTACATCATCAGTCGTCATACATTATTATTCTCAGCCGTCATCATCAACATTTGCCATTCTTAGGCGCGATAACTGAGGACACGCATATAATAAAATCAAAATTCTTGATAGCTCTCTGGCTTTTTATTTAACGTCGTTCGTCAAAAAGAAAACATACAGTCCACTGCCAAGTCAGAGGCGCCATCATTTTGGTCCTTCGAGCCGGATTTGCCACCGGAACACAGCTGTCATCACAAAGGAAAAATAGTAGAAAACCATATCGTCTAGATTGGTTTCTCAGGTATTCCGTTAATTTTAGTTTTAAACATTTAAGTAATCATATTATATTTAAAACCATAAATTAATATACTAAAATACAAATATCTTTTAAATACAAATTATATTAACATTAACTTTGAGGTTTAAACGATACACGGTCACATCAATAAGTAGTCAAATAAGTGTCAGTGATCTTTCTGTCGTTGTAGTTGGTTGTCCTTGTTACAACAATTCATTATACGTATTTCGAGCATTGTCAATTTTAGGTTCCAAAACAGTTCGAACCCCGGTTCCTAGTTCACTCATTGGTTCAGTAATTCTCCTTTGTGTTAATTTTCAACCCGCATCATGGCTGAATTAGAGCTCCTCAAAAAGCAGCGTGCTGCGTTTAAGGGCCAATTGACCAATTTTAAGACCCAAGTTCCAACTGCTGAATCATTTGGAGCAGTCGAAGTTCTTCTTAGTCGGCTTCAACGTGTTTACGACAAGTATGACGGTGTCCAGTCAAAAATCGAGATATTAGATGAATTTGCTACTCCTGATCGCTCTGGCTTTGAGGAAGAGTATAGTAAGTTAGAGATCGTGTTGAGAGATAAATTGCACGACCTCAAAAAATCGGAAGACAGTTCCCTGTCAACCTCATTTCACAATACGTCTCAGCATGAGCTAAATCCTAATACCAATGTCTCTGCTGGAGTTAGACTTCCAGAGCTTACACTGCCGTTCTTTAGTGGTTTGGAATCGGAGTGGTTATCGTTTCGAGACATTTTTCTTGATTTAATCCACACGAAGGCTTTAGATGAAACAGTTAAGTTCTTATATTTAATCTCAAGTATTCGAGCAGGGTCTGCGTTTGCACTAATCGAGAGTCTTCCCGTAACTGCGGCCAACTACACTGTAGCTTGGAAATTATTGTGCGACAAATATAATAACGAAATATCGATTCAACGGCACCATACCCGGGAACTCTATGACGCCCGAACTCCTCAGGAGCACTCAGCTAAAGCTCTCCAAATGTTTGTTGAGAAGATCTTCAAACATTATAATGCATTAAAATCCCTAAAGGTAGCTGTTTCTGAATGGGATTTAATTCTAGTTCACCACCTGATTCAACGATTGGACACGGCATCTAGGGTCCATGTGGTAAAACACACCAAACCAAATGATTTGCTTCGGTTTGACGAATTAATGCAGCTGTTGCGTAACCGAGTCAGAGTGCTCGAGACATTAGCATCTACATCAGCTCACACTCATTCTCGAGTGAATAAGTCATACAAACCAGTCGCTCTAAATGCCACACACACACCGCCGGCAAGTTCGTCCGACAAATGTAGTTGTTGCTTGGGAAACCATATGTTGGCTCATTGTCCAGAATTCTCCAGCACTAAATTCACGCCAAGATCCAGATATGATTTTATCAAGAATCGCCGTCTTTGTGGAAATTGCTTACGAGATCGTCATCCTCTCAGTGAATGTCGTCAACCGCCGTGTCAAACGTGCGCACTCAAACACCATACATTATTGCATTTCGAACGCAACAATCAATTTCCGGATGTTAAAATGCAACCAGTTGTAGCTAACTGTTCCGAACTTCAGTCACTCAATAATGATTGCAGTGAAGCGACGTGTGCTGCGGTAACCAGTCTGAAAGTCTCATCAGAGACTACACCCACCAAGTTCAGCAAGGTCATTCTTATCGGCACTGCTTTAGTGCGAGCATCAGTTAATGATGGTATCCAAATCCTCTGCAGAGCTTTACTAGACAGCGGCTCAACAATGAATTTTGTTACTACACAAACATGCAAATTGTTACAGGCACGTAAACACGTCACATCTAAAACCATTACCGGTATTGCGGGATCACAAACATTGATCAAACACAAAATCTATTTAAAAATCTCTTCGTGTGTCTCAGCCTTTGCTACGACGTTAAAATGTTATGTTCTTCCCACCATTACCCATGAAATACCTTCTACAAGAGTTATGCTTCCCAAGCTAACCTTACCTGATCACATAAAATTGGCCGATCCCCACTTTAATGTACCAAATCGGATCGACATTCTGTTGGGTGCTGAGATTTATCAATGTCTGTTCAAAGGGTCATCAGTTCAACTTCATCGCGACTTACCTCCATTTTATGAGTCTGAATTGGGCTACGTGGTTATTGGTAAGACGAATATTTCATGCACTCCAAGGACTCAATCTCAATCACATATAGCGTTGTGCAGCATCCAATCTCTCGAAGCTCAAGTAAAACGATTTTGGGAACTGGAATCAGTATCGTCCAAACCGGTGTGGTCTAAAGAAGAATTCGCATGCGAAACTCATTTCAAGGAACATGTCAAGAGATCAGTTGATGGCCGATACACCGTCGCACTCCCTACCAATCCCAAGTTAGACCAACTAGGTTTATCCGATCTGTCAGCGCGTCGTCAGTTCTACGCCCTGGAAACTCGTTTACAAGGGAAACCTGAGGTCTATAAACAATACCAAGACTTTATGCGTGAATACTATCAGTTGGGACACATGACCACTGCGGTACACGACAGTGATAAATGCAACTTTTACTTGCCCCATCATTATGTGATAAAGGAACAAAGTGAAACAACAAAGTTGCGCGTAGTATTCAATGCGTCCGCAAAATCTTCATCTCTTGTTTCCCTGAACGACTGCCTGATGGTAGGCCCTACGATCCAACAGGATCTTGTTTCGATAATGCTTCGCTTTCGGAAACATAACATTGCGTTCAGTGCTGACATCGCGAAGATGTATCGACAGATCAGACTTCGAGATGACCAACAAGACCTTCAACGAGTATTTTGGCGCTTAAACTCTTCCGAACGTCTTCAAGTGTTCAAACTCGCCACTGTTACATACGGAACTGCAAGTGCTCCATTTTTAGCCACTCGGACGCTACATCAGCTCGCCATTGATGAACGTATCAAATATCCAGAAGCATCTAAAATTCTTGATAGTGACTTTTATGTAGATGATGTATTAACGGGAGCATCAAACATGTCAGAGGCCAGCCAACTGAAGACAGAGTTAATTGAACTTCTAGCCTGCGGTGGCTTCGAACTACGAAAGTTTGTTTCTAACATGAAGCAATTATCATCGGAAGATCACGACACATCAACCGTTACCATTTTATTGGGGGTTATATGGAATACAAAATCTGATCAGTTCGAAATGGTATTTGACTTGCCTCCTACTGTTGCTTTATGTACCAAGCGCAGGCTTCTTTCGGAATTATGCCAAATTTTTGATCCTTTGGGTATTTGTGCTCCAATTGTTCTCACCGGAAAACTCATCATGCAAGCTATTTGGAAACTTCAAACTCTGGGTTGGGATGATCCACTACCACCTCACATCGCACAAGCCTGGTCAACTTACAAACAGGAATTAAATACATTACAACGAATCAACATCCCTCGGTTAATTGCTTCCTCCACGTCTAATCCGATCGAACTGCATGGGTTTTGCGACGCTTCCGAGCGAGCATACGGTTGTGTACTGTACACCCGAACCTTCTCCTCAACGAATCAATATCAACTAAATCTCATTTGTGCGAAAACAAGAGTGGCACCGTTGAAGCAGGAAACGATCCCACGGTTGGAACTATGCGCAGCAGTACTCTTATCAGAATTGACTCAGAAAGTTATGTCTGTCTTGAAACTGAATTTTAGTGCGGTATACCTTTGGACAGATTCACAAATCACGTTGCATCGAATTAAGTCAGAGCCATCAAAATATGCAGTATTTGTAGCAAATCGTCTTTCAAGAATTCAAGAACTTACGTCAGCTAATGATTGGTATTACGTTCCTACAGCTGCAAACCCAGCGGATTTAGCGTCTCGAGGACTTATGCCTTCGTCCTTTTCTGCGGCATCACTTTGGTGGATAGGACCCGAGTTCTTGAAGAGCCATTCGTCAGCCTGGTCAATCTCACATGACATCAATCTACCAGATGAATTTGTGAACTTGGAGGTGCGTAAAACCAACGATCGTGGTTTAGTCCACTCTACAACAGATGATAACTCTCTTTTTATTCGATTTTCGTCTCTCACAAGGCTAATTCGAGTTGTTGCCTATATGCTTCGTTTTACTAACAATACAAAACATAGAGATATTCGAGAAGGTAATGCGTCCATTTTTCTATTACCTAACGATATTAAAAATGCTACACTGTGTTTGATCCGAATGGTTCAACGAAGTAATTTTAGTGACGACATTCGGTGTATTAAAAAGACTAAGTATTGTTCACCTAGCAGTTCACTTCGATCTCTTGCGATATTCTTAGATAAAGACGATATATTAAGAGTCGGCGGTCGTCTGAATAACGCAATAATTTCAGAGGATCAGAAACATCCGATCCTACTACCTGGTAATCATCCCTTCAGTGTATTAATCGTACGACATGAGCACCAAAAATTGCTACACGCTGGGCCTCAATCACTTTTATATAACCTTCGCTTGCAATATTGGATAACTGGTGGACGCAACTTATGCAGGACAATCGTCCATCAATGTGTTCGTTGTCATCGAATAAAACCACAATTACGCAATCAAGTAATGGGTGAGTTGCCATCTGATAGAGTGAAATCCGTGGAGCGTCCATTTCTCATCGTCGGAGTAGATTTCTGTGGGCCATTTTCATATATCCAAACCAATAAAGCCAGAACAAGAATTAAATGCTACATTTGTCTTTTTGTCTGTTTCACCACCAAAGCAGTGCATTTGGAACTTGTGATGAGTGCCTCAACTGAATCCTTTTTGGCTTGCTTACGAAGGTTTATTGCTCGACGCGGAATATGCATTCGCATCTATTCGGACAATGCCACCAATTTCGTCGGATCACGTTCGGAACTGAAGGAGCTCAAAACGTTATTTCTTTCTCAGTCATTTCAAGACACCAGCTTAAAATTCTGCTCCGAAAACGAAATAGAATGGAAAACCATTCCTCCACGGTCTCCACATTTGGGGGGTTTGTGGGAGGCTGCAATCAAAAGTGCTAAGCATCATTTCAAACGCGCAGTTGGCAATGCAGCCCTTACTGTGGAAGAACTCCTTACACTGATTTCACAAATCGAAGCATGTCTCAATTCTCGACCTCTTACGCCCTTATCTAGTGATCCATCAGACTTGACCGCTCTTTCACCTGGTCATTTTATTATCGGTGCTCCTTTGACATCAATCCCAGAACCATCATTAATTGATTTGTCCAGCAACCGGTTGTCACGCTTGCAACGAATCCAACAAAATTTACATCAATTTTGGGAAAGGTGGCACAAAGAATACTTATCGGAACTCCAACGACGACACAAGTGGCATCAGGGCTCACATAAGTTCCAAGTAGGTTCTTTAGTTATCCTCCATGACGATAATTCACCACCATTAAAATGGCACTTAGGTCGCATAACAGCATTACATCCTGGACAAGATGGGATCACTCGTGTGGTTACAGTCAAGACAGCACTGTCAGAATTGAAAAGAGCTGTCAATCGTATAAGTGTTCTACCATTTGAAACCGAGATCGACAAAGACGTTACTACCTAACATGTTCATTGTAACGTAACTTGCTTTCAGACATACCATCATTAACCCGATTTTAATACAAACTCGGCTAAAATCATTCATATGTTCCTTCTACTAACTTGATGATCCTCCACATTAAATAAACCACCTAGCCTTGGTCATAACATGTGTATCAAATAGGAGTTGTTTCTATTTTTTTGATGTCACATACATCTCCTCACAAGCATAATCTTTAAACTCTCCCCACTTATAAATTAAGTAGCGATGAGTTGTCTATAACTTAAAATCCTGCAGCTCTAGTCAATTCGGCAAACAACTACAATTGCCGCTAGGAACAAGTTGGTTGTTACAGTTGTTGACTGCATAGACAAAGGATTATACGAATCATCGTGTCCTATATCATGTATCAAGCGATAAAAAACATACTATGTAGGTCATTATTATCAGAATAATTCTTATCAATTAAAGTTCTCATTTTAATTGAAGTTGTATCATTTAATTTCAATAGTAATTTATATGTTTTATCTAACTTCAATCCAATACAGTACTAGCATTTACTATTTTCCGCTACCTAAACCAAACAGAGAATTTCGTCCCATTTTCGCATCAGTTATAATATTCCTGTGAAGAGCATTCTCACGTAACCAACACTTTCGTTGGTTCCGTGAAGAGTATTTTAACCAACAAACGTTGGTTCGAGTCTTCACAATGTACAAGAGTTGTGAACTTGAAATCACTAAAACTGGTATAAGAAAATCAAAAGTCAAAAGACTTTTCACAGTGCAAATCGATCAAGAACTTACAACCTCGATCGGCTGTTACTTATCGTAATTTCACATTCCTGTGAAGAGCATTCTCACGTAACCAACACTTTCGTTGGTTCCGTGAAGAGTATTTTAACCAACAAACGTTGGTTCGAGTCTTCACAATGTACAAGAGTTGTGAACTTGAAATCACTAAAACTGGTATAAGAAAATCAAAAGTCAAAAGACTTTTCACAGTGCAAATCGATCAAGAACTTACAACCTCGATCGGCTGTTATTTATCGTAATTTCACATTCCTGTGAAGAGCATTCTCACGTAACCAACACTTTCGTTGGTTCCGTGAAGAGTATTTTAACCAACAAACGTTGGTTCGAGTCTTCACAATGTACAAGAGTTGTGAACTTGAAATCACTAAAACTGGTATAAGAAAATCAAAAGTCAAAAGACTTTTCACAGTGCAAATCGATCAAGAACTTACAACCTCGATCGGCTGTTATTTATCGTAATTTCACATTCCTGTGAAGAGCATTCTCACGTAACCAACACTTTCGTTGGTTCCGTGAAGAGTATTTTAACCAACAAACGTTGGTTCGAGTCTTCACAATGTACAAGAGTTGTGAACTTGAAATCACTAAAACTGGTATAAGAAAATCAAAAGTCAAAAGACTTTTCACAGTGCAAATCGATCAAGAACTTACAACCTCGATCGGCTGTTACTTATGGTAATTCCACAATCATAACTTTCTAATTCATAAGCTAGTGCATCATAGCTACATTTTGGCTCATGATGCCATTCTCGTCAACACATTATGCAATGTGATCAAAACATTCAGTCTTCATTATTGATTTGCATAGTCCATGTCTAACCACTTATTTCGTCGGTTGCTACGCACACTCCATGATTAACCATTCAGTCTTCATTAATGCTTTGCATAATTCATGTTTAATCATCTATTTCTTCGGTTGCTACGCACACTCAATGATTAAACCTTTAGTCTTCGTCAATGCTCTGCATAATCCAGGTTTAATTATTTATTTCTTCGGTTGCTACGCACACTCAATGATTAAACCTTTAGTCTTCGTCAATGCTCTGCATAATCCAGGTTTAATCATCTATTTCTTCGGTTGCTACGCACACTCAATGATTAAACCTTTAGTCTTCGTCAATGCTCTGCATAATCCAGGTTTAATCATCTATTTCTTCGGTTGCTACGCACACTCAATGATTAAACCTTTAGTCTTCGTCAATGCTCTGCATAATCCAGGTTTAATCATCTATTTCTTCGGTTGCTACGCACACTCAATGATTAAACCTTTAGTCTTCGTCAATGCTCTGCATAATCCAGGTTTAATCATCTATTTCTTCGGTTGCTACGCACACTCAATGATTAAACCTTTAGTCTTCGTCAATGCTCTGCATAATCCAGGTTTAATCATCTATTTCTTCGGTTGCTACGCACACTCAATGATTAAACCTTTAGTCTTCGTCAATGCTCTGCATAATCCAGGTTTAATCATATATTTCTTCGGTTGCTACGCACACTCAATGATTAAACCTTTAGTCTTCGTCAATGCTCTGCATAATCCAGGTTTAATCATCTATTTCTTCGGTTGCTACGCACACTCAATGATTAAACCTTTAGTCTTCGTCAATGCTCTGCATAATCCAGGTTTAATCATATATTTCTTCGGTTGCTACGCACACTCAATGATTAAACCTTTAGTCTTCGTCAATGCTCTGCATAATCCAGGTTTAATCATCTATTTCTTCGGTTGCTACGCACACTCAATGATTAAACCTTTAGGTTGCTCAGCACATTTAATGGTTAATCCGCTATAACGTCAGCTACACACGCACATTAAATGATTTTATCCGTCATGATTTTGGACTAATTCAAATTTTAAATTCACTGTCATCAATTTCGTCGATTGACTCGTCTTCGAAAGTATTTTAATATACGAGTCATTGTCTCTATCGATCAGAATATTCATCGTCTCAATTTGCGTCATCTGTAATTCCATTTAGGAAGCAGAAACTATTATCAGTTAGGTCCAATTCAAAATCTAATCGCGTTACTCATGTATCACCACTTCACAACGTCAGTTCCGTTTTGAGTCGTTTACCATTGTCGCTTTGTTACAATCATAACACCACCGTTGGTCGAGTCCACAAAATCAGTATTTAGCAAGCTTGATGAAGGTCTCAAGTTGTTGCCTGCGTCACTAAGAACTACACGTTACTGCCCATCGTGAACTCTAGCATACTATTCAACCAACCTCAACGGCAGAAAGTACACTGATACTTACAGTAATGCGAGCTTTTAAACTTCACTTCTTGTCATTTGGCATCTCTCATGATATCTCATGTTCAATTGTAAATAAAAAAAGTACATAATCACAACAGTTGTTGTTGATAAATTTATTCAAAATAAAAAAATTTTTTTTGTTTTTGTAAAAATAAACATTTCTAAAGCAAAAAAATGATAATTGGTTATGAACCAGAAATAAGTATCTTAAAACTAGTAGTAACATAATTTTCTGAATTAAAGTAACTTACATAAAATGTTCTGAATTAAAATTAAAGTGGTCATATGACACACTTATGATATTAGCTATAAGTTGTTAACTCTCTGAATTTTTAAATAACCAATTAGATTAATAGTTTTCATCAATTCATGATTTATAATAATTTATATAAGTAATTATCGTCAAAGGCGGGAATATGTTGACAACGGACAGAGCTGTTCGAAATAAAAAAACAATAATGTTATGTAAATAGTCATACTTACCAATAATATCTCTGTCCTTCGTCAAAATATTTGTTGAATAACCTCAGTCAACATTTCGTGGCTGTTTTGTTTTGTTGTCTCTGAAAAAAGAAAGAAAAAAATTGACTTGTATTAATTGGTTAATTACTTTAATTTAAGCTGTTAATTTAAGTTTCGTAATTAACTTTGCTTAGCCGTCGGGATTTTTATTAACACTGGATATTGTCTGTCTGCAAACATTAAAATTATTTATATTAAGTAGTTCAGAACTTACGAGTCTTGCAATCCATGACATCTCCAGCTGTTGATGTTTCCGATCCATAGAATAATACTGAAAGAGAAAGGTTTTATTAATTTATTGTTTGTAATTTAATCAACTAATTTTACCTTTAATAATATTATTGTTTTTTGAAATGTCAATTTTTGACATTTAGGTTTCATCTGATGAGTTCACGTTCTCACCACTTGGCAAGATTTATCATATCTTGTGTCGATACGACAGTATTTAGTACTTATTTATGCTAATGTTGAACACGTGAGCTCTGCAGTCAATAAAATGATTAGTTTTTTGGCTATATATTTTAGATTTTATGATTAATAAGTCTTCTTCTTCGTTTAATTTCTGACAAGTGATGGTTAATTTTTGAGTAGTTAATTTAATACAAATAATGTTCAGAAGAAATGTAAAATTAATGTGAATTATAAAACATTGTAAAACAAAAATGTTTTTAAAATAAAATAAATAGTTCTACATTTAATTGGTGAAATTGTGCAGTGGTGTTTTTTGTGTTCATCTGCCTGCCAGTGTTTGCCGAAATTATTGTTGCATGGCCGCCATATTTAAGCATCCGAATATCTGATTGTAATGCTGATTACTTTTCACAAGGAGTGAAATTCATGTTACAAGCCCTATTTGGCACAGTGTCTTCAAACATTTTTTACTTCTTATGAAATTCATTTTTTAATTCATTGCCCTTTTTTAGGCAATACAATAATTTACTAGCGCATGCCAACTGAGGCATTGATGAGTTGGCACACAATGATCATCATCATCATCATCATTCATATATGCTGCTGCTAGGCGTGATAACAGTGGACATGCTTTACAATTCATAACATATTATTTTATCCGTCGTCATCATTGTTAGTTGTCATCATTGTTAGGCGTGCTAACTGTGGACACGCACATTATCCATCAACTTATATTATATGTCATCGCTCATCATATATTACTTTATCAGTCGTCATCATTGTTAGGCGTGCTAACTGTGGACACGCACATTATTCATCAATTTATATTATGTCATCGCTCGTCATATATTGTTTTATCAGTCGTCATCATTGTTAGGCGTGCTAACTGTGGACACGCACATTATCCATCAACTTATATTATGTCATCGCTCATCATATATTATTTTATCAGTCGTCATCATTGTTAGGCGTGCTAACTGTGGACACGCACATTATCCATCAACTTATATTATGTCATCGCTCATCATATATTACTTTATCAGTCGTCATCATTGTTAGGCGTGCTAACTGTGGACACGCACATTATTCATCAATTTATATTATGTCATCAGTCGCCACATATTATTTTATCAGTCGTCATCATTGTTAGGCGTGCTAACTGTGGACACGCACACTACCAATCAATTTATATTATATCATCAGTCGTCACATATTATATTATCAGTCGCATTCATATTATTTTATCAGTCGTCATCATTGTTAGGCGTGCTAACTGTGGACACGCACACTACCAATCAATTTATATTATATCATCAGTCGTCACATATTATATTATCAGTCGCATTCATATCATATTATCAGTCGTCATCATCATCTTCTGCCATTGCTAGGCGTGATAACAGTGGACACGCATACTACCAATCAATTTATATTATATCATCAGTCGTCACATATTATATTATCAGTCGCATTCATATCATATCATCAGTCGTCATCATCATCTTCTGCCATTGCTAGGCGTGATAACAGTGGACACGCATACTATCAATCAATTTATAGTATATCATCAGTCGTCATATAGTATATTATCAGTCACATTTATATTATATTATCAGTCGTCATCATCATCTTCTACCGTTGCTAGGCGTGATAACAGTGGACACGCATACTATCAATCAAGTTATATCATATCACCAGTCGTCATATATTATATTATCAGTCGCATTCATACTATATTATCAGTCGTCATCATCATCTCCTATCATTGCTAGGCGTGATAACAGTGGACACGCATAACATCATTCAATTTATATTACATCATCAGTCGTCATACATTATTATTCTCAGCCGTCATCATCAACATTTGCCATTCTTAGGCGCGATAACTGAGGACACGCATATAATAAAATCAAAATTCTTGATAGCTCTCTGGCTTTTTATTTAACGTCGTTCGTCAAAAAGAAAACATACAGTCCACTGCCAAGTCAGAGGCGCCATCAATCTCTATGGTGTCGTTGATTGGTATATTTATATACATATTTGTTATATCAAAAGAAGTTTTAATATTTGTTTGAAAATATGTTTCAAAAGTGTTAAGTTCGTTATTTCAACTGTTTCCATATTTGTAATCTCACTTCAGGTATGGCTAAATACCTAAACTAAACTAAATTTCCTGCAAGAATTAGCCCAGTTGCTGGTCCGATGAGATGATGATGACAATTTCTACAAATTCTACTAAACATAAATAAATTTTTTTTTGTCGTTTTTTGATAACCATCACAAACATATGTATATTCTTTTTTTTTTCAAACATTCAATGTGAACTTTCCAAAATCCTAAAAATATTGCAAAAATTATTACAAAATCAAAAATTCAAACTTTTTTCAAAATTCTGAAAATTATAACAAAATCAAAAATTTTAAATTTTTCAAAATTCAAAAAATATTCCAAAACATCTTACAAAATCAAAAATTGAAATATTTTTCAAAATTCTAAAAATAAATATAAAATTCAAAAACTCTATTTTTTTCAAAATTCTAAAAATATTGCAAAAATTATAACAAAATCAAAAATTGATATTTTTTTTCAAAATTCCAAAAATATTCCAAAAACTAGAATAAAATCAAATATTTAAACTTTTTCTAAATTCCAATAATATTCCAAAAACTCTTAAAACTTCAAACTTTTTCCAAAATTCTAAAAATATTCAAAAAATTCTTACAAAACCATAAATTAAAACTTTTTCAAAAATTCTAAAAATATTGCAAAAATTATTACAAAATCAAAAATACAAACTTTTTCCAAAATTCCAAAAATATTTCAAAAACTATAACAAATTCAAAAATGTCCATGTCCAATTTCATTTTCAATTACATTTACGTCATAAAAACAGCTACATTTTTTCACAAAAAATTGGGGAAAAAATTAATGCAATCATTTTTTGACACACTTGACATTATTTTTTTGACAAACTTATAATGCCGTAATTCTCGATAATAATAATGAAATTTCATTTCAAACAAACAATCAATTTTATTTTTTTCCAAAAAATTGGGTAAAAAAATAAATAAAAATCTTTCTTTTGACACACTTGACATTATTTTTTTGACAAACTTATAATGCCATAATTCTCAATAATAATAATAAAATTTCTTTTCAAACAAATAATTAATTTTATTTTTTTCCAAAAAATTGGGTCAAAAAATAAATCAAAATCTTTCTTTTGACACACTTGACAACATTTTTTTTGACAAACTTATAATGCAATAATCCAGTTTTTGATCTCACATTCCAATCCCTACCATCAAGATTTCTCCAAATTCAATGTTCCTACTCGTAATCACTTAAAATGAACGAAATGAGTTTTTTAAGCCAAAAATATGAAAATTTGGTATTTTTGACACACAAAATGATTTTTCGACCCACTTCCGGTACAGTTATCGAGCACAGCGTCCTTTCGGACCTCTCATTTGAGTTTACCTATTTTAGGAAGAAAAAAAATGTTTGAAATCCCTCCAGCGGTTTTCTAGATTTCGTAGGTAATGACGAACGGACGGCCGTCCGGCAGACAGACATACATTTTTTTTTTGCTTTTTTAGAATCAGTAGGTCCTAAAACGTCGAGAAATGCCAAAAAAAGTGGGGGTAAGAATTTTACTTTTGGCTCATGAATGAAATACTTAGGTCTTTTAGACCTAAGTAATTTCCCCATATAGTATCCCCATAAAAACATTTCCGAAAAATAAGGAGTCTAATGATAGTTGAAAGTTTGACATCATCGCCTTGGTAGTGGATATCGGGTCTGCCAAAGGATTTATGCTCACTTAATTTATAATAACTCAACTTTTCATATTCGTAGGAGGTGTGTGAATTGAGAGCTTGAAATGTTTTTCTTTTAAAATCACTGTCCATTTCCATGTTGGTAAAGATTTTAAAATCATGTAATTCCGAATCCTAAATTTTATTTTTAAACAAGAAACGAAAACCTTTAAATATGAAACGCATGAGTCTAATCTTCCGTTATTATTGAGCAAATATTAAATTTGTTCTTTACAATCCAAAAAAATTTCTATTTCCCTACAAATGTTCAAACGATTTTTTTTTGTTTTTCTTGCGGTAGAAAATTTTCCATATCCGTTTTTATATCGTATATTATTTCATTTTTGCTTATCAAATATATTTTTAGATTTCTACCTGAATTGATAAAAAATAATATTCTGGAATGAAAAAATTACTTTATCTTGTTGAATTAAAACGAAAAGAAAACTGAAAGAAAACTCCAAGATGCAGAATCTCATTTCTAATATATTTCAAGTATTTTTCTTTATATTTTTTGAATAGAACAAAAAGTTATGAGATGAAATTGTTTTTAGGTTTGTGTTTGTTCCTAATGCTTGTGTTTGAAAATAGTAAGATGGACGAACTTCTTTTTTAAAAAAAACTATGTTTGTTTATTTATGAGTTTCATATTATTTTTTTCTCTGAATAATGTAAATTTACATTCATTTGAATATTGGATTTATAATATTCATGTTTCTTAATATGTTTGTGGAACAGGAATAATAGTTGTAAAACATGTGTTTAAACACATAAATATAATAATTTTATTCACATCAAAATTGAATAACGAATACATAGTTCCTTTAAGTATGTATGAGCAATTTCACACACGTTCAGCAAATTTTTGGGAAATTTTGACTTGACCGCTTTTAATTTTGATTATTTTTTGTTTATAGATAGTCTTTCATAAATAAAAAATACAAATTCACTTAGAATTTTTTTTTCGATCAGGGGTCTTCACAGGGTGCCCTCAATTTTTTGTTATTTTGTGATGTGAGAGCATTTTGACGAGCGATTGTAGAAAAACTACTCAATCGATTTTCAAAAATGATATGTCGTTGAATAGGTATTAGAACAAAGTTTTTAAAAATGTAAACTGATAATTTTTTGAAATAATTTTTAACGGTGTAACATAAGAAAAATCGGTGTAATTGAAGAAAAGATGGCGCTACACCTTTTTTTTTAACTAAATTGAAGCTTATTTTATATCTTACTACTTGTGAAAGTTTAGCACTAGCATTATTTTTTGTTTTAAAGATAAAATTCGTTGTGCATACGACTGTCGGGAATCAGTTTTTTTGTTCTGAAGGAAAATTATACAAATGGCGTTATAAACTAAGAGATTTTTTTTATGTTAAATATCAAATATTTTATTATTAAATGAACTTTTTAAAATATTATAAAAATTATATATGCATTATTATATATGTATGTTAACAGTGTACATTTTTAAAAACTTTGTTCTAATACCTATTCAACGACATATCATTTATGAAAATCGATTGAGTAGTTTTTCTACAATCGCTCGTCAAAATGCACTCACATCACAAAATAACAAAAAATTGAGGGGCACCCTGTGAAGACCCCTGGTCGAAAAAAAAAAATTCTAAGAGAACTTGTATATTTTTTTATGAAAGACTATCTATAAACAAAAAATAATCAAAATAAAAAGGGGTCAAGTCAAAACGTTGTTGAATCTTCGTGAAATTGCTCGTATATTGCGTTGACAGTTATATTGCAATAACATAGTTTTTGAAAGAGTGAAAAAAAGTAAGCGAATTTTTAATTTCGTACAAGCTAGGTACTATACAGTTTTATGCTTATCAAACTCTTCTTTTTCATAACCAATTTCACCAATGTTGTTATGTTACTATAAAATTGATTCAGAATATAAAAATATTCTTTCATCAAACAAAACAAAAACAACTTAATTATGGTATAAACTACAAAAAAAATTTCATGTTTGTAATATAATGAAAGCAAACCCATAAAAATAAATTCACAACTTATTCTTCCGTTCTTTCATTTTTATTATTATGCTTTGATTAAATTTATCTTAACTTAAATAAGTTAAAACGAACAATTTTATATCCTCGTTGCATTATTTTATAACCAATCTATAAATTACATTATTAAATCTTCGTTTTCCTTAGATACCATTTTGTAAGATCATAAAAAAAATATGATACAAATAATTTCGAAATAGAATGAAAATCGTTCAATAAATCAACAACAACAACAAAAACTGAAAGTTTACAAAAAGAAAAGTTAAAACTTTAAATTGAGAAAAACACAAAAAAATAGCAACTCGTGAAAAGTAATTTTGTTTTTGTTAATGCATATCTTTAGAAACTATAAATAATCTAAAATTTTTATCATTAAAACTTAATCAAATAGAACCGCCCGAAAGCATGAAATGTTAAGCTTTTATTGTTTTTTATACTTTTTACTGTTGTTTTGTTATAGATAAACACATTTAACTACTCCTTAAAACCTACAGATTCTACTATTTAGAATTATCACTTATTTTCAATATAAAAATAACATCCACATAACTCCTACAAAGGCTACTTACCGGAAAAAATTCCATTTACGTTGTTAAATAGATGTTAAAAAATTGTTTTCGGTTTTTTTGTTATATTAAAAAACGAAGAAAAAAGAAATTTGTTTGATGATAATAAAAATATAATAATAAAAAAAAAAATGTTTATATATTCTAATATGGCTGGTTTTATTTAACAATTTAGGAAATAATTTACATGCGTTCAATTGAATTGAATAATTATTTGAATATAAAATTATGTGCGAAAGAAATTTTTTAGTGAATGTAATACAAACAATCTCGGTAAACAAACAGGCCCTTGCAATAATTAATATTAGTGATTTTAAAAAAAAATTATATTATTTTAATATTTTTTATTTGTCTTGTTTCATGTCGATTTATCGATATTTTAATTTAATTTTTCATTACATTGAGAGAATTATGGAAAAATTAATTATTTTCCACACATAATTCAAATATTTAAATGTTTTGATTTCAGAATTTTGGTCTTTTAAATTGTATCATTAAAAATATGGCGAAAAAATGGATGCATCCTTTACAAACAAAATCACACTAATAAATTTCCAATATAGAACTTAAATATACGAGCGTTATCTTCATGTATAAAAATGTTTGTTGGGTTTGATGCAAAATAGATCGGAATCGTAAATAGTTTTTGAAGATTCAAATAAGATGTTAAGTTTGTCGGTTGATAGAATTGAGAGAACTTTTTAAGTTCTTAGGATATGATAAGTACTTAGTAAGGTGTTGAAAAACAGGCTTATTTAGGTGTAAAATAGTATTTTAAGATTCAGTACTCTGTACTTTTTGAGATTCTAATTAGATGTTAAATAGTATGTTTTGTCGTTTATCAAGAATAAAAAGTTCTTATTTACAGGCAATAAAGGAAAAAAGAACTAAAATAGGTTCATTTGAGAAAGTCTACTACGTAAATCGTAGTTTAAAATCGACTCGGTATGTCATCCGTAATTCGACAGACTAATTAAATTTTATTCGATACTATTCTTCATTCTTCATTCATGACCTAGTTGCATTGCAACGTATTTCCAGAATATATCAACTAATATAGAAAGCTCTTCAAATGTTATTCTGTGTTAAATTTCAAAATTTGCTCATTCAGATATGAAAATATGAAGGGGCTGAAATCTCACAGCTCTGAGATATCAAGACTTCGGTTTGGGTTAAGGATTTTTATATAGTTTTCGGCAAAAAACTTTTATGAGGACATGGTTTTTAGTTTTGGGCAGCGATGTATATCAAATACAACTCTTTGTTAAAGTAAAAGTATTTTGTATCTCTGTTTAGAAATTTATTACAACACTAACACGAAACATCAATACGTTGCCGGAAAATTATAACAGATCATAAATTAACATAATTTAGTGAAAAGATGATAGACTCAGCAAACTGCTCAAAAACCTCTCCATTTAGTGTTTCGAGAAAAGATTTCAAAATCACAAATTCATATTTCTTTCAAAATTCCAAAAATATTGTAAAAATTAAATAAAATTCAAACAAAATTCTAAAAATATTTCAAAAATTATTACAAAATCAAAGATTAAAACTTTTCCAAAACTCTAAAAATATTGCATAAATTATAACAAAATCAAAAATTGAAATTTTTTCCACAGTTATAAAATTTAAAATATAATCAAAAATTTAAAATTTTTTCAAAATTCTAAAAATATTCCAAAAATTAGAAAAAAATCAAAAATTTAAACTTTTTCTATATTTAAATAATATTCTAAAAATTCTTAAAAATTCAAAAATTTAGACTTTTTCCAAAATTCTAAAAATATTCCAAAAATTATAACAAAAACAAATATTAAAACTTTTTCCAAAATTCTAAAAATATCGCAAAAACTACTACAAAATCAAAAATACAAACTTTTCTCAAAATTCCAAAAATATTTCAAAAACTATAACAAATTCAAAAATGTCCATGTCCAAATTCATGTTCAATTACATTTACGCATAAAAACAGCTACATTTTTTTTCAAAAAATTGGCTAAAAAAATAAATGAAATCATTTTGTGACACACTTGACATTATTTTTTTGACAAACTTATAATGCCATAATTCTCTATAATAATAATAAAATTTCATGTCATACAAATTATTAATTTTATTTTTTTCCAAAAAATTGGGTAAAAAAATAAATAAAAATCTTTATTTTGACACATTTGACAACATTTGTTGGACAAACTTATAATGCCGTAATTCTCAATAATAGTAAGAAAATTTTATTTCAAACAAATAATTCATTTTATTTTTACATTCATGAGCCAAAAGTGAAATCGTTACCCTCCCTTTTTGGCATTTCTCGACGTTTTAGGACCTACTAATTCTAAAAAAGCAAGAAAAAAATGTATATCTGTCTGCCGGCCGTCCGTCCGTCCATCCGACCGGCCGTCACTACCTACGTTGCAGGGAAAACCGCTGCAGGGATTTCAAAATTTTTTTTCTAAAAATAGGTAAACTCAAGGAACAGGTCCGAAAGGACGCTGTGTTCGATAACTGTACCGGAAGTGAGTCAAAAAATTATTAAGTGCGTAAAAAACAGCAAATTTTCATATTTTTGGCTTAAAAACGTTCATTTTAAGTGATTACGAGTAGGAACATTGAATTTGGAAAAATCTTGATGGAAGGGATTGGTATGTGAGATCAAAAACTAGATTATTGCATTATCAGTTTGTCAAAAAAATGTTGTCAAGTGTGTCAAAAGAAAGATTTCTATTTATTTTTTTACCCAATTTTTTGGAAAAAAATAAAATTAATAATTTGTATGGCATGAAATTTTATTATTATTATAGAGAATTATGGCATTATAAGTTTTATCAAAAAAATAATGCCAAGTGTTTTTAGTC
The DNA here is from genome assembly GCA_963693315.1 of Diogma glabrata. Classification (NCBI taxonomy): domain Eukaryota; kingdom Metazoa; phylum Arthropoda; class Insecta; order Diptera; family Cylindrotomidae; genus Diogma; species Diogma glabrata. The sequence goes on along the minus strand of OY856187.1, from coordinate 9,370,936 downwards.
AATTTTTTGGAAAAAAAAATGTAGCTGTTTTTATGACGTAAATGTAATTGAACGTGAATTTGGACATGAACATTTTTGAATTTGTTATAGTTTTTTAAATATTTTTGGAACTTTGAAAAAAGTTTCTATTTTTGATTTTGTAATAATTTTTGCAATATTTTTAGAATTTTGAAAAAATTTTAAATTTTGGATTATATTATAATCTTTATAACTTTGGAAAAAGTTTGAATTTATGATTTTGTAATAATTTTTGAAATATTTTTTGAATTTGGCGTGAAAAAAGTTTTTATGACGTAAATGTAATTGAAAATGCAATTGGACATGGAAAATTTTGATTTTATTTAATTTTTACAATATTTTTGGAATTTTGGAAGAAATACGAATTTGTGATTTTAAAATCTTTTCTCGAAACGCTAAATGGAGAGGTTTGAGTAGTTTGCTGATTGTATAATCTTTTTACTAAATTATGTTAATTTATGGTCTGTTATAATTTTCCAACAACGTATTGATGTTTCGTGTTAGTTTTGTAATACATATCTAAAATATGGAGGGGCTGAAATCTCACAGCTCTGAGATATCAAGACTTCGGTCTGGGTTAAGGATTTTGATATAGTTTTCAGCAAAAAAAATTTTATGAGGATATGGTTTTTAGTTTTGGGCAGCGATGTATATCAAACATAACTCTTTGTTAAAGTACAAGCATTTTTTTATCTCTGTTTAGAAATTAATTACAAAACTAACACGAAACATCAATACGTTGTCGGAAAATTATAACAGATCATAAATTAACATAATTTAGTGAAAAGATGATACAATCAGCAAACTACTCAAAAACCTCTCCATTTAGCGTTTCGAGAAAATATTACAAAATCGAAAATTCAAATTTCTTTCAAAATTCCAAAAATATTTTAAAAATTTAATAAAATCAAACTTTTATCAAAATTCCAAAAATATTCTAAAAAATTAAATATTTAAACTTCCATTTAAATTTCCAAAACTCTAAAAATATTGCAAAAATTATTACAAAATCAAAAGTTCAAACTTTTTTCAAAATTCCAAAAATCATAATAAAATCAAAAATTTAAAATTTTTCAAAATTCTAAAAATATTCCATAAATTCTTACAAAATCAAAAATTGAAACTCTTTCCAAAATTCTAAAAATATTGCAAAAATTATTACAAAATCAAAAATAGAAACTTTTTCAAAATTCCAAAAATATTTCAAAAACTATATCAAATTCAAAAATTTCCATGTCCAATTTCATTTTCAATTACATTTACGTCATAAAAACAGCTACATTTTTTTTCCAAAACTTAGCTAAAAAATAAATGAAATCATTTTTTGACACACTCTCAATAATTATAAAAAATTTCATTTCAAACAAACAATTTTATTTTTTTCCAAAAAATTGGGTAAAAAAATAAATAAAAATCTTTCTTTTGACACACTTGACAACATTTTTTTGACAAACTTATAATGCAATAATCTAGATATTGGTCTCACATACCAATCCCGACCATCATGATTTCTCCAAATTCAATGTTCCTACTCGTAATCACTTAAAATGAACGTTTTTTAAGCAAAATATATGCAAAAATCCTTGTTTTTACACACTTGACGATTTTTTTGGCACACTTCCGGTACAGTTATCGAACACATCGTCCTTTCGGCTCTTTCCATTGAGTAAACCTATTTTTAGAAAAAAAAAATTTTCAAATCCGTCCAGCCGTTTTCTAGATTTCGTCGGTTGTGACGGCCGGACGGACGGCCTACAGACAGACATACATTTATTTTTGCTTTTTTAGAATCAGTAGGTCCTAAAACGTCGAGAAATGCCAAAAAAGTGGGGGTCAGAATTTCCCTTTGAGCTCATGAATGTAATACTTAGGTCTCCCAGACCGAAGTAATATAACTTATATAATTTAAAAATTGATTACGCGTTGATAATTGTTTTTTGATATCGAAACAATTGACCGACTGTTTTTGTTTTTACTAAATTTTATTTAATGCTAATGTTGCAAATTGATTTTATTTAAATTAAACGATTTAACAAATATTTGGAAATAACCCAGATTTTAGTAAAGGTAATTTATGAAATATTTGTTTTCAATTTTAATTGAGTTTTAGGTAAATTGTTTTTATATTAATTGGTAGAATTTTAGAAGATATTGCGAATTTAGTTTGGGGTGTTGTTGAAGAAAAACTCTGTAATTGGAAAACTCTCTAACTACAGTAGAATATACCAAATTATTTCTTTCAGTGACAGTACTGTACCTCACAAAAATGAGGTTGAATTGCCATAGCGTTGAAAATTTTAATTCTGCTTCACGAAAAATTATAATTAGTTTCGGTCTCGTAAAGATGAAACGTTTGTTGCTTCAAAAACTAGCTGATAAAAAGGAATGCATTCATGTTTGGTATTTTTTTTCATGGAGGTCTTAGTTTTTGTTGGTTTGTGTTTCTTTTATTTTTGACCTACGGGTGTGGTGTGATAGCCCCGCGCACTCCAGTCCCTGCTATTGACAGACAAGATAACGTAGGATATCTCATACCGCTAGCAATAGATGTGAGATATAACAAGCCAAGATTTTAATTTTAGATGTGCTGGCGGGATGAACTGTACAGTGTTGTGCTAATTTTTAACAAAAAGTAATTTACGTAATTCTTTACATGTAAAGAATTAGTTCATTACATCTCCTAAACACCAATATGTCTGATTAGCAAAAGTTATCTTATTTAATTAAAAGTAAAAATATTGATTTATTAATAGATTTAAACTATTGTGAATAATTCCTCTATCAAATCACACTCCATATACCAACCCAATCAATCAACGTATTGATATTTGGAATGTGATTTTGTAAATTCTTGTCCCATTTGATTTAGTAACCAAAAACAGTTATGAATTTTTGTTGCAATTCAATTTTTGTCGTTTTGACTCGCAGGAAATTGGAAATCAGTAATTATGTATTACAATTAATTATAATAATAGTAATTAACAACCGTAAAAATAATTTTAGACAGCTACAAACATTTTAATAGCGCAACAAGTTGCCTACATTTTGGCTACAAATTTATATATTTAACATTAAAATTATATGAATAGAACAATTGAGATTTTAAAAACCGTAAGCTTCAACTTAAGCTGGTGGCTTCTACAAATTTTTGAAAAACGCAACAAATTGGCTACAAATTTTCATGTTTTTAGAATATAATAAAAATTCGATGAATAAAACTTTTGATAAATTGAAAACTTTGTAGCTTCAACATGAACTGGCTTCTTTATTTTTTTAAAGATTGGGCGGGGAATTGAATAATTGAGTTGTACCCCTGAATAATATAAAAAAATGAAAGAGTTCAGTCTAGTTTTCAATATATCAAAATTTCTGTTTATTCAATTTTAGTTCTAAAGGCATAAACATTTGTAATCAATATATTGCGTTTGTAAAAAATTTGTAGTTGAAAAATTGAAGGTCCCACCGGCTCATTTTGAAGCTAACCGTTTTTAGAAACTGGATTGCTCTAGAATATTGACGCAATAAATTGACTGTATTTTGGCTACAAATTTTAATGTATTAAGATTTAAAACTCAGAAAATATATGCATATAAAATAAAAGAAAATAAGAATAATAGTAATAGCAATATTATTATGAAAAATGCAGGTGTTTGTTCCGATGCACCACTAAGAACTTGACTCAAAGTTAAAACCAAACTAATAATCAAATCAATGCGTTTTTACACAACGACTTGTTCTTTCAAAAAGGCTTTCTATTTATCTCCTTCGCTTTGGTTTTCTTATTCAATTCAACAACAAAAATTATCTCATACATTGAAAATCTGCCGTAAAAAACAAATGGAGCGGATAGAGAAAAATTATTCAAACAGATCATCAAACCTTCAACGATCAAATCATAACAATAAGGTCCTTCAAAATTCAATCAATTATTAATATTGTGAACATATTTCAGTTCAAGAATCACTAAATGAAATACCCTTTTAATGATGGTAAGATCTGCATAGAATCAATATAATCTAATTCGTTATCTGCTCAACAAAAAAATTATTTGTTTATCATCAAAAAATATAAAATAAAACAACAATCGATCATAAACCGAAATATAAGATCCGCTGATTGAGTTCGAATGAAACATATAAATTGTGAAGTAAAAGGCTAAAAGATGAATTTATTTATACAGTGAACCGTTGTATACGGTCAGATATTATTTATGAAATGGTCTTAAGTTGTTTAACATAACGGAATGAAGGTATAATTAATTTGTTGACTGTGTGTTTATAGATTTTAAAAGAAAATATCTACTGATCAAATTTTTGTTGGTCGTTACAGCAAAACTCTAGAACTGTATTCAGTCTATAGAAGCACCCCCAATTTTAGCTGTTAAATATTTCTTGATGATGGCATACTATTGCTGGCTCGAAGAATCGAGCTTTCAAATAACCCTATATCTAAGATTTAATGATTGAGGAAGACAATGCGTCACATTATCAAGGACTATGCCCTAGCTGGATTATTGGTGACTTCATATTTTAGTTTTGCTCCCGCAAATTTTTAAAACAAACCTGCTTTTCAACTCTTGTTTTATTTTTATTTTCTCTATCCTATCATAAAATATTGGCTATGTGATTATCCATTTTCTAACAAAAAACATAAAAAAACAAAAAATCTTCGTTAAGAATAATAAATGTAGTTTTCGGTTAAATTTTAGACAAACAAATTTAAATCAAAGTTGGGAAAAGTTGAGATACAGAAAATAAAAATAATTATAAGATACTTGAAAGTTGGAATGCAGAACCTACATGTAACGACTTAGATATATTCTGAAATAAACATATTCAACACATCTTCACCATTTGTTCCAATTTAACGTTAAATGAAAATCTTCCAAACTCATATCTGAACCATATACCAAAGTTTCATAAACATTGCTGAATAGCTAAAGGCTATTGAGTGGACCATGATTTACACCATGAAAAAAGCTCTCCCTAATTCAGAAATTTCTTTCGATTTAGGTTTCCCTTTATTTTCTTTGTAACGTTTTCGTTTTTTTTATTTTCAAATTTTCCAATTTAATTGTGTTGAACTGTGTACTTCCTTGTAAGTATATGTATAATTTCTACATAAAAAATTTTAACTTTCGTTATTGTAAATAACACTGTCGCCAAAATTTTTATGATAAGTGGCAGAGTTTGTGTTTTTTTAGGTTTAATTTTTATACGTATCAGTATCAGCGTATAATTATATAATTTTCTTAAGAAAACGGAAAAAATATGGATACAAACATTCCCTAGAGGTGTTTACAATATTATTAAAGTTCTGTTAAAAATATTGTTTTTTAGAATAATTTAAAAATTTTTTTTTGTATTATTATTGTAATAAATTTATATTAAAATTAAAGGCATGGCTAGAGAATATTATTTTTGCTTATGTTGGTAATAATAACAAAGAGGAAAAAAAATTAGAAAATTTCACACAAAAGTTTTTCAAAGTATCCAATGTACATAATATTTAAATTTGTTATTGTTGTTGTTCTTGTACTTAAATTTAATTTTCAGGATTTCCGGTTCATAAGGGGGACAAATTTTGAAGAAAGACAAAATTTTATAAAAAAAAAAGAAAACAAGAAAATAAAATTTAGACTAGTTGTTATATTGTGATTGTTAAATTAAGTTAAGGATAAAATTTCAGACGTTTTTACAATTAAAGAAGATTGTGTTGCATTCTTATGATTGGAAAGGAAATTAAGTTTAACAAGAAAAAATGGTTTTTCTATTTGTTAGTTAATAGTGGGAGGTAGATGTTGATTTGGTTTCTGTTTTTTGTTAAATATTTTTCATAGATGAATCAGTATCTAGTTGTTATTTAAAATTTGTCCTTCTATTAATCAGAACTCCTTGTAATGAATTTGCTTATTTTATTAAAAACTTTTTTATTTAATTTTGAAACAAAATAATTATCACAACATACATCTAACGGTAATTTTTTTTCTTATTTCAGGTTCTTGCAATAGATCGTGATGAAGGAGACAATGGTCGTATAACCTATTCCATAAAATCTGGGAAAGGACGTGCTAAATTTCGTATACATCCCGATACTGGAATTATCTACGCAGCCAAACAATTTGAACCTGAATCAGAATATGACTTACTTGTTCGTGCTGAAGATAATGGGGAACCGAAACGAGTAGCAACAGCTCGTGTTGTTATTACCATTATACCGATTTCAGAAACATCAGAACATGTCCCACAAATTAAAACACCTGATCAACATGTTGAAATAACAGAAAATGATAAGGCAGGATTTTGGGTGACATTAATTCAAGCAACTGATGAAGATGACGACCCATTATGGTTCGATATTGTTCATGGAGACGAACGCAATGAGTTTTACATCGGACATGATAGTGGAAATGTTCTACTCGCTAGAAAACTAGATTGGGAAACTCAAAAAGAATATAATATTACAATTAGTGTAACTGATGGTGTTCATACTGTTTTTACACAATTGTATGTTTCTGTTATTGATATCAACGATCATCCACCCGAGTTTACTGAAAAAGTCTACCATAAATCTATTTCTGAAAACATTGAAGAAGGAACTGAAATACTACAACTACATGCAACTGATCGTGATGAAGATAAAAAATTATTTTACAGTTTACATGCGGCACGTGATCCAATTTCATTAAAGTTATTTCGTGTTGATTCTGTTACCGGAAGTATTTTATCAGCAAAACGATTAGATCGTGAAATGATCTCCGAACATGTCCTTATAGTTATTGTTAAAGATCAAGGCACACCAGCAAAACGGAATTATGCTAAAGTTATTATCACAGTTCACGATCATAACGATCATATCCCTGAATTTACATCAAAAATCGTGCAGGGAAAAGTTTATGAAACTGCAACTATTGGATCGAATGTTGTACAGGTTTATGCTATTGATAGAGATATTGGAGATAATGCTAAAATAACGTACTCCATTGTTGGTGGGAATATTGGAAATGTTTTTAATATTGATTCAAATATGGGAGTGGTATATGTAGCTAAAGATTTAGACATAACGGCGTTGTCTGAGTACATGCTACAGGTAAAGGCATCAGATCACGGAAAACCACCTCTATCGTCACAGGTTCCAGTTCACATTATGATAAATATGGCGGATAACGCGGCACCAAAGTAAGTCATTTTTTACAGTTTTGATGACATTTGAGACTTTGGTTTTTTATAAAATTATTTTTATTTGGAAAATACTTATTATTTGTATAATTCTACGTAAATACGTTTGCTACATTAACGTTTAAGATTTTCATAGATTAAGAACAACTCAAACCCAAACCAATATGTCAAGAGAAAATAATTTTTTTCTTGGAGTATATACAAAATAAAAAAAGTAAACAATAACAAAATAATTGACACAAAATTGTGTTGTAAATTGTTTATATTGCCAGACCATAGACACATACAAAATAAATGGTTCATCGTAAATATCAATAGTAAATGTCAATCTTATCTAAATTGGTCGAAATGATATAAACAATATTGCTTTAGGTTAAATGTGTAATGAAGCGCTCCTTCGGTGTATGACAACGAAGTGGCATAGCAGGTCGCGTACCTAGCGATATTAGTAAAGCCCCAAACTAGCGTCAGTAAGTGGGGACGAGAGAGATATCCTGCTGCTCCAACACAAATACAGAATTGTACGCGTGATACATGATACGAAAGAAAAGAAAACAAGTGCATGATTGAGACTCTGGCGACCCCCTTAACGAACAGAACCACGATCACCACGTCCGACCCCACCTTCAATCACAGCTTCACACGCTTTCGCACCTCATACTCGCACACACACACACATGCACACCAACACCCATACCTTCGTCAATAGTAATACCTGCTCACATCTATTCAAGGAACTACGATCAGTTGATCGCATATAATAGTTGTTGGTTATTTATGTTAATTGTAATCAATGGCCAACTGTTGTATATAGGATTGTGATTTTCGTTTTTTTGTATAATCGAATCTTAAACCTCTGAAAGTGGGTGTTATTGGTAATTAAACTAATTTCATCTGTGGCAAGTCAGTCCTTAGTATGATGCAAATCCTTCCCTTTTTGTCTTCATCAAGTGCCTTATAGTACAACAAGAACATAACCAAAAAAATATCTATAAAGATATACATATATTTGAACAATTTTTAAGTTGTATATATTCAAAAAAATATTTAAATAATAATTTTGTCCTCCTTTTTTTTGTTTAAAATATCGTAAAATACAATAGCAACTAGTTAAAATACCAAAAAAAAATACACCAAACCTTTAGGCTGAAATCCATGCCAATCCTTAACCGAACTATTTCTGGAATAAATGGACGCCACGTTCCATTGGATAATGCTTGTTGTAGTTCATCTGTTGATATAAGACCTTTCCGATCTATGTCAACTGGTTATACCAATGAAGAGAGCTGTATCAACCTTGATTCACACGCACAAGCTTCACATGAACACCCACATACTCACACTCACATGCACACACATGTATACCCACATACGTACATCCACCCTTCCATGAATATACGAGCACACACCTACACACCCGCAATCATTCATACGTACATACATACCCATATATATAAAAAAAAAATATGACTCACCCCATAGTTAGTCCAGATCCCCACTCAATGTTGTTCCGCTAGCCGGTTATCATCTTCTCCACTAGTTGGGATTTGTCTCCCATATTCGTAGATCCATAATGTTCTTCATTCAATTTCAACTTAGTTGAGGTATGAAGAACGGTAAAAAGTGTTCGTAGAATAAATAAATAAGACAAAAAAAATTGATACTAAAAATGAATTAAATAATTGTGATGTTAAGTCGATCGTCCAAAAACAAAATTTTTATCTCGTCGCTGGTCGAGTTGGTTAAATGGTAAACCATATAAACTTTGATCAGAGGGACGCCGGTTCGATTCCCAAACCGACCGGAATTGAGATAAAACTTTTGTTACGGATCTTTCGCTTTTCAAAGTATTTTTTCATTCTATTCAATTGAATACATTCATTTCTGGTGTCTTAGAATTCGAATGAACTATTTAACACTAGGACAGAATACATATATTTTATATCTTTTTTTTATTAGAATTGATACTAGATACACAATTAGAGTGATCTGTAGATCTTACAACACAAAAGACTAGAAAGTCACAAAATAAATTAAAACTTTACTATTGCTCCGCCCGAGAAAAGCGAACACCATTTTGTTTCTTAGGGTTAAATTTTTCTTTTTTATTATTCGTTCGTTTTGATTTTATTATTTTATTCTTTATCTTATGGCGAATCACAAAAAAATTTAACTATCCCGATTTCTACCATTAACTAGAGAAAAATGGTTTTTCCATTCACTAAAAATTTTGAGTCAACTCACCAATGATAACAACATACCTCAGCACCAAAAGAGGATTGTATTCGGCTTGTCAATCGTGTAACCGCACAAAGGTGGAACGTCTCGTAAAGTAATTTTCTTATTCCATCCATCCAAAAAAACACAAAAAAGTTCACCAGCCAGCTATAAGTTTTCTATCATGGCGATCGACAATCAAAATTTTCTTCAGACGTCAAAATTCTATCAACAGCTGTGTGGTTCTGTGGACAAAAGGTCGACTAAGAGGGTGATGACATCTCGCGGCATTTATTTATATTAAAAAGAATGGTAGCATTATCTGGTAGCTTATTTGTAACCTACTAAAGAGTCTGTTCAACTAACTTGTATTAAAAAATTGGAGAAGAATTATAAAAAAAAATACTGATTACGAAACGATTGTAAGAAATTATATATGGAAATAGCGCGATTACGAATTAATGTTAATGCACAACTGTTTTATGATAATTTAAATAGAGATTATTGCGACAGACAACTGCGAATAAGAAATTATGTTTAAAAAAAACGACAATACTACAGAAGTTTTTGTTAATGTAAATTTAATACGTGTGGGAAAGCAGGGCGAGTCCTAATTACAAAGATGGATTAACTGTCTTATAGCCATTACGAAGATTGCATATTCGATTGGTTATAAATGTTATTCATAGCTGTTTATGGTAGCGGAGCAACAACTCAATTACACCAAATGCTTTATATTGGGAAAAAAAATCTGTTAATCAACGACGAAAGTTAGGGGGTGGGAGGTGTAAACATTAAAAATATGACTTTTTTGGCTATAATTAAAAAAACTGCATCGCAAAGTTCTAAAAAAATTGTAATGTTTCTTAATTTCGGTGCTCTTTCAAATGACACCCCACTTGACTGGGTTGGTGGTAAAATGGTGTTTTTACCCCTTCTCATTTCAACCCCTTTAATAAATATAATTATTAGCATTTGAAACATTACTGAAAAAATTCATAGAGATAGGAAATTTGATAAACCCTTAACGAAAAATATAGCGAGGTCTCAAATGATTTTATTTCTGTGTGTTTAGGAAATGGAAGTAGGGAAGGGTGAAAAAAAAGTTATTTGACCCGCATGAGTAGGATGTCATTTAAAAGAGCACCAAAATTCAGAAACATTACAATTTTTTTTAGAATTTTGGACTGCACAGTTTTTTGAATTATTGTCAAAAAAGTCCTATTTTTAATGTTTACACCTCCCACCCCCTAAAATTACACAAAATAGGGTGGGGTGTAAAATTCTAAAATACCCCTTATTTTTCAACCCCTTATCTTGTGTGAATAGGTTAGTTTTACACGCATCTTAAATATCAGGTCCATGGGATTTATAGTTTTCGAGATACTCGAAATAATGGGAAAAACTCGTTTTACTCTCACCAATAGGGTTCGTTATAAAAAACGGAACCCTAAAAACTGTTTCACTAGACCTCAATAGACATAAAAAGAAGTTTTTTAATGCGATATTTTATTAAGATAAAACAAAATTTGTTTTTCAGATTTACGGTAAACGAACCAGCAGCTGAAATATATGAAAATCTTCCGATCGGTACATTTGTCATGCATATAGAGGCTCGAAGCACCTCATCGCTATTATTCGATATTATCAATGGAAATTCAGATGACATGTTTTTCATAAATCCATCAACCGGCATTATTACAACAAAAGATATTCTTGATTATGAAAAAAATAGGTATGTTCCTCATCAACTAAAAATAACTTGATTCAATGCTAACCAAAAATAATTATGTTTACAGATTCTATAACTTAACAATCCAAGCAACAAACATGGCATCTGCATCATCCACATGTTCGGCTGTTGTGCATGTTTTAGATCGTAACGACAACGCCCCATATTTCGAACAAAAACTATATCAAGGAGAAGTTTTAGAGTCGGCTCAGATTGGATCACTCGTGATCACCGTCAACGATAAGAAAAACGAAAAGTAAAAACATTTTTATCACAAACTTAATAACTTGTACCAACAAAATTTATATATATTTTTAGTGCTGCGCTTTCGAACTTGACTGGACCACTTGTGATAAAAGCACGTGATGCAGATTCCGGACTAAATTCTCTCCTCCACTATGATATCGTTGAATTACTTCCACGTCGGTTTTTTCACATTGACTCAACAACTGGTGCCATCAAAACTGTCATGTTATTAGATCATGAAAAAATTCCCGTTTTCAATTTTCATGTTAAAGTCTCGGATTTAGGGAAACCAAAACATACATCTGAAACAACCGCAAAAGTACAAATATTTGTTCTTGATGTAAATGACTGTGCTCCAGTTTTCTCACAAAAAGAATATAACGTTACACTACTCCTTCCAACCTATGAAAATGTTGCTGTTATACGTGTAAATGCTACTGATCCGGATACATCAGAAAACTCAACCTTACGTTATGATATAATTGAAGGGAATAAAGATGGAGTATTTGCAATCGATTCGATTACCGGAATTGTAACGACACGTGATGTTGAACGAATTGGAACATTTTATAAATTACATATTCGAGTCTCGGATGGGAAATTCTCAAAAGTCTCATATGTGAATATTTTTGTTGAAACGTCAGAAAACTCGGGTTTGATTTTCCAAAAACCAGTATATGAAGGATCGATTCTTGAAAATTCAACCAAAATTACAACTGTCACGGTTGTTAATGTATTAGGATCGATGTTAAATGAGCACGTTGAGTTCCGGCTGCTAAATCCGACAAATATGTTTAAAATTGGTTTAACATCTGGTGCGGTTGAAACTACTGGAACTCGTTTTGATCGTGAAGTTCGTGATAATTACGAATTAATTGTAGAAGCCAGATCACATCCTCCAGATCGTGAGAAACCAAGAGTCGCTCATGTTATTGTAAATGTTACAATTTTGGACATAAATGACAACTGTCCTATGTTTGTCAATTTACCGTATTATGCTGTGGTTTCCGTTGACGATCCTAAAGGTTCGATGATAACAAAAGTTCATGCATTGGATTTGGATAGTTATGAGAATGGAGAAGTTCGATATGAAATGAAACGTGGACATGGAGAATTGTTTAAAGTTGATCGAAAATCAGGTGAAGTTACATTAAAACAAACATTAGAAGGACATAATCGTGAATATGAACTTTTAATTGCGGCTTATGATGGAGGAATAACACCTTGCTCAACTGATGTCACTGTTAATGTTAAAGTTAGTTTTGTAATAAATTTACTATTAATTGATTTTGTTTATTGTGTTTTTATCCAGGTGATTGATAAATCGATGCCAGTTTTTAATAAACAATTTTACTCGGATACAGTTCCTGAAAATATTGAGCTACATTCACCACTCTCCGTAGCAATTCAAGCCGAAAGTCCTTTGGGAAGAAAATTAATCTACACAATTGTGAAAGGAAATGAACTTGAAGAATTTGCTGTTGATTTTAATACAGGTAGGTTTTTTTATATTTACTATATAATAAATAAGATTATAGACAAAATTCTTATTTAAAAGTAGTAAATTAATTTTATTCATTTTTTCGTAAACGTAATTTTACCAAGATAGTTAGTTTAAGTACCACAAACACTAGCATTTAAATTAATAATTTGTGTAGTTAACTGTGAAAGATCACAACAGCGGTTTATCTATTCTACTAGTTTTCTAGTGGGCTGGCGCCGATTTCATGTGATGATTACCACATATTTTATACTACGTGTGGCGCCTGTTTTTTACGAGCCCGAAAACATTTGTTCTGCGATTTTTTTCAAATCGGCCGCTTTTGCGTTCGGCAAGCTACGAAAAATGCTGATTGCTCGTGATCTTGTCAATTTTTGATTTTTTTAACTATGAGGTTTGAAAATTTGATTTAGAACACGAGAGTAACCTTGTTCGTCTAAAACTTGTCTTCTATTGTCTAGTTCGACAACCCAAACATACCAAAATGTCAGTTGTCGGACTCGACAATAGCAGACACAATCTGGCCGGACAAGCTTACCATCTTGTTCTAAAACAAATTTCCAACCCCCACAGTTAAAAAAAAATGTGGAGCAAATTTACAAGACCGCGGACAATCGGCATTTTTCGGAGCTTGTCGAACGCAAAAGCGGACGATTTGAGAAAAATCACAGAACAAATGTTTTCGGACTCATCAAGGACAAAGTATAAAATATGTGGTAACCATCACATGAAATCGGCACCGACCCAGGGACTATAGATACAAGGATAAAAAAACTACAATTTTATTCCACTCATCATTCGATAAGAGATCGTTAAATCAAAAACAAAAAACCTCAAAAAACATAAACTAATAACAAAGAATTTTTTCTCCATTAAATTTAAAACAAAATTCTATAACCATTACACAGATTCACAAAAGATATAACATTTTACCACTTTTATCATCAAGAATAATTTTTTGTCTTCAAGAAACACTAATTTTTACGGTTCCTGTTTTTAAATTAAAGAAAAGCTTTAATGAAATTGATTTCCCAATGGAAAAATTTAAACAAAAAGCATTTTCATTGTTTTTTCATCCCCATTGCTCGACAATTCAATTTGAGCTTTTCATTTTATTAAAAAAAACAACAAAAATTTTCGTTTTTTGCTACTTAATGTCATGTATATCGACTGTGTGAATGCTTGTTTGTAATATTATGTTTGACACAGGAAAAAACTGTCGCTGTAAAAATGAAATGAATAGCAAAAGAATAAACTGAATATAAAATATTTATCTATAATTTTGTTACAGTTTTTTTTTTTAATTTTCCACCGATAAAAAATGACTGGAAAACATAAATCATAAATTAATATAACAAATATTATTATTACTTGAACTTTTAAGAAGTTTATAGTTTTCTAGGCTATTTCTTTTTATCAATGTTTTGAATAATCTAAACTTTTACTTGTCACATAAAAATTAAGTTAATCTAATTTATTACGAACAAAAAGTTCGTTCTCAACAGTTAACATTTAAAATTAAAGCAAATGAAAAAAACTTGATCTGTTTTTTATGTGTAGCCATCATTTATTCTAGATTAATCTACTGAGAAATGAGAGTACCGAGAATAAATGAACATTTAAAAGACGAATTAAGCTTAAACTATATAAATAAATTTGTAAAAACTTTTTTCGTTCTTGGGGGACATAAGTTAAAATAAAATTCAACCAGATAAGAAATTAAATCGCAAGAGATTAATTACATTTCTATAAATTGTTGAAGCAATTGTTTCCATCACTTTGGAGGATAATTGGGATAATTATTTAGTTTCATCGCTAATATCTCAATTATCCTTCAAAGTGATACCAATAATTGCTTCCACAATTTAATATCAAAATTAAAGATTATCCCCTCTCCTCCCTCTTAGTTTATCCAAATTTTTCTCAGCAGTTCAGTCACAAGGAAAAATCTTTCGTATGCTACTTATTTGCAAGGAGAAATCTTTGAGCAAGGAGAAACTTATATGCAAAGGGGAAATCTTGTATGGTACTACTTTTTGAAATTTTAGGTGCTACTTACTTGGAGGAGGATTTACAGTTGTAAACAATCATAACCTCTGCTATGTGAAATAAAGTTAACCCAAACTGGAATACAAATGTATTAAGATGCTGAAAAACCTGGCCGCTATTATACAAATGCGAATGAACTTTCTCGAATTCTGCACTCAAACGTAGAAAAATGCACTCAAACGCCAAAAAATGATAAATGTTACCAGCATACCGAATTTCAAATTGGTAGCAAACGAAACAAATACTTTCTCCCCAAACGTACAAACACCGGTGCCATATAATTTCTCTATCTCCGTTTCTGGATCTGGGGACTGTACTGAATTCCAGCAAATCAAACAATGAAACCAAAACTAATTCTCACGCTACCCAAACACAGCTCCAACGTAAATCCACTACATAAAAACCTACCTACAGAAGTTAAAAGAAATGACAGAGAAACAAAAACAGAACGCAAAAAACAAGCACAATCTAACGAAACCTAACCGATCGAACCGATCAATCTGCTCCATGTATTCTCTCGACAGTACAAAAATCTTTCGAAATAAAATCTAGTGCACCGATTATAAACCTATTAAACCTGGGCTCCGACAAAAATGCCTTGCAACTACTTATCGACACAGGTGCAGAAATCTCAACAATAAAGAAAGATATAGTTTATAAAAAAATCAAACTATTGACAAAGACAAAAACATAATATTTACTGGTATAAACGGCATAGAATAATGTTCACTTGGTACAACCACGATGAATTTCTTAACTGGAACAAGACTACACACACTTTTCACGTAGTCGAAGATATACCACACCTATCAACGGACGTTATGGTAGACTGGGACACGCCTTTCTCACAGAAAAGAACACAATAGATTGCATACATAATTGTTTAAAGAGTTCTAACAACCAAAAATGGCGTTGTTGCTGTCCAATTTATTAATCATGAGAGTAAAACCCCCGAAAAGGAAACAAGAAAAACAGATTCAAGAACCAGACCCACCGGTTTGAGCTAGACCTACAACTTTAATTACCCGAAAAAAAAATGTCCTTATGCATGAGACATCTCTCCTACAAGATAACAACCCAATTAAGCAAAAAATGTATAGACTACCGAAATCTCATAAACAAAATAAAACAACAAATAGAAAACATGCTGGAAGATGATATTATCACACATTCAAAGTCTCCTTTTAACGCTGCAATTATACTTGTAGAAATCCAAATTCCAAAAATAAGTGGCGTTTAATTGTTTATTTTCGAAAGTAAAATACATGTACCATTGGCGATATGTTCCTAATGTACAGTACAGTACACTGTACATGCACAGTAATGTACATAGCAATAAGCGCTTTTGTGGATTTATGCTGAAATTGCTCATATTTTTTTATTGTACATATATAATTTTTATAATATTTTAAAAAGATCATTCAATAATAAAATATTTGATATTTAACAAAAAAAAATCTCTTAGTTTATAACGCCATTATTATAATTTTCCTTCAGAACAAAAAAAACTGATTCCCGACAGTCATATGCACAACGAATTTTATCTTTAAAACAAAAAATATTATTAGTGTTAAATTTTCACAAGTTGTTAGATATAAAATAAGCTTCAATTTAGTTTAAAAAAAAAGGGTGTAGCGCCATCTTTTCTTCAATTACACCCTTTTTTCTTATGTTACACCGTTAAAAACTATTTCAAAAAACTAACAGTGTACATTTTTAAAAACTTTGTTCTAATACTTATTCAACGACATATCATTTATGGAAATCGATCGAGTAGTTTTTCTACAATCGCTCGTCAAAATGCACTCACATCACAAAATAACAAAAAATTGAGGGGCACCCTGTGAAGACCACTAGTCGAAAAAAAAATTCTAAGCGAACTTGTATTTTTTATTTATGAAAGACTATCTATAAACAAAAAATAATCAAAATTAAAAGGGTTCAAGTCAAAATTTCCCAAAAATTTGCTGAATTTGCGTGAAATTGCTCATAATAAAATAAAAAAATTTTCAAAATTCTAAAAATATTCTAAAAATTCTTACGAAATCAAAAATTGGAAATTTTTTCAAAATTCTAAAAATATATATAAAAAATTCACAAATTCAAAAATTCTATTTTTTTTTCAAAATTCTAAAAATATTGCAAAAACTATAACAAAATCAATAATTAAAACTTTTTCCAAAATTCTAAAAATATTGCAAAAATTATTACAAAATCAAAAATACAAACTTTTTTCAAAACTCCAAAAATATTTCAAAAACTATAAAAAATTCAAAAATTTCCATGTCCAATTTCATGTTCAATTACATTTACGTCATAAAATCAACTAAATTTTTTTTCCAAAATATTGATTTAAAAAATAAATGAGATCATTTTTTGACACACTTAAATATTTTTATGACAAACTTATAATGCAATAAAATTCTCAATAATAATGATTTCATGTTCATTACATTTCATTTCATCCAAATAACTAATTTTATTTTTTTCTAAAAAAATAAATGAAAATCAGTTTTTTGACACACTTGACATTATTTTTTTGACAAACTTATAATGCCATAATTTTCTATAGTAATAATCATGTCATACAAATAATTAATTTTATTTTTTTCCGAAAAATTGGGTAAAAAAATAATTAAAATTTTTTTTATGACACACTTCCAGTACAGTTATCGAACACAGCGTTGGACCTGTCCATTGACCATACCTTTTTTTTCCTCCAGCGGTTTTCTAGATTTCGTAGGTAATGACAGCCGGCCGGCAGACAGACATACATTTTGTTGAGTAATTTTGTTGTAACAAAAACTTGGAACTTAATTCAAAATTATTTCTGATCCTGATTATTCCTGATTAGATATTGCTATTGGTGTAATTCTTTTGCAATACATTATTTTTGGATTTAATGTGAGAGTCTTAAAATAGATGAGAGACCATAAAATTAGCCTTGCTAAACCAGAGGATGTTTACAGCGTCAGGGCTTATCATCCCTAACGTGAAGCTCAGTGGTCGTTGAAATTCCGGTCATTAGAATACCAGAACCGCAAAGAACGGATGGCATAGTCATTGGGCCAGCGATTAGTTTTAGACACCACGGTGGCGAGTAAGATCAGGCCAGACCAGACCAGGCCAAACCATGAAGCAGGCGTATAGAAAAGAGTGTCCGAAACAAGAGTTAGAAATGAAACTGTTTGTACTCGATTATGTATCTGAATAATGGAGCAAATGAGGACCTGTCCTACTTTGTTATTGGAAACGCTATATTCACACTAATCTCACTATTTTTGCAGATCACTAAAAAAGTAACAGACACAATCCTTAGATTTAGCATGGTAGTTAATGGGAAGGCAATGATCATCGATGTGGAACACAACTTTCCAGTGAAAATCTATGGCTTGACAAGGTTACCCTCGTGCTCTAAATCAAATTACCAGCCCCCATAGTTAAAAAAAACAGGATCCCGGGCAGTCGGCGTTTTTTGGAGCTTGCTGAACTAAAAAACTATTTTTGCAATGTGATAAATGAAGGAACACATTTTTTTCGCTGAAAAAGGTTGATCGAATTTAGAGATAAACGATTCATGATAATTTGTTTATTAAGACAGGCACTGTTTAACATTCTAACATAATTCGTTCATCTAAAATTCCGGACTTGTTTTATTGAAAGTTAGACATGTTAAGTGTTAATTATAATTAACATCTCTGAATATCCGATGAAATCATGGCAATAAGGTTTGAGATTATTTTAAATTCTGGGATTAAAAGTATCCGGGAAAACCGACACTATGGCTTACTACCACTATGGCTTACCAAAGATGTAAAACTCTATTGAAAAAATCACGCTGGAAGCTGACATCTTTTTAATCGAACCGCAAAAAAATAAGTCGCTTCGGTTGCTCTGTGAGATTGGGTGAGATTTGCTAGTCCAGGTAAAATCGACTTGATCTCCGCGGAAGTTCATTTCTCCATATTTATTTAAAGAAAATAGTTAAATCATCATTTTATATCGAAACATATGCAAATAAGAAGTCATAAAATTTGAGTGTTCATTTGGCACCCAAAAAGAACGATTATTACAAAAACAATTTTTTCGGCACACTTATCTTGATTCACTTACGATCACTGATCTATAGTATAAAATAAGGTAGTGCTTTTCCTTAAATTTGGTGCAAAATGGCGGCTGATCCAAACTTTGAAGATAGTAGTAATTCTCAAACTTATTTATTTACCTTAAAACTAGAGTAAAATATGTAATTTTATTTTTAATATATTATTCCATTAAAATCTAAGACACCAGTGTAACATTTCATTTTCAAAAACATTTTTTCTCATTACCCAACAATTTCTAAACTTCGACTTGTCGCCCTTGTGCTGCAAAGTCTTTAATAGTATTTATTCCAGCAGATTACGCGATCTCGTCTCATTAAATTAAATATATTAAAAAATTAAAATTGTAACATAATTACTTTTTTTTGGCTACAGATTAAAGTCCTACTTTATTACTGTGATTTGCGGCCCTAAAGTGTCACTTTTTAACCATATGTTTTGTTGTCATAGTTACGTACAAAAAAGTAAAAAACATTTGTATGTGGTTTGTTTAAATTCTATAACAAATAGAAATTTTTATCAAAGCAACTTTTCAATTGTTGTCATAGTTATAGGATTTGTTTGAAAAAAACAATAAAAAATATTTTGTTCAAAGGATACTTGTTCCACATATATTTATTTCAAAATTTATGCAAATTTTTAATTTTCATTTAGATTAAAGAATTTTTTTTCATATTTTGCTTGCGGCGAATAAAATATGATGTACGGGCGTAAGCTATTTGAGACTTAATGTGGGTGCAAATCTTGGCTAGCGCCTCGATTTGCAAAATCCACATACGTCCAAAATCCTTAGCTTTACGCCCTTGCATCATAATTTTCTATTTTGTACGAGTATACCGTAAAATGTAATTTTAATATTTAAAAATAGGGTGTAAAGAAGCATACTATTTTTTTCAATTAAAATAACAATACGTAAAATTACTATTTTACAACCTAAAGCGTAAATATTTCAGAAAACATACACTCAAAAGTCAAAATAAAAATAGTACATTATGATGCTAGGACGTAAAGCTAAAGATTTTGGACGGATGTGGAGTTACATTAAGTCCAAAATAGCTTAAGTCCGTGCATCATGTACTATTTTTTATTCGCCGCAAGCAAAATGTTTTAAGAAAAGTTGTTTATTCTAAATTAAAATTATAAATTTTCATAAAGTTTAAAATAAAAATATGTGGAACAAGTAACCTTTGACAAAATATTTATTATTTTTTCGTGTAGCTATGACAACAAATGATAACAACTATTTTAATTGGATAATAAAATTTTGAATTTGAGGGTTGCTTTGATAAAAATTTTTACTTTTCATAGAATTTAAACAAATACAAATGTTTTTTACTTTTTTGGACGTAGCTATGACAACAAAAAAAAAAGGTGGAAAGTGATACTTTAAAGCCGCAAATTACAGTAATAAAGTAGCACTTTAATATGTAGGCGAATAAAGATATACATTGAGCCTATTTCCACAAAAGCATATCTACATATATTTACAAACGCATGTGTTTTCTGAAATTTTATTGCGAGAAACATTTTTGGCATAATTTAATCATCATCATTAGTGTTCTGCTTGCGCAGGTCCCTGGTGTTTCCGCCAATGATCTCTCTCCTGAGCCATCTCGTTCATCAGAACTCTTTTCCAAATCCACATTTCAAAACAAACTAACTTACTAATTTCCTTCTTTGATAAGGTCCACGATTTTCACATCCGTACAAGAGAAGACTCCACACAAAGCACTTTATCATTCTTTTCTTCAATACAATGTCTATTTTACTGTTTAACAGTATCCTCTTTGCTCTGAAAGCCTGCTTTGCCATACCACTCCTTGCTTATATTGACCTCAGTTCCCAGATATTTGTACCTTTCCATATGTTCTAGCCTTTCTTCACATACAATGATGTTTAACATTTCTTTCTTTCCTATTTTTATTACCTTTGACTTTCGCACATTAATTCTAAGCCCATACACTTTCCATATCCTTTAGATGTTTCAACATTCTGTTCAGTTCTCCTTCTTTTTCTGCAAAGATCACCATGTCATCTGCGAATCGAACGCTGGCAACTTCCCTTCCTCCTATACTCACTCTTTTATCGCTCCTCCAGCACTCCTGCACCATTTCGTCCATGTAAATGTTAAAAAGAGTCGGAGATAAACAACATCCTTGTTTCCCTCCTTTTCCAATCTCAAACCAGTCTGTCCTGCTGGTGCCAACCCGTAAAACTACTATCTGGTTCATGAACAGCTTGCTTATTAACCTCCTTTCTCTCCAGTCAACTCCTTTCTGTTTTAATATCTCCAACAGTATCCCCCACAAAGGACTGTCGATGGCCTTTTCCAAGTCTTCAAAGCAAAGGTACATCTCCCGGTCCCTTTCTGTATTGCGCTCCACAATGGACCTTACGGCTCCGTGTGCATTCCTTGTACCAATGCCCTTTCTAAAACCAAACTGCTTCTTGTCCACGCTCTCCTCCATCACTCTTGTCATACGCCTATTTATTACTCACAGCAAGATTTTAGCAACATGCACACCTAGACTTATGTTTCTGTGTTCTTCACACATCTTCGTTCGTTTTTTCATAGCCAGTGGAATCATTTCGGATCTCAAAAAGTCCTCAGGCCACTTCTCACTTTCACAAATCTCGTTGCACAGCGATGTTAACTCTCTCATGCCTTCCTCCTGCAGACACCTCAACACTTCTACTGGTATCTCATCAATTCCTGCTACCTTGCCACTTTTCATATCTTTCATTGGGTGCTCTCACCTGAACCAGTATAACACTTGGGCCGATGTTATCTCTTGGTACTTCCTTTTCTCTCTCTACGTTTAGAACCCTAGATTTTTCCTTTGCTTTATAGAGCTCCTCCAAATATTCTTTCCATCTTTCCAGAATCAGTTTTTCTTCTTTCAGAATCACACTTTTCTGACTCTCCACTTCCTTACATTTTACTCTGTTCTTGTCTTTGGTCGTTGTTAGTTCTCTCATTTTGTTATATACCAGATCATTCCTTCCAGATTTAACAATTTCTTCAATTTCTTTACACACATTTTTAAACCATGCCTCCTTTACTCTGTCATTTTCCTTTCTCAATTCTATGCTCATTCTTCTATACTCTTCTATAGTTCTTCAGCATTTAACTTCTTAAACTTTCGTCTTTCCTCCATTTTATCTTTCATACCCTGTGTAATACACGGTTTCATTGTTCGAACTCCTTTCTTGTATCCTAGACTATTTTCACACACTGTTGTACACTTTGCTTTATTCTTCTCCATCTCGTCTCACTATCCTCTACTTTGGTTTATGTCAAAATTCTTATTTCACTTTCTATATACAAACCTATTTTCTCGGCATCCATTAATCTCTCTAAATCCCATTGTAGTGAAGCGCTGCTTCGTTGAATGACAACGAAGTGGCATAGCAGGTCGCGTACCTAGCGAGATTATTTTTTTGCCCCTGACTAGTTGCAGCCCATGGGATCGAGAGAAGAATGCCTACTACTCCAGCACAAATAACTGCAATGTACGCGTAACATGAGATAAAAACGGATGTAAGAGAGAAATACAAGTGAACTAAACAGACTCTGGCGACCCCCGTATGCGAAAGAACCACGATCACCACGTCCGACCCCCAAAATTCACAACACACCCTCACACGCTCTCACGTCGCATACACTCTCACACGCACACACACACACGCACCTATACACACACACACCCCGATTCAATGAAATGCGATCGTACGACCGTAGAAAATCACGGTGGAGTACTTATTTAATCAATGATCAATTATAGTACATAGGTTTGGGACTTTCGTTTAGCACAATCGATCTTCAATTTCTAGAAATATAAGTTAGGTGGAATTAATCGGATTTCCTCTGGGGAAATTCAGCCATTGTTCTAATTTCTTATTATTTATTTATTTGTTATTGTTATAATAGTCATTGTTAAGGTAAACGTTATACTTTATTATATGATTTGTACGTTAATTACCGTACCCTGCTACAATTATTAACATTGTGTAATTAGGTTCCTTTCATTTTTATCAAATGCCTTACAGTACAACAAGAACGTAACAATAATTTTGATAGATATTTATATAGTTGAAAATTCCAAAGTAGTATTTAAGAAAAAAAAGAGAAATATTCATATAATAATTTTGACACACAATTATAAACGGAAACTGAATTACAGTCTAAGCCAAAACAACCTGAAAATTTTCTTTCCTTTTTTTTGGCTTAAAATATCGAAATTCGTCAATGTGCTTATAGCCAATGATAGTTTAAGTCAAATCTAAAATTCCAATTCGTACTTGGCTGCTTAGATTATCGTGAAAACAGAGGCAACTATTCATTAAAAGTAAAAAAAAAATTAACTAAGAAAATTTCAACTTTTAGACTGACAACTAGGCTCAGAAATATTTCGTAGTGAATTGGTACAACCCCATCCATATCAGTACCATACTGTCTGAAGGATGACGTACGCGTTTATAAAAGTATACAAACCTGCACAACTTCATCAAATACAGTTCAATATGATCAAATCTCCGTTTTAACAATTCCACTAAAATATCTGATAATCCATATCTACATGCAGACGAGGCGGTCTTCAATTCATTTTTATTAACATTACCAGAATTATCAGTATCCGATGGTCTAAAACATGTCGTCAACATTTTTATATAAATGAAGTATAATATTGACCTTGATTCACGAACATGCATCACATGAACCCTCTCACACACTCACACTCATATACACACGTATCCACACTCATTCATACCTCTAATTTAAAATAAAAATAAAATAACACTCACCCCATTGGTATTCCAGGTCCCTCTTCTTCGTAGTATGGTTTAATTGCTAAACATGTTGGAATATTTGCTGGGTGTTCTATCCATAATTTATGTTTAGTATTATTTTCTGTCAAAACTGCACTTAACGTATGTAGGGCTGAGTCATCATTTGGCTGTAATACAACTTTATGCATATTATCTAAATCACTAAAATATTTTTGAGTAACTAAATCATCTTTATATATGCGAGAAACAGGCGATGATGCATGGCAGCACTGAGTGATAACTGCTCCCCAAAGGTCAATTTTATACTTTAAATAAATCTCCTCGAACTATAACATATTGTATTATTGTTTGCGCCATTTGTATTACATTTTTTTTGACATTACGCCATTTTTTTGACATTACACAAAATAAATTCGTTTATACCATTTAATTTTGTTACAAAAGTTGAAACAAGTTCTTCTGTTTTGATGAATTTTTAATTAAGAAACATCTTTTTTACAATAAACAAAAACATATCTTTAAAACTTTAAAGCTCAATACGAATGTATCTTCTATACCTACATTATTGTTCATTAACACCAACATATAAATTTGTACTATATTTTAATATTTCCATTGCATTTATATGTGATTATGTTTCAGAATACACGTCACCAAAATTTAAACTTTTTCTAAATTTTTTTATGCGTAGTAAATTTTTTTTTTTGTTTTTAAATTAACTAATAAACGCGACACA
The DNA here is from genome assembly GCA_963693315.1 of Diogma glabrata. Lineage (NCBI taxonomy): Eukaryota > Metazoa > Arthropoda > Insecta > Diptera > Cylindrotomidae > Diogma > Diogma glabrata. The sequence goes on along the minus strand of OY856187.1, from coordinate 9,346,365 downwards.
AACATATCAATTTTTTCTAAATTTGAACTAATGAATTGTAGCTAATAAAAAAAAATTGAAGTAATTGAACTATTTTTAAAATTTGCTCTAATTAAAATTTTCTCTACTTAAATTTAAGCGAAAAACGTGAATTAAAAAAGAAGTTCCACTTCTTCTGATATTCACGAGAAAAATTGCAAACAAAAACCCAGAGCAAAATAAGAGACTGTCGATGGCCTTTTCCAAGTCTTCAAAGCAAAGGTACATCTCCCGGTCCCTTTCTGTATTGCGCTCCACAATGGACCTTACGGCTCCGTGTGCATTCCTTGTACCAATGCCCTTTCTAAAACCAAACTGCTTCTTGTCCACGCTCTCCTCCATCACTCTTGTCATACGCCTATTTATTACTCACAGCAAGATTTTAGCAACATGCACACCTAGACTTATGTTTCTGTGTTCTTCACACATCTTCGTTCGTTTTTTCATAGCCAGTGGAATCATTTCGGATCTCAAGAAGTCCTCAGGCCACTTCTCACTTTCACAAATCTCGTTGCACAGCGATGTTAACTCTCTCATGCCTTCCTCCTGCAGACACCTCAACACTTCTACTGGTATCTCATCAATTCCTGCTACCTTGCCACTTTTCATATCTTTCATTGGGTGCTCTCACCTGAACCAGTATAACACTTGGGCCGATGTTATCTCTTGGTACTTCCTTTTCTCTCTCTACGTTTAGAACCCTAGATTTTTCCTTTGCTTTATAGAGCTCCTCCAAATATTCTTTCCATCTTTCCAGAATCAGTTTTTCTTCTTTCAGAATCACACTTTTCTGACTCTCCACTTCCTTACATTTTACTCTGTTCTTGTCTTTGGTCGTTGTTAGTTCTCTCATTTTGTTATATACCAGATCATTCCTTCCAGATTTAACAATTTCTTCAATTTCTTTACACACATTTTTAAACCATGCCTCCTTTACTCTGTCATTTTCCTTTCTCAATTCTATGCTCATTCTTCTATACTCTTCTATAGTTCTTCAGCATTTAACTTCTTAAACTTTCGTCTTTCCTCCATTTTATCTTTCATACCCTGTGTAATACACGGTTTCATTGTTCGAACTCCTTTCTTGTATCCTAGACTATTTTCACACACTGTTGTACACTTTGCTTTATTCTTCTCCATCTCGTCTCACTATCCTCTACTTTGGTTTATGTCAAAATTCTTATTTCACTTTCTATATACAAACCTATTTTCTCGGCATCCATTAATCTCTCTAAATCCCATTGTAGTGAAGCGCTGCTTCGTTGAATGACAACGAAGTGGCATAGCAGGTCGCGTACCTAGCGAGATTATTTTTTTGCCCCTGACTAGTTGCAGCCCATGGGATCGAGAGAAGAATGCCTACTACTCCAGCACAAATAACTGCAATGTACGCGTAACATGAGATAAAAACGGATGTAAGAGAGAAATACAAGTGAACTAAACAGACTCTGGCGACCCCCGTATGCGAAAGAACCACGATCACCACGTCCGACCCCCAAAATTCACAACACACCCTCACACGCTCTCACGTCGCATACACTCTCACACGCACACACACACACGCACCTATACACACACACACCCCGATTCAATGAAATGCGATCGTACGACCGTAGAAAATCACGGTGGAGTACTTATTTAATCAATGATCAATTATAGTACATAGGTTTGGGACTTTCGTTTAGCACAATCGATCTTCAATTTCTAGAAATATAAGTTAGGTGGAATTAATCGGATTTCCTCTGGGGAAATTCAGCCATTGTTCTAATTTCTTATTATTTATTTATTTGTTATTGTTATAATAGTCATTGTTAAGGTAAACGTTATACTTTATTATATGATTTGTACGTTAATTACCGTACCCTGCTACAATTATTAACATTGTGTAATTAGGTTCCTTTCATTTTTATCAAATGCCTTACAGTACAACAAGAACGTAACAATAATTTTGATAGATATTTATATAGTTGAAAATTCCAAAGTAGTATTTAAGAAAAAAAAGAGAAATATTCATATAATAATTTTGACACACAATTATAAACGGAAACTGAATTACAGTCTAAGCCAAAACAACCTGAAAATTTTCTTTCCTTTTTTTTGGCTTAAAATATCGAAATTCGTCAATGTGCTTATAGCCAATGATAGTTTAAGTCAAATCTAAAATTCCAATTCGTACTTGGCTGCTTAGATTATCGTGAAAACAGAGGCAACTATTCATTAAAAGTAAAAAAAAAATTAACTAAGAAAATTTCAACTTTTAGACTGACAACTAGGCTCAGAAATATTTCGTAGTGAATTGGTACAACCCCATCCATATCAGTACCATACTGTCTGAAGGATGACGTACGCGTTTATAAAAGTATACAAACCTGCACAACTTCATCAAATACAGTTCAATATGATCAAATCTCCGTTTTAACAATTCCACTAAAATATCTGATAATCCATATCTACATGCAGACGAGGCGGTCTTCAATTCATTTTTATTAACATTACCAGAATTATCAGTATCCGATGGTCTAAAACATGTCGTCAACATTTTTATATAAATGAAGTATAATATTGACCTTGATTCACGAACATGCATCACATGAACCCTCTCACACACTCACACTCATATACACACGTATCCACACTCATTCATACCTCTAATTTAAAATAAAAATAAAATAACACTCACCCCATTGGTATTCCAGGTCCCTCTTCTTCGTAGTATGGTTTAATTGCTAAACATGTTGGAATATTTGCTGGGTGTTCTATCCATAATTTATGTTTAGTATTATTTTCTGTCAAAACTGCACTTAACGTATGTAGGGCTGAGTCATCATTTGGCTGTAATACAACTTTATGCATATTATCTAAATCACTAAAATATTTTTGAGTAACTAAATCATCTTTATATATGCGAGAAACAGGCGATGATGCATGGCAGCACTGAGTGATAACTGCTCCCCAAAGGTCAATTTTATACTTTAAATAAATCTCCTCGAACTATAACATATTGTATTATTGTTTGCGCCATTTGTATTACATTTTTTTTGACATTACGCCATTTTTTTGACATTACACAAAATAAATTCGTTTATACCATTTAATTTTGTTACAAAAGTTGAAACAAGTTCTTCTGTTTTGATGAATTTTTAATTAAGAAACATCTTTTTTACAATAAACAAAAACATATCTTTAAAACTTTAAAGCTCAATACGAATGTATCTTCTATACCTACATTATTGTTCATTAACACCAACATATAAATTTGTACTATATTTTAATATTTCCATTGCATTTATATGTGATTATGTTTCAGAATACACGTCACCAAAATTTAAACTTTTTCTAAATTTTTTTATGCGTAGTAAATTTTTTTTTTTGTTTTTAAATTAACTAATAAACGCGACACAAACATATCAATTTTTTCTAAATTTGAACTAATGAATTGTAGCTAATAAAAAAAAATTGAAGTAATTGAACTATTTTTAAAATTTGCTCTAATTAAAATTTTCTCTACTTAAATTTAAGCGAAAAACGTGAATTAAAAAAGAAGTTCCACTTCTTCTGATATTCACGAGAAAAATTGCAAACAAAAACCCAGAGCAAAATAAGAGACTGAAGCTATCTATCGCGTTCTATTTATAGTCAGCTAACACCGTTTATTTGTTTATTCAACAATAACGAATCGATATGGTAGTTTCTTGGGAAATTTTATTTTTGTTTTATCGTAAGTTATTGTACCCAGTAAAGATTATGGACTGCTAGTTTGTAATAGAAATTGGAAAAGATTGTAAAATAAAACATTGTTTACGAAACGATTGTACGAATCATACATGTAAACAACGCGATTATGGATTAATGATATTACTCAACCGTTTTCTGACAATTTTATAGCGATTAAGGATTACAAATTAAATACAGCAAATCACACAGGAAAATATTACACAACCGTTTTAGGACAATCTTTGTTTTACGACAATTATTGTAGATAGAATTACGGTCTGAGTTTAAAGGAAAAAAAAACAATTATGAAGGTCTCAGCCAATGCAAATTTGATGTATCAGGGAATTATCCAACCGCTTCGTCGAGCACCAGGCTACTTCGTTACACCATTTCTTGATTTTTGCTGCTTTCTTTAAACTTTTAAGTTTTATTTCCAAAACTGCTAGCAGGAGCACATGATCACTGTGTATATCTGCACCAAGTAAGGTCCTTCCCTTCTTCATTCTATTCCTATATCGCTCGTCTATCATTATAAAATCTATTTGTTTCTATAGAGATCAACAGGTAACTTCCAACGTGTTGGTAACTATTAACTTCTTTTCTTCAATCAAAATTCAATCCTCCTATTTCCTCTTTCATTTCTCAAACCCAGACCAAATTTTCCACAACTTGACAGCTCTTTCAGAATCTCTTCAATCCGGTCATAAACCCTTTCCACCTCTTCGTCATAATTAAAATTAAATAAATTGTATATTTGTTAAAGAAATTTAGAAAAAAATTACTTAAAAATATCGATTTTCTCAACAAAGATTTTACAATAGACCAATACAATAGATCAAATACAATGGAAAAACAAAATGTTTTAAATAAATTAATATAGAAATTTAAAAAAAAAATTGGTTGCTATAGAAATTTAGGAAAAAAAAATCAAACAAAAAACTACTTGGATTAAACATTTTTCTCCAAAAATTGTTTGTAGTTTTATTTATGCAAATAATACAGAATTTTACTCGTACCAAAAATATTGTAGTTATTCGGGCTTAAAGTATATTTTTTGCTTTCGAGCGTTGGTTGTCCTCAGCTAGCGCCTCTAACAACAATTTCGCTCTCAAGCAAAAAAGACCTACTTTGCGCCCTTAATACATAAATAGCTATTGTTTTACATTTAACTTTTATTCATTGCTTCGACATAGTGCGATCTGCATAAAAAATAAATTTTTCGCATTTTTATTATTATATAAAAATTCATAAATATTTATTTGGAAAATTCCTCTTTTTATTTAGTTTTTTTTTTTATTTTTATTTAAATATAATATTTTTTTTATATAATAAAGTATTCCAAAAAAATTTTTTTTATGTTTTTCGTTATTTTTTTCCTGTACAAATATTATTTTTCCTTTTCACTTCGAACCGCTAAAAAAAGGATGACGGTGGTTAACATCAATAAAAAGGTTTCAGATAAAAAATGGTCAAAATCACAAATATTGGTCAGCCATGGAGGATTCAATAAAAAATAACACAGAAACAAATGTTCATTTTTTTGTTTGGATTTATTTGGTGAAATTATTTGATGAAATTGCAAAATATTTTTACTTTTTATTAGTTTTTTAAATTTTACTTCATATTTTTATGTAATAAAATATATGAATTGTTTATTAGTTTACTGTTGTTGATTTACAATAAAAAAAAGTATATCGCGTTCACATCTTTATGAAGGATAATAATTTTAACAAAAAAAAAACATATCCAATAAAAATAAAAATTAGGTATACGAATATCGTAAAACTAAAACACAAAGCGCAAAATGTGGAGCACAATTTGGTTTTTAAATTTAATTTGATGTAAAAGCTTTTTGTTTTTCATTTTATTTCTAAGTAAATGGAATTTGTTATGGAAAATTAAGCTTTTTCTTTATTATTTTGATTTTATGATTTGGAAATTTTCGGTAATGAAGATTTTCGTTATCCATTGTTTTATGTAAGTGTTTTATGTTCAAAATTGTCAATCGATCGTTGAGTTTCCAATAAGATTTATGATAGTATAATAAGATTTAAGAATTGATGTAAAATTGTTTATTAGTCAATTGAGTTTGAACTATTTTAAGCGAAGATTTTAACGAAGGTTTCAAAATTTTAACATAATTTACAATATGAACGTGTATGCAAAAGTTAAAAATTTAATGAAATCTTGCCGGGGTTTGTCGGCGTTGATAATGATGATGACCCCATAGTTGTCTGACATTCGTTGCTGTTTGTATCATGTTTTCATGTTTTAAAGACAAATTTTCGTCATTGTCAAATGAAAGTCGGCTGTAAACCTTCCATAAAATTAGTTTAGCATTCCAAACTTTCTGATATAAATTAATTTTCAGGTTCATAATCCAAAACAATAAAATTCATAAATCAACACATCATTAAAATCAGAAAAAGATCGATGACAAATTACTTATAACATATTACCATTAAAAAATTAATTAAATAATATAAAATTTAATAAAACCACAGGCAAGAAAATAATAAACCCTTTCAATATTCCCTAACGCTTTCATTGAATTTAAAAAAAGCCTTTACCAAAATATTTCCAATTACCTTTGCTTCATTTTTTATATTTTTTCCATTCCCTTCAAAGTACAATGAAACCCTATTTTTCCTTTTATTGGAACAAAACAAAAGAATAGGAAAATTGATGAAGAAAGACAATAAAATCAATTCAACTCGTCTTTTTATATAATTATATCATAAAACAATGGAAGCAACCCTTTTTGTTATTCTTAAAATAAACGAAAAATAAGGGATGATCTTGATTGTAGAAGTTATAGATGGTTGTTGTATGTAACGATTTAGTCATCGCAATATTAGGGTGTTTTTATTGTCTTTTTGAAGGAGTTTGATATACAAAAAGGTTTGAAGAAGAACAAATATTCAATACATATGATTTTGAAATAATCTTTAACATATGAGTTACAAAAGAGACAAATTATCAGAGACAAATAAAGAAATCGGTAGTATAATAGATTATTTGGTAGTTATTAATTAGGATTTGTTTGGGGTTAACAGATTTATTGCAACCCTGGTTTTTCATTATGTCTTTTATCAGTTTGTATGGGTGAAACAAACAGTACAAACCTTTAAGAGAGCTAAACACAGACCTGTTTTTTTGAGCAAATTAATTAATTGCATTACAAGAAATTCTTTTTTATCATACTCTCATTGATATTATAGTCTAACAGATGACCCATCGGTATCCTTAGAAGGTAATTTCTCAATTAATATTCGCTCTCCAAAGGCTAGCTCAGTCAAATCTCGTAAATAAACGATTCATTGAAATGACTTATGGCTCGTAAATGAAGCGGAGATGCAGTAAAGAAGAGTTCTGTGTTTTCTCTTCTGTTTTCTAGCCCAATCAAGGTAGTATCTTTCAAACTGAACTGGTTGCAATAAAAAAAAACCATAGATTGACTGAAAAGGGTATCAAACTACACCTAGAGTCAATCATCACGTCGAGAAAACTGAACAGAATTATCTCTCATCTCTTAATAAAATGTAAAAGTTGAAATTGATTAAGAATAAAAGTAGCACCTCTTAGAAGTACCCGCACATATGTGTTGCACCTTGAATATTTACTTCACCACAATTTTAAATTGTGTGAAGTAATGCAATCTATCGTGAAAAAAAAATCTTACATACCCCAAATTTTATTTTTTCTTTTGTTTTGGACCATCCTCTATCTAAATAGCCAAAAAAATATTGGGTGTACGTCTGTGTGTGCGTGGGTGGGTGGGTGGTTGAGTTTTCTGCATAGGATCTTGATGAAACTTTGGAAAATGATACAGGTTCACTTGAAAATGGAAGATCTGGATTCATTTTAAATTTGGACAAAATGGCGGGGGGTCTCCCGAACACCTCTAAGTTTAAATCTTGAATAACTTCTGATCCCGGGCTATGATCATATTGAAACTTAGCATATAAGGTTTTAGTACTGTTTCCAATATTTCTGCATACCAATTTCCGGTTTGTCACTTCCGGTTAAAAAGTTTTGTTTTCAGGTGTTTATCCCTACTGTAGCCTACAATTACCGATCGATTTTCATGAAACGTTGCGAAAAGCTTTTAAATAACATGAGAAAGATTTTATCCACCATACAGGATAAGATCCACCATACAACAGGTGGTTTTTTCCACAAAGTTTTATGTTTGTTGGGAGCATAAAACATTCGTCCGTGAATGAATTTTGATGACACTTTGGAAAAAGACGCAAACATGTATGGCATGGAACTGATTAGTTTTTGAGCAATAGTGAACAAAGTGGTGGGGGGTCCCTGGAGCACCTGTTTTTTTGAAAGCTCTATAACATCTGTACCTGATAAGCGAATTGGATGAAACTTGGTACATGAGTATGTACTACGGTTTACAATAGTTCTGCATCCCAACTTCCGGTTTTTCAGTTCCGATAAAAAAAATTTTTTTGTACTTTTTTGAAGTTTTGTCAGTGCCTTTATGCACACTACAGCCTACAATAATGAAGTGATTATGATGAAACTTATGGAATAGGGTTCCAATTAGTGTGAAAAGATAATTATCAATTATCATGTTTTGGGACACATTGATCAAAGTGGTGGGGGGTCTACCATACAAATGCTGACTTTTCACACTTTGTTTTTTAAGTTTGTTGGGAGCATACAGACTTCATTCATTAATTTATTTTAATGACACTTTGGAAAAAGATGGAGACTTAAGTAACAAAGAGCTGATTAGTTTTTGGATAATATTGGAATAAGTGGTGGGGGTCCTCCCGAACACCTGTTTAATGTGTCACACTTTTTTCAATGTTTGTTGGGAGCACACAGCATTTGTTCGTGAACGAATTTTGATGAAACTTTGGAAAAAGATGCAAACATGTATGGCAAAGAACTGATTAGTTTTTGAGCGATAGTGAACAAAGTGGTGGTGGGTGTCCCATACACCTGTTTTTTTTAAAGCTCAATAACATTTGTACCTGATAATCGAATTGGATGAAACTTCGTACATGAGCATTCAGTACGGTTCACAACAGTTCTACACCAACTTCCGGTTTTTCACTTCGGGTAAATTTTTTTTTTGTAAATTTTAAAGTTTTTTCAGTGTCTTTATGCACAATACAGCCTACAATAATGAAGTGATTGTGATGAAACTTATGGAAAAGGGTTCAATTAGTATGAGAAGATAATTATCATCTTTTGGGACACATTGATCAAAGTGGCGGGGGTCTACCATACAACTGTTGACTTTTCACACTTTGTTTTTAAAGTTTGTTGGGAGCATACAGACTTCATTCATTAAGTTTAGTTTAGTTTTTGGACGATTAGTTTTTAGACAATATTGGAATAAGTGGTACGGGGTCTCCCGAACACCTATTTACTGTGTCGTCATTTTTTCAATGTTTGTTGGGAGCACACAGCATTCGTTCGTGAACCAATTTTGATGACACTTCGGAAAAAATTCAAACATGTATGGCAAAGAACTGATTAGTTTTTGAGCGATAGTGAACAAAGTGGTGAGGGGTGTCCCATACACCTGTTTTTTTTAACCTCTATAACATCTGTACCTGATAATCAAATTGGATGAAACTTTGTACATAAGCATTTAGTATGATTTAAAAAAAATTCTGCATCCCAACTTCCGGTAAAAAAAAAAATTTTTAATTCTTGGCAGTTTTTTCAGTATCTTTATGCACACTACAGCCTCCTATAATGAAGTGATTATGATGAAACTTATGGAAAAGGTTTCAATTAGTGTAAGAAGATAATTATCATCTTTTGGGACACATTGATCAAAGTGGCGGGGGTCTACCATACAACTGCTGACTTTTCACACTTGGTTTTTAAAGTTTGTTGGGAGCATACAGATTTCATTCATTAATCAATTTTAATGGCACTTTGAAAAAAGATAAAGACTTTATTGACAAAGAATTGACTAGTTTTTGGACAATAATGGGATAAGTGGTGGGGTCCTCCCGAACACCTGTTTATTGTTTCAATGTTTGTTGGAAGCATACAACATTCGTTCGTTAAGTAATTTTGATTACACTTTGCAAAAAGATGCAAATATGTATGGCAAGGAACTGATTAGTTTTTTTTAGCGATAGTGAGCAAAGTGGTAGGGGGTCCTCCAAGCACCTGTTATTTTGAAAGCTCAATAACTTCTGTACCTGATAATCGAGTTGGATGAAATTTGGTACATACACATTTAGTACGGCTTACAACAGTTCTGCATCCTAACTTCCGCTTTGTCACTGCCGATAAAATTTTTTTCACTTTTTCTCGTACAACAGAATTTATGTTTGTTGGGATACTACTGCCTGCTTTAATATTTTTATTATTAGAACTTAATACTTTAAGCAATATTTTTTTATGAAACTCTATATAATCAAATCTACCAAACTAATCCGTGAATCTTATTTGTATTTGTAAGAGAACAAAATTACAAAAATAACCAATGTTTTGTATCGAATATTTCTTGTCCACATAATAGTAGATTCTGAATTATGATGCAAGGACGTCTATCTTAGGTTTTTGCAAGTATGTGGAGTTTGCAAATTAAGGCACCAGTCGAGCGTATTGTGTGTAATAATTTCCTTTCATTTTCAAACAACTATATATATAACTATAACAACAAAAAATAACAAACATTTTGATTGGTATATGATATTTGGAATTGAAAGTTGCTCTGGTAAAATTCTTTATTTTTTGTACTATCTATACAAACAAACTTAAATTTTTTTCTTTTTGGAACGTAGCTATCGGTTGTTGGTCTTTTGTTTCGAAAACCGTATTGACTGTCAAATATTAAATTGTTGTCTTCCAAAAATGTTGATAAATGAGTATATATTTTAGATTGAAGTTAGGCTATGGGTCAGTGCTTCCAACTCGTAGTTTTTACTCCAAAGATTTCCCGTTTGAAGGTACGTCTTCGGAGCTAGGACTATTTCTCCGGCTTTTTATAAATATTAGTTCATTCTGATCAAGTGGTTAAAATATATTATCACTAAAACTATAAGTAAACATTTAATATCATTGTCGTCAGTCGCCTTAGTAAATTCTAACCACGATTTGTTGTGGGTAATGATAACCTTACATTCGGAAATTTCGCTCAAATTTCGCAGACAACATTAGTCAGGAGAAAAAAAATTGGATTATTTTTTTTGAGGGCCGTTATAAAGCTATTGTGAAAAAAAAAAAGAGATTTCAGGTAGACAAACCTAAAATGTTGTTGTGTGTCAAATAAAATAACCTTCAAATTGCGGTTTAACTGTTGTGTGTCGCTGGTAAGGTTAAAATTATTATATAAATAAAATATTTTTGAAATGCACAGTGAATACAAGCCAAGTATAGTACCAAAAAAAAAATATTACACGTAAAAATCATACACGAAAGAAAATCGCGTGGAAAATATCACAGCCAAAAAATCACACCACAAAAATATCACATCACGAAAATATCACATCCTAAGATCACAAGCGAAAAAATATCATGTAAAAAGCACAATGTGCATTACGAAAATATCACAAAAAAAATAATAAAAACTTTTTTTCTGACTTCCTTTGTAGACCATAATGCCACCCTTCCGTGGCATTGGTAATCCTAACAGCAGAATTCACTACAGACGTAAAAAAGTTCGTTATTAGAGTTTTTTGTTTAAACTTCAAATCGTTACATAGGTGAATGGCAATGACAGTTTGGCATTGTGCTATTTTGCAATAAAATTTTATCATGATATTTTTTCGCGTGTGATTTTAGGATGTGATATTATTCGCGATTGATTTTAGTATGTGATATTTTTTCGCGTGTGAATTTAGGATTGGATATTATTATTCGCGTGTAATTTAAGATGTGATATTTTCATGATGTGATGTTTTCGTTATGTGATATTTTTGAGATGTGATACTTTCGTATAAAGTGATTTTTTGGCTGTGATATTTTCAACACGATATTCTTTCGTTTGTGATTTTTCGTGAGAGATTTTATAATAGAACCAAGCCAGCAAAAGCCAATAATAATCAAAATGTCAGAAATAAGGTGCTCAATGGCCAAAAGAGGCGGCACTGAAGCTAATTTAACGGATTGAGGAACGGAAGTCGATCAGTTGTTGTTTGTACTTTTCTGTAAACATTATTCGAAGTACATACATCATGAATTGATTGGCCACACCTCCTTTAATTCATACTTGCATTAATGTAAACATTTGTATTAGTGAACTCATTCTATAACAAATTTACTTTGCATTAATTTATGCAAAATGTATTAGTTAACTCATTCTTTAATCCATCTCTTTGCAATAGTTTGAATGTGGAAAACATTTATGCAAAATGTATTGGTTATGTATGAGTAAATTATATTAACCCATTCTGGTCAAAGTTTAATACATTATTTGTAATAATGGAACTACAGACCTGACTGGAGTTTATTACAATATATTGCTTGCAACGAATAAAAATTAAAAAATAGTATATGACGCACGGACGTAAGCTATTTTGGACTTAACGTGGGTGCAAATCTCGGCTGGCACTTCTAATCTACTTTTAACAGTTTAGTTGGTTTCCGATAAACTGTATTATTTAAAATTTATTTGTTTTCTCTAAATAAAATTAAAAGAACGTCAGAACTATTCAAACCATTAGTTTTGGCATTTTCTATACATACTGTACATCCAACAAAAACAAATACTTTTTGATGAAATTTGTGATCTGGATAACCGATGATGAACCCAACTATTTTTGATCGACTTCATACTCGAAAAAAAAACGTTTGTTTTTGGAAAAGTTTTAAAGTGTTTAGTTTGGGTGGTCCGAAAGATTTTTAGAACTTAAAATTCAGGGTAAATTTGACATAAATTACAGTCGATATATCAAACTTTTTATTTGTTTTGGAAAGGTAAATAAATGGTCTATCTATATAAAATACATAGTAAACTGTGTGCTTAGACTGTTAAAAATATTAAGAAATATGTCGCTGATTACGTTGGTCAATAATTTTATAATTTTTTTCATTATATAAAAAAAGATAGCGTAGTTTTGCTCTAAAGATAATAATTAAGATGTGTATCTTAGTTCAAAAATTTTGTTTGTTGATGCAATTCGTGATCTGTACGACCGACATAAACAAGTGAAATATAATATGAAATAAAAATGCTGGTGCCTTTAAAAACAGTTTAAAGTGTTTTATTCGGTGATCAGATTTTTATTTTTTAAGGGCGCTCGCATTTATTTTAAAAATAAAAACATGCGGGCTTTATTTTTATAATTTATTTTTCGCTCCTGCACTTAGGATAATATTAAAAAATTTACAAAAAAAACTCTTTATAGGCAAAATAAAAATTTACGAGAAAAGATTTTGTTGGCAGATAGTTATTTGAAAAAAATAAATATAATGCTCTCAGAGATTTTTTTTATAATAATTTTTTGGTTTTTCTTTTCTTTTGGTTTAGTTTGGTTAAAATATGTATGAAAATATGTGACGTCGATATGAATATAAAATAGCTTAGTTTACAAAAAAGAACAACAAAGCGATAGTTTTTTCAGATAATACAGTTACTTCATTCAAATCCAACGCGACTTATGTTTTTTTACTGTTTTAATAAAAGAAAGAAAAACGTGCATTTGCCCTTATCAGTTGGAATAGATAGAAATAAAATTAATTAATAAAATAATAGTCGAAAAAAAATTAATTCATTTATGAATATAAATTAATTAATTTTTTTTCGACTATTATTTATTTTAATTTTAAATCATTTTAAATAAATAATAATAAATAATTTTATTTGCTTCATAATTTAATTCATGCATAACATATTAAAAATTATTCATTATTAAATTATTTACCTAAATGGAGATCATTGTCTAAAATTACGATTCAAAGATACAAATTTCTAAAATATTTTCTTATCAAATAACGAAATAGGACGAAAACTAACCAGAATAAAACAAAACAAACAAAAATATGTTTGTAACCGTAAACAGATAGTTTAAAAAAAATAGATTTTATTTTATTCCTCTTTTCTTTGAACGAAATAAATTAAAAAAAAATAAAATCTATAACGTACAAAAATTTATTTCTAAAGTAAAATTAAAATATCTGAGGGCGAAAAATAAGAAAATAAAATTTAGCTCTTTGAGTGCAGATTTTAATTTATATGTATTTTATTTTGGGAGACAAAAACTTTTTAAGGGCAAAATAAAATAAAAATCGGAACGCTGGTTTTATTTAAAAACAGAGTGGTCCGACAGATTTTTGGAAATTAAACTCAATGTATTTTTAAAATCAAATTGCAAGAGAACGGTTATCTCTCGGTTTTAAATGTGTTAGATAGGTAATTAAATTGTCTATAAGCCGGCCTAACCTTTTGCTTACATTGTAAAAATATTTAGGAAATTTAACTTTTAAAAATGGTACTGATTTCTTAGGTTCGGAATTTGGGACTTTTTTCACAATGTAAAATATTCCGGCCTCAACGGCCTAAAACACGTCAAAATTTAAAGAAATAGTTTGTTTTTGTTTCAAAGATTTCAATTTTTAAAAGTGTGTATCCTCTTAGTTGTACAATTAAAATTTTGAACCTGAGATGCACATCTTCAAAAATTAATATCTTAAGAACAAAATCAAACTTTTTAAATTTTGGCATGTTTAGAAGAAGATTGGAGTTTTCGTTAAAAAATCAAAAAATTGCTTGCATCATCCATAAAAATTTTATATGTTTACGCCAGTTTTTACCTTTTTAACGCACATAAAATCGTTGATATGAGGTAAGCCGTTCTCTTGCTATTTGATTCCAAATTTATCTTAAAACTAAATTAAACACTTTAAACTCTACCTAAACAACACGTTTATATTATTTCAAATATACTCCCTGTTTGAAAAATAATAACTCAGTTAAAAATGGTCGGGTTCAGCGTCAGTGGTCCAGAAATGCTTACCTGAGTTACACATCGCTAAATTTATTATCTAAAAACAAAACAAACGCTATCTTTAAGGTTTAGGAACGTTTGGAATTGGAGGTTAAGGTTGGATTAGAACGTTAATTTTGTATAAAACTCAAAAAATGCTTGACGTACGACATCATCGTTATCTTTAAAAGTTTTATTTCTTAAAATTTTTAACAGTACAAGTAAAAATTTAACTATATATTTTTTTCAATACCTTTCTAACCTAACAGTTGATATCGGGTAAGTCGTTCTCTTAAAATTTAATTTCAAAGTTACCCTGGGGTTGAATTTCCAGAAATTTTTCGGACCATCTTGTTTTCAGTTTCAATTTTTTATTTTATTTTTTCTACTTGTATACCAAATATGAAGTCGATCAAAAATGGTCAGCTTCAAATTTCGAAGTTTTATATCGTCCGGAACACAAATTGCATCATGTCACATTAACAGGTCGTTCAATAAGTCCGTAGGATAAGTAAGAAAAAAACAACATTTTGACAAAACTCGATTTTTTTATTCAACATAGTTGCCTTCGAGGGCGATACAAAGAGTATAGCGATTTTCCAACTTTTCTATACCACTTTTATAGTACGATTTCTCTTTCTCGTCAAAATAGGCCTCAGTTTCAGCGATTACTTCATCATTGGACTTAAATTTCTTTCCAGTAAGCATTCTCTTGAGATCTGAAAACAGGAAAAAGTCGCTGGGGGCTAAATCTGGAGAATTTGGTGGGTGGGTAAGCAATTCAAAGCACAATTCATTCAATTTTGCCATCGTTTTCATCGATCTGTGACACGGTGCATTATCTTGGTGAAACAACACTTTTTTCTTTTGCAAATGTGGCCGTTTCTTTGCGATTTCAGCCTTCAATCGATCCAAAAGTTCACAGTAATACTCGCTGTTGATGGTGGTTCCTTTTTGGAGATAGTCGATGAATATTATTCCGTTCGTATCCCAAAATACAGACGCCATCACCTTACCGGCCGACTGTTGCGTCTTTGCTCGCTTTGAATTCGGTTCGTCGACTGCTGTCCACTCAGCTGACTGTCTTTTGGATTCTGGTGTGTAATTGTGAAGCCATGTCTCATCCATTGTCACATATCTACGATAGAATTCCCTTTTATTGCGGTTTAACAGTGCCAAAGACTCCTCCGAAGCATCGATTCGTTGTTGTTTTTGGTCGACTGTGAGCTCACGCGGCACCCAATTTGCACAGAGCTTTCGCATACCCAAATGTTCATGTAAAATGGTAAAAACACTACCATCTGCTACCTTTACAATGTCAGCTATTTCGTGCACCTTCAATTTGCGATCGTTCATAACCAATTTGTGGATTTTTTTTTATGTTTTCTGGAATAACAGCCTCATTTGGGCGTCCACTGCGCTCTGCATCTTTTGTGCTGGTACGACCACATTTAAATTCAGCCATCCACTTCTCTACCATTTGTCTCGATGGAGCAGAGTTTGGATAATGTTTATCAAGCCATTGTTTGGTTTCCACTGTATTTTTTTTCATCAAAAAGCAATGCTTTATTAAAATTCGAAATTCACTTTTTTCCATTTTTTTTCAAAAACAAAAGTTGCTTCATACAAAATGCTATAACTCACGAATAAATAGTCAGATTGCTGTCAAATTTATACACGTATCGTTTGAAGGTTAGTACTAAATAAAAATCATATGGAAAAAATTCTAGTAACGCCATCTATGTGTCATCCTACGGACTTATTAAATGACCTAGTATTTGTGTTGTGTTTTCATGAACTTCAAAAAATAGTTTTCTATTTGTTGTGATGGTATAGTTGTTGTTAATTATATACCTTTAATATTTAATTTATTAATAATCTATCCGGCTTGAAGTACCGAATATGAGTTAAACTACTCTTAAGTTTATATTATTAAATAATTAAATTTAAATTAGTATTTATTATTTTACTGTAACAAAATCTAACAAAAGATTAAAGAAAAGTAAAATCAAAAATACGGAGGAGCTGAAATCTTTCTGAGATATCAAGACTTCGGTCTGGGTTAAGGATTTTCAAATAGTTTTCGGCAAAAAACTTTTATGAGGACATGGTTTTTAGTTTTGGGCAGCGATGTATATCAAACATAACCCTTCGTTAAAGTACAAATATTTTTTATCTCTGTTTAAAAATTTATTACAAAACTAACACGAAACATCAATAGGTTAACGGAAAATTATAATCAAAATTCCAAAAATATTGTTAAATTAAACAAAATCAAACTTTTTCAAAATTCCAAAAGTATTCCAAAAATTAGAATAAAATCAAATATTTAAATTTTTTCTAAATTCCAATCATATTTCAAAAATTCTTAAAAATTCAAACTTTTTCCAAAATTCTAAAAATATTACAAAATCAAAAATTGAAAATTTTTTCAAAATTCCAAAAATTATAATAATATCAAAAATTAAAAATTTTTCAAAATTCTTAAAATATTCCAAATATTCTTACAAAATCAAAAATTAAAAATTTTGCCGAAATTCTAAAAATATTGCAAAAATTATTAAAAAATCAAAAATACAAACTTTTTCAAAATTCCAAAAATATTTCAAAAACTATAACAAATTCAAAAATTTCCATGTCCAATTTCATTTTAAATTACATTTACGTCATAAAAACAGCTATATTTTTTTTTCCAAAAAGTTGGCTAAAAAAATAAATGAATCATTTTTTGACACACTTGACATTATTTTTTGACAAACTTATAATGCCATAATTCTTAATAATAATAATAAAATTCATTTCAAAGAAACAATTTTATTTTTTTCCAAAAAATAGGGTAAAAAACAAAATAAAATCTTTTGACACACTTGACAACATTTTTTTGACAAACTTATAATGCCATAATTCTCAATAATAATAATAAACTTCATTTCAAACAAACAATTAATTTTATTTTTTTTCCAAAAAATTAGGTAAAAAAATAAGTAAAAATCTTTCTTTTAACACACTTGACAACATTTTTTTGACAAACTTATAATGCAATAAGCTAGTTTTTGATCTCACATACCAATCCCGACCATCAAGATTTCTCCAAATTTAATGTTCCCACTCGTAATCACTTAAAATGAACGTTTTTTAAGCCAAAAATATGAAAATTTGCTATTTTTGACTCACATAATGATTTTTTTGACACACTTCCGGTACAGTTATCGAACACAGCGTCCTTTCGGACCTGTCCCTTAAGTATACCTATTTTTAGAAAAAAAAATTTGAAATCCCTCTAGCGGTTTTCCCCGCAGCGTAGGTAATGACGGCCGGACGGACTGCCGGCAGACAGACATACATTTTTTTTTTCTTGCTTTTTTAGAATCAGTAGGTCCTAAAACGTCGAGAAATGCCAAAACCGAAGTAATTCACAAAAACAAAATAGAATAACTCGGCTACTAAGTTTCTTAAAAAAATGAATTTATAATGCAAAGGACCTACTGATTCTAAAAAAGCAAAAAAAAAATGTGTGTCTGTCAGCCGGCCGGCCGTCCGTCTTTACCTACGCTACAGGGAAACCGCGAAGGGATTTCGAAATTTTTTTTCTAAAAATAGGTATACTCAAAGGACAGGTCCGAAAGGACGCTGTGTTCGATAACTATACCGGAAGTCGGTCAAAAAAATCATTATGTGTGTCAAAAATTGCAAATTTTCATATTTTTGGCTTAAAAAACGTTCATTTTAAGTGATTACGAGTAGGAACCATAAATTTGGAGAAATCTTGATGGTAGGGATTGGTATGTGAGACCATAAACTAGATTATTGCATTATAAGTTTTTCAGAAAAATGTTGTCAAGTATGTCAAAAGAAAGATTTTTATTTATTTTTTTACCCAAAAAAATATAATTAATTATTTGTTTGAAATGAAATTTTATTTTTATTATTGAGAATTATGGCATTATAAGTTTGTCAAAAAAATAATGTCAAGAGTGTCAAAAAATGATTTCATTTATTTTTTTGGCCAATTTTTTTGAAAAAAATGTAGCTGTTTTTATGATGTATATGTAATTGAAAATGAAATTGGACATGGACATTTTTGAATTTGTTATAGTTTTTTAAATATTTTTAGAATTTTGAAAAAAGTTTGTATTTTTGATTTTGTAATAATATTTTTGCAATATTTTTAGAATTTTGGAAAAAGTTTTAATTTTTGATTTTGTAAGAATTTTTGGAATATTTTTGGAATTTTGTAAAATTTTAAATTTAATTTTATTATAATTTTTGGAATTTTGAAAAAACTTTCAATTTTTGATTTTGTAATAATTTTTGCAATATTGTGGAATTTTGGAAAAAGTTTGAATTTTTAAGAATTTTTGAAATATTATTGGAATTTAGAAAAAGTTTAAATATTAGATTTTATTCTAATTTTTGGAATATTTTTGGCATTTTGAAAAAAGTTTCAATCTTTGATTTTGCTATAATTTTTGCAATATTTTTGAAAAAGGTTTTAATCTTTGATTTTGTAATACTTCTGGAATATTTTTAGAATTCTAAAAAATTTTGAATTTTTGATTTTATTAAATTTTTTCAATTTTTTTTGATTTTGTAATAATTTTAGCAATATTTTTAGAATTTTGAAAAAGTTTGAATTTTTGATTTTAATTTTTGCAATATTTTTAGAATTTTAGAAAAAATAGAATTTTTGAATTTTATATATTTTTCAGAATTTTGAAAATATGTAAAAATTTTTGAAATTTTTTAAGAATTTTGAAAAATTTTAAATTTTTGATTTTATTATGATTTTTGGAATTTTGAAAAAACTTTCAATTTTTGATTTTGTTATAAATTTTGCAATATTTTTAGAATTTTGGAAAAAGTTTGAATTTTTAAGAATTTTTGAAATATTATTGGAATTTAGAAAAAGTTTAAATATTTGATTTTATTCTAATTTTTGGAATATTTTTGGAATTTTGAAAACAGTTTTAATTTTTGATTTTGTTATAATTTTTTAAATAGAATTTTTGGATTTTTTAAAATATTAGAATATTTTAGAACTTAGAAAAATTTTAAATTTTTGGAACTTTGAAAAACGTTTCAATTTTTGATATTGTTATAATTTTTGCAATATTTTTAGAATTTGGGAAAAATTTTGAATTAAACTTTTTCTAAATTCTAATAATATTCCAAATATTCTTATAAATTCAAAAAATTGAGACTTTTTCCAAAATTATAATAAACTGAAAAATTTTAAATTTTTCAAAATTCTAAAAATATTCCAAAAATTCTTACAAAATCAAAAATTGAAACTTTTTTCAAAATTCTAAAAATATATTTAAAATTCAAAAATTTTTTTTCAAAATTCTAAAATTATTCCAAAAATTAGAATAAAATCAAATATTTAAACTTTTTCTACATTCTAATAATATTCTAAAAATTCTTATAAATTCAAAAAATTAAGACTTTTTCCAAAATTATAATAAAATCAAAAATTTTAATTTTTCAAAATTCTAAAAATATTCCAAAAATTCTTACAAAATCAAAAATTGAAACTTTTTTCAAAATTCTAAAAATATATTTGAAATTCAAAAATTTTTTTTTTCAAAATTCTAAAAATATTCCGAAAATTAGAATAACAACAAATATTTTAACTTTTTCTAAATTCTAATAATATTCCAAAAATTATAATAAAATCAAAAATTTAAGATTTTTCAAAATTCTAAAGTTATTCCAAAAATTCTTACAAAATCAAGCATTAAAACTTTTTTCAAAATTCTAAAAATATATTTGACATTCAAAAATTTTTTTTTCCAAAATTCTAAAAATATTCTAAAAATTAGAATAAAATCAAATATTTAAACTTTTTCTATATTCTAATAATATTCCAAAAATTCTTAAAAATTCAAACTTTTGCCAAAATTGTATTCAATTTTTACTTCGGTCTGAAAGACCTAATTTTAAATAATAATTAACTAAGTATTACATTCATGAGCCAAAAGTGAAATTCTTACCCCCACTTTTTTGGCATTTCTCGACGTTTTAGGACCTACTGATTCTAAAATGGCAAAAAAAAAATGTGTGTCTGTCTGTCGGCCGGCCGGCCGGCCGCCGTCATTACCTACGCTGCAGGGAAAACCGCTGGTTGGATTTCAAAAAATTTTTTCTAAAGATAGGTATACTCAAGGGACAGGTCCGAAAGGACGCTGTGTTCGATAAAAGTACCGGAAGTGTGTCAAAAAAATCATTATGTGAGTCAAAAACAGCAAATTTTCATATTTTTCGCTTAAACGTTCATTTTAAGTTATTACGAGTAGGAACATTGAATTTGGAGAAATCTTGATGGTAGGGATTGGTATGTGATAGATCTCACTATCGAAAACTAGATTATTGCATTATATGTTTGTCAAAAAAATGTTGTCAAGTGTGTCAAAAGAAAGATTTTTATTCATTTTTTTACGAAATTTTTTGGAAAAAAATAAAATTGTTTCTTTGAAATGAAATTTTATTATTATTATTGAGAATTATGGCATTATAAGTTTGTCAAAAAATAATGTCAATAATGTCAAGTGTGTCAAAAAATGATTTCATTTATTTTTTAAGCCAATTTTTTGGAAAAAAATGTAGCTGTTTTTATGACGTATATGTAATTTAAAATGAAATTGGACTTGGAAATTTTTGAATTTGTTATAGTTTTTGAAATATTTTTGGAATTTTGAAAAGTTTGTATTTTTGATTTTGTAATAATTTTTGCAATATTTTTAGAATTTCTAAAAAAGTTTTAATTTTGATTTTGTAAGAATTTTTGGAATATTTTTTGGAATTTTGAAAAAGTTTGATTTTATTTAATTTAACAATATTTTTGGAATTTTGATTATAATTTTCCGGCAACGTATTGATATTTCGTGTTAGTTTTGTAATAAATTTTTAAACAGAGATAAAAAATACTTGCACTTTAACAATGAGTTATGTTTGATATACATCGCTGTCCAAAACTAAAAACCATGTCCTCATAAAAGTTTTTTGCCGAAAACTATATCAAAATCCTTAACCCAGACCGAAGTCTTGATATATCAGAGCTGTGAGATTTCAGCCCCTCCATATTTTTAACTTATAATTTTGAAGATTAAATAAGCCAATAGTATCCAAATTAAAGTAAATATCAAATCTAGATTTAAAAAATGAAATATGAAAAACATTGTGCAATCCACAACACTTGTATTTAGGGAACATTTTCTGCCTGTTTGAGTATGATATTAATGATATTCACAGCATCTGTGGTATCGTTTTGTTTTTTTGGTTCTGGTTAGTGGTTTGATTTGTTTAGTACCTTGGTATTTGTGTGACTATTGAATATAGTTTTTATTCGAATATAGTTATATTACAAAATTTTAAACAAAAATATGACCCAAATAAATACACAGTAGTAAAGAATGATCACAAAATAAGTGATTGCAAAAAATTTTTAACATATTTAAATTGAATATTAAAAAATGATTGTATTTTTTTTTTCTGTTACTATCGTTCAAATTTATAAAAAAAAATAATTATTAAAGAATTTTATTCTAATAATATTCCAAAAATTCTTAAAAATTCAAACTTTTGCCAAAATTGTATTCAATTTTTACTTCGGTCTGAAAGACCTAATTTTAAATAATAATTAACTAAGTATTACATTCATGAGCCAAAAGTGAAATTCTTACCCCCACTTTTTTGGCATTTCTCGACGTTTTAGGACCTACTGATTCTAAAATGGCAAAAAAAAAATGTGTGTCTGTCTGTCGGCCGGCCGGCCGGCCGCCGTCATTACCTACGCTGCAGGGAAAACCGCTGGTTGGATTTCAAAAAATTTTTTCTAAAGATAGGTATACTCAAGGGACAGGTCCGAAAGGACGCTGTGTTCGATAAAAGTACCGGAAGTGTGTCAAAAAAATCATTATGTGAGTCAAAAACAGCAAATTTTCATATTTTTCGCTTAAACGTTCATTTTAAGTTATTACGAGTAGGAACATTGAATTTGGAGAAATCTTGATGGTAGGGATTGGTATGTGATAGATCTCACTATCGAAAACTAGATTATTGCATTATATGTTTGTCAAAAAAATGTTGTCAAGTGTGTCAAAAGAAAGATTTTTATTCATTTTTTTACGAAATTTTTTGGAAAAAAATAAAATTGTTTCTTTGAAATGAAATTTTATTATTATTATTGAGAATTATGGCATTATAAGTTTGTCAAAAAATAATGTCAATAATGTCAAGTGTGTCCAAAAATGATTTCATTTATTTTTTAAGCCAATTTTTTGGAAAAAAATGTAGCTGATTTTATGACGTATATGTAATTTAAAATGAAATTGGACTTGGAAATTTTTGAATTTGTTATAGTTTTTGAAATATTTTTGGAATTTTGAAAAGTTTGTATTTTTGATTTTGTAATAATTTTTGCAATATTTTTAGAATTTCTAAAAAAGTTTTAATTTTGATTTTGTAAGAATTTTTGGAATATTTTTTGGAATTTTGAAAAAGTTTGATTTTATTTAATTTAACAATATTTTTGGAATTTTGATTATAATTTTCCGGCAACGTATTGATATTTCGTGTTAGTTTTGTAATAAATTTTTAAACAGAGATAAAAAATACTTGCACTTTAACAATGAGTTATGTTTGATATACATCGCTGTCCAAAACTAAAAACCATGTCCTCATAAAAGTTTTTTGCCGAAAACTATATCAAAATCCTTAACCCAGACCGAAGTCTTGATATATCAGAGCTGTGAGATTTCAGCCCCTCCATATTTTTAACTTATAATTTTGAAGATTAAATAAGCCAATAGTATCCAAATTAAAGTAAATATTAAATCTAGATTTAAAAAATGAAATATGAAAAACATTGTGCAATCCACAACACTTGTATTTAGGGAACATTTTCTGCCTGTTTGAGTATGATATTAATGATATTCACAGCATCTGTGGTATCGTTTTGTTTTTTTGGTTCTGGTTAGTGGTTTGATTTGTTTAGTACCTTGGTATTTGTGTGACTATTGAATATAGTTTTTATTCGAATATAGTTATATTACAAAATTTTAAACAAAATTATGACCCAAATAAATACACAGTAGTAAAGAATGATCACAAAATAAGTGATTGCAAAAAACTTTTAACATATTTAAATTGAATATTAAAAAATGATTGTATTTTTTTTTCTGTTACTATCGTTCAAATTTATAAAAAAAAATAATTATTAAAGAATTTAATAATAGAAAAAATACTAATTTTTTTCACAGCACCAGACAGTACAAATGGCCCTTGTGAGTATCATATCACCATTATTGCTGTGTTGTTGCGTTTTTTTCTGTTCTTTTTTGTTTCAATTTTTTTATAATAGATATAATCATTGCAAATATATATGTATATATTATATACACTCATTTTATTTGGCAAATTAATTTTTGCTTTATATTTTATTACTTTTATTTTTTGCACAATTATCATGTGAGCACAAAACATATTTAAACGTTAAAAAAAATAAATAATTTTTTTCTAGTTTAGGTTAAAATTTATTTTAGTTTGCTATTTATATTATTTTATTTTATTTTTTAATGCACGCTTTTGATCATTTATGTTATTCATTTCATTAAATTATATTTTAAAGTTTTATTTATTTATTTTTTACGTTCTAAAAAAATTAAATTAAACAAATATTTGATTCTATCAAATAAAACTGAAATTTCATTCTGTCGATGAATTTTCAGTTTGAAGTGGGTCGATTTAGTAGAAAGGGTTTTTTTCAAACTGGTGAAAGAACAATTTGGATTCACTTTTTAAAATTTTTATTTTGCATGTTTTGTTTTTTTATATATATATTTCCGTTTTTGTGTGTCGCGTGAGTAAAAACATTTTTTATGAAATCAGAACCCAAGATGATTAATAGTTCAAAAAGCTTCGCCATTCTATATTCAACAACAATACTTTGCATTCATAATCAAATTTCATATATTGAAATTCAACACTAAAATAATTTCATTTTAAATTCGATTTCTGCTGTTTGCATGTTATAAAAAAAAATTTATTCGCATTAGTTTGTTTATTTGAAATTAATAGAAGTTCGATTTTTTAATCCATTTAATGTCTACTATATTATATTTAATTCATTTTTTCGTCTATTTGAGATTTGATTGAACGAGAAAAAATCAGTTTTAAAGTAACCAGAGAACGTTAGAAATACATAAACAAACGAAAAGTTTTATGACTCATATAAAATTTAACAGAACAAAATTTCCTTTTTATAGAGCTTTAATTCTCATCACTATTAATTTTACCTTCATCTTCATATCCTATACCTGAAGATGTCCATTTTCAAACGAGTTCTTCTTTTAGTTTAAAATAAACAAAAGTTTTCTGAAACAAAACAAAATAAATTGTAAATAAAATGAATAAAAGTTTTTCAATTTTCCTGAAAAATGCATAAATATTACATATTAAAAAATTTGCATGGAAAAACTATAAACAACTAAAACGAGCCGCCATCAAACCCAAATGCTACTCATATATTTCTTTTATGATATTTACATTTTTGTTTTACAGCCTTTGGCTTTAGTTTTTAGTTTTATTAATAATTTAAATAACAAATCACATATATATACTCTCATAAAATATAAATATATTGTTTAGTAGAAAATAGTTTTTTTCAAATAAAAAATAAAATAAAACTTAATTAATTTTATAATTTAAAAATTTTCAAGGTGCCATCTACGTTGTTGATGAATTAGATTATGAACAACGACAAAGTTATGAACTGGTTATAAGAGCTACAGATAGTGTATCTGGTGTTTCAGCGGAAGTTCCAGTTTCTGTTTTAGTACAGGATGTGAACGATTGTCCACCAGAAATAGAACAAGACAGCTATAATATATCGGTTTCGGAAGGAGCATCATTTGGAACGGCTATTTTAAAAGTAGTTGCACGTGACAACGATACAGGTAAAACTTTTTGAGCTTTTATGTCATTTGTTTGAGTTTACATTGCAGGATAGATTTTTGTAAATTTAAGTGGGCTACTTGCAAAACATGCAACAATAAAGTAGTATTCACTGTAGATAAAGAAGTAAAAAAAGATAAATTATTTTTGTTCTGTTCATCCAATGTCACATTACATCATTAACCTTTTCCCCACATTAATCCCAACAACGTTGATTGCTACAATTTCCTCTACATGTAATTAAAAATCAAAAAATATTCTCGTGCATGTTTTTGTTGGTTTGATGGATCACTTTTTAACTTATACAAAACACTGTATGTGTTTTCGTAGCACGATAAATGATAACGAGCTAATTACTATAAAATCCTCTAACTTAATTCGTGACTAAAATATGACATGTACATATTTGCATTCGTAAATCATTAATTACCTCATTTTTTTAATCCCGTTTTGTATGTTCAGATAATATTAATTAAATAGAAATGTAAATAAAAATTTGGTGTGAGATAGTCCAGACAACATTTAATTCTTAAATCCTTAAACTCTTGTCGGACACAGTGTAAACTTAATTTTTTAACTTATTTCAACTACAAAATTTATTCATAAATTTAAAATTCAATTATTATGATAATATTATTATGTAAATTATTTTATTCTATTTAGGAATATTTAGTTATTTATTTCTATTTCCTTAATACAATTCTAGGATTAAATCAAATGATAATGTATTCCATACAAACGGATACAAAAAATACATCAGAATATTTTCATATGGATCCAATTGAAGGAATTGTTTATTTAAAAAAATCTCTCGACCATGAAACATTAAGTTCACATCATTTTACTGTAATCGCAACCGATAAAGGTATTCCAAGCTTAAGTTCAACATCACATGTTTGGGTAACGGTTTTGGATATGAACGATAATCCACCGAAATTCGAACAACCATCGTATATTTGTGGATTATCAGAACACGCAAGTCGAGGACAATTCGTTATTGTTGTTTCAGCTAGTGATCCAGATTTTGTCGATCATGATAATCTTGTTTATACAATAGCACAAGGCAATGAATTACAAACATATCAAATTGATCCAGTTACCGGTGTGATAACGTTACAAAATATGCAAAAGTTTGCCGATAAACACGTAACAATATTGAATGTTAGCGTAACAGATGGTGTTTACACGAGTTTTGCAAGGGTTAAAATAAATATTTTACCCGCTAACTTAAACAATCCACAATTCGCACATTTGGTCTATGAAGTTAAAGTAAATGAAAATCAATTACCTGGAAGATTAGTAACAACGGTGAAATTTTTTTTATAATATTACAAATTGAAACTATGAATTTATAATTTTTTTTTTAACTCAACAGGTTACAGCAAAGGATAAAGATTTCGGTGAATATGGACAAATTACTTATGAAATATTTTCCGACGAAATGAAGGAATTTTTTACAATTGATAAGGAAAAAGGTGAAATAACAACAAATTTACGAATGGATAGGGAAGAACGAAAGGTGAGTGAATTTTTAAGTTTGTGGTGGGAATTTTTAAAAGGATTAAACAAGTTGATGAGAAAAGATATGAATGCTAATGAGAAAAGTAAAAAAATATCTGCAGTGCGGAAGAGGTTTTAGTTGTTTGAATAAAAAATTTCAACGAATGAAGTATAAATGATTTTGCTTTAATTTTAACAAATTTCACATTCAGTGCGGAAGCGTTGCGATCTCAAATTAGATAATGTATAAAATATATAAGGTGTAAAGGGCTGGTCGCATCCGTCAAGAAAGTTCAGCTGGCGATATTTTTTTAGATTATATTAAAATTCAGTGGTGATATTTTATACTGCGACCAGAATGATATATTGTACCCCACCCATCTAGTCCCTAGTGAATACCAAGTTAAAGTACCTACCTCAAACCAGTTTTCTTTACGTACTTCAGAATATGGGGAAGGATAAGTTTATGCAGGTCATGCCCGTTAATATAATACTTCCGCAGATGAAACCTTCTCGTGTAGATCAAGGATCCACAATCTTTGAGAAGATGGGCTGGAGTCTCTTCTTCCAAAAGACAGAACCTACATTCGTCTCTCTACTCCACACCAATATTATTGTTACGATTCAGAAAAATCTAGACGATTACGGTCACTTCCAGGAAAATAAAACCAACAAAACACAACAAACAAATTAATGAAATGAATATTGTTGTTGTTGTCTCTTCTTAGAAATAGGGTCAACATAAACGATTTTATGAATCAAATCAACATAACATAAAATAATCGAATATTCTAATATTTTCTCAAGGTTTCTGGAAAGTGATGTCGAATTATCTAAAGGTATTGCAGAAGGTATATAAGAAAATTACCTCTTGTAGTTTTGAATTAGTTTTATTTTAGACCTGCGACAGTAAAGTGAAATTAAATGTAGAATTAGTTTATTTTAAACCTGCGATTGTGAAGTTAAAATTATAAAAGTGATCTTTAAATTAGTGAATAAAGTTATAAGTGTTATTGAGTAGAAATAATTTGTGTATTATTTTGAACGTTGAGTTACTGGAAATTTCTACAATAAACCGTTGGAGTTTCTGAAGCTGTTAAAAGAATATTCTAGTTAGGAATATTGTTTGCTGCATTGTTTTCCTGTTGTTGTGAAACAATTAAGGTGTTGAATACTTAATAAAACCTGGTGTATTTGCTTACTAATCAGTGATCGAACTCAGAAAGAGATTGGGAATTACGTTTATCGAATTGTGAGTTAGGCCAATTCGAAGTAAGGTTATAAAAACGTAACATTATTAAGGTGTTTTCTTTAATTACAGTGTCGTGTAAGATCCCCTGTCAGTATTCTTAGGCCGTTCCTGTTAAACCTAGAGCACATTACTGGTCTCTTTTGAGCAGTCTTAGATCCGCGATGTTATCCTTTCGTGGATGGTTTTTGTTTTCAGTTCACAAAAGGGCTTCGGACCGACAAAAAATGTTAAAGCACCTCATCTTACTAATTTGTTCTTCATTACCTGCTATACCCGCATGACCAGGTATCCAGTAAACTGTTACTTTCTCATTATTTCTAAGCTTATATAGCTTACTCACACAGTCTCAGTCTCTCACACAGTGTATAAGTTTAACTCATTGACTGCTGCTTGACTGTCTGACAAGATGTCAATTCTCTTATTCTTACATTTCCGACCTAAGCAAAAGTTTGCGCATCTTTCGATAAAACATTCCTGACAAAATTTGGTTTTTGGTTCAAATACTCCTGAGCCCGCCCACTCCTTCCTCGATTTTCGACTCATTTACGTACTATTTGATAACCTCGTTACCCAGGATTACCCAGGATTACCCATTCACTGCTCCACTCCGTTTTTTTGCACAACTGCGATATGTATTTCCTATCGAAGTTGAATTGCTTTATAATTCTGTCTTTAGGAAACTCAAGTAAGGGATTATCCCTTGAAAGACTTTCTCGATATTTAGACTTTATGATCTCTCCCTTACCCATACCCTGCTTGGTAAATCTCGGTATGGTTTCCCTAGCTACACTCCTAATCTGCAAGTAAAGTGGAACTAGTCTAACAGCATCTCCATTGAAGCGGTTGGACATGTGCTCATTGTTCTCGTTATGCAGATACAGGCCAGCCTCTGCACCTTTTTTAATTCGTTTGCCTAGCATTAAGCTTGACTCTTTTATTCCATGCGACCCACACCCACCTTAGGATTCCTGGGCAGCCCCCTATGTTTTATCCGAAAGATTTTGGCATACCATCAGAGCTCTTATGGTTTTTCTTACCACTGTTTTGATGTGATTTCTTCACACGAGTTTTTTATCGAGAATTACTCTCCAATATTTAGTCTCCCGTGCAGATTCAACAATAAAGCCTCTCGTGATCATGGGTTTCATGTAGAGTTTTCTTTTATTGGTGAACGGGACCAACGTTGTTTTACTCAGATTGAGTTTTTGTTCCACAGATGTGCACTCAGTATCTACCAGATCTAGTCCCCTCTGTAAAATATCACAGAGTATTTCTTTGAACTTACTACTTACCGCATACCCAAGACATTTAATGCCCTGGTTACTTAATATAGCCAGAATTTCATCCACCACTACACTCCCCATAAGGGGTGATGAGACCCTCACACACCCAGTTAATTGTGGTGTTGTTAACCTTTTTCTCACTTAGAGCCTTTCTGACCGCTCCATGTGAGGTGTTTTCAAATGCTCCTTCAATGTCCAGGAAGGCACAGACAGTACTTTCTCGTTATCCAACGCCTCCCCTACTTCTTTAGTCAACCTGAACTGCGTGATTTCCGTTGATCTGTCCGTTTTGTTCGCTTATTGACTATCTTGCAAAGGCGATATTCCCAAGGGATTGGTTCGTCTGTAGTTTGCGATCAACTTTTCCATCGTTTTTAGCATTAAAGATGTTAAACTGGTGGGTCTATAAGACTTTGGTCGAGTGTGTTACCTACTTCTGAACTAAATATCACTTTACGCGTTCCCCATGGTTCGGGAATGTGCCCGAGTGCCAGACTGCTGAAAATGCCCAGGAGGTGCGGTAACAGCCACTTCTGCCCCTTTTTCAGTCAAGCTGAGTCTATTCCGTCCACTCCTGGTAATTTGTATATGGCTGGAAAGCGCCAATGGCCCACTTAATACGGTCCTCCGTAAACAGTGCGGTAGCCACTCTCCAGCCATCTAGGCTTGGTTTTTTATTATTATTCTTACTCCCGTCTTCTGCAAACGCGCTTATGCCTCCCGGAAAGTTTGGTTTTATAAGAAAAGCAGCTCTCTGCTGCTCATCGAACTCAACGAAGTTTTGATCTCGACACTGTCCTTCGCCAAAGCCGCTACAGACGCTGTCGAAATATTGTCACAGAAGTTGCTGAAGCGGTCCCTCTTTACCTTCCTGATTGCTATATTGTAGGTGGTAAGCACCCTGGTATACTCTTCCCAGTTTCTGGATTGTTTTGCTCTATTAAAGAGCCTCCGTATTTCTGTTCTTCATTCTGACAACTCCTTGTTCCACGAAAATGCGTCCCTCTGCTCTTTTACCTTAGTAATTAAGCAGCTGATTTCTAACTCCCTGGTAATTGCCAGGTTTACCACTATTACAGCTTGTTCCAGTTCAGCATAGTTTTTTACGGTCCAGCTGTAGACCTTCTTTTAGGTTCTGCTCAAATTGATCCCACCTTGTGTTCCTTGGGTTCCAAATTGGTGGTAATTCCTCTTTCATAATATCCAGTTCAAACACAATCTATGATTCGACAGGGTGGTTTACTTGAGACTGTCTAGTTCCTTATGAACTGACCTTCATCGGTACTTCCTACAGTTAATCTAACACTTCCTGTATTGCCCTTTTGACAAAAGTGGGTGTGTTTCCGACGTTTAACACACTAAGGTTTTCTTTAATTAAAAATTCTAACAGAAACTCACCTTTCTGGTTTGTATCTGTACTTTCCCATGTCGCGTTGTAAGCATTTGCACCACAGTCGATGATAAGAGGCCACTTCCTCTTCTCGCAATCTTCCACCAGCCTCTGTACTTCTGTAGGCGGTATCAGTGTTCCGTCCCCTGCAAAGTATGTCAATGCTACCACTACCTAACGGCGAATGCTACCGACAGTGATGGTAGGTGATATGGTCACCAAGTTCTTTCTAAGAAAATCTGAAAGACAAATACAATAATGGTTTTTCCTAATCATAATGCACGCTCTAGTTGATTAGTATCTCATACTACTATCGCCTCGCTGTTTTCAAGGCGCCACGCCCTGTTTTGTAGATCCAGGGTTCCTGTATCAGCGTGAGTTCTAGCTATTTCTTAGTAAAGGTCCTGGCCACCACAGCAGACGCTGCAATGGCGTGGTGAACAATCACATGGGTTACGCGAAAACTTCCTGTTTCAGATGTTATCAGACCGGGGGGTATCTGCCCCTTCATCCATGATGGTGCTATAGTCCTCTGCAACAGCATCCTCCACCTTTTTCACAACCATATTTGCTAACTCACTGAGTGTCGTTAAGGCTGCGACTGCCCGCCGGGGCGATGATGGTATCCGAGGTGCTTTCCTTGAAATGCCACCAGACCCTTTTGTCTCCGTTATTGCCGCAGCTTTCTTCTAGGTCAATGGACAAAAGTTTTGCCAAACCAGTAGTTAAGGGTATGCTCTACCACCGATAACTCTGTCTTTAGCTGTTATCGATCAGTACAATCAGGAGCTAGAATGTGCCCTCATCCCGATTGCCCGACAGCTTCCAATCCTGGATGAATAAGCCGGCTTTTCGACCCTCTATCAGCGCGAGAGATTTCTCCCTAATCTGCCCAGCAGTCCTTGGGAGAAAGAAGGTAATCTTGTGAAGAATCGGAATCGGACTCACTTTAAGTAAAACAGACACGAGCCATTTTGCCGTCTGCTCGTCGCCACACTCTGGTATCACATGATCAGGTTTAAAGTGGATTCACCAAACCCGATCCTGTTATCAGTACATCCTATCCCTAGTTGGTTCACTAACCCTGTCTCGATTAATCCCAGCTCTTCCACGCTAACCATCGTCTGGGGATAATCCACATCCAGGATAGCCACCTTAATCGCCTTAATTACACCAGCATAGCTGATGCTTGGTCTGAGATGGTGTTGCTCTCTGTTCTGAGAGGTGGCTATCCTGGGTTTCTTTGCTTCACGTTATCTGTTGCGACGGTCGGGGACTTCCCTTTCCGTTCCAGAGCCTTTCTTTTACAGTCCTCCGGAGACATACTTCCACATGAACCTTAAGTATCACTCGGTTCCAGCACCACTGAGGCGCCGGCCCAGTGGGTCGCCCTAAAGGTGGCAAAAGTGGACCTCTCTATCTCTTGCTCCTGTTGTTACTCTTTGACAAAGTGCTATTTTCTGCCGGTACGGGAGGTATACTGCTCCCTGCCATAGCAATATCACTTTCCGCCGGTACATTCACATTATCAGTATGACGAGGAGACTTTTTTCCGGCGGCTGCAATTTGTATCTGCTCCTCTCGTCAACGCAGTGACGTCCTGTCTTGTATGTTTGTCTTATGGTTTTTATAAACATTTTCCATATTGTTCCCACGAGTTTCACGGGAAGATAGTGTAATGGAGAGCTTCTTCGTTGCATAACAACGATTTTGGCATAGCAGGTCGCGTACCTAGCGAGATTATTTTTTTGCCCCAGACTATCTGCAGCCTATGGGGTCGAGAGAAGAATGCTTGCTGCTCCAGCACACATAATTGAACTTGTACACGTATCATGAGGTAAGAACGGATGTAAGAAGAAAAGCAAGTGAACTAAACAGACTCTGGCGACACCTATATGCGAAAGAACCACGATTACCACGCCCAACTCCATAATTTTAATTCAATCACACACTCGCGCACTTCATCCACTCCCACACATACACGCCATCCATATCCCCATGCACTCACACTTGCATACGCACTCATACACCTACATACATACGCACCGTCATCCATGTCCCCATACACTCACGCATACATATACACAAGCAGTCGTCTTTCATACCCAAAAAAACAACTTCGATATCCAGTGTGATAACCAACTACTATCAATAGAAATAATAGAATAAAAAAATTTGACTGATTGCAGAGCTTGCTCCAACCATTATGCCGTATGTTGTAAGATATATTTTTTTTTGTTTTATAAATTAGATTAAAATTTTATTACAGATCATGTAAACCCCGTTGCTTAAAGAAAATTATTCATTATGTAGTTGCTATGAAAATCTCTCGCTTTTAATATGACAGCAGCTGTGAAACTTGAATACGTTTACCACACCCCGTTTCACCGATTAACATTAATGTTCGATCATTTTCCAAACAATGCAATATATAACTTTGATAAATATCTGTTTTTAATAGGAAGACGTTCACGTTGATCTTGGAATGTCAATGAATGATGTACGGTAAAGATCAAAGTTGTCCCGTCATGGCTGATGGAGCGTCTCTTGTTGACGCAAAAGAATCGTCATCAGGCTTCCGGAACCTAGGATTACAGATGTTGAGTTCATAACGCACTCCAATTTTACAGAACTATTTTTATTCAATTGAACCAAATCATAAAACACAATTTTGGAATCCTCATAATTTGATTAACCAATCAAATTAAATTCAATAGTTAAACCAGCTACACTTTATTAATGCGGTTTATAAAAATTAAAATTTAATTACTCATATTAAAATATTTCGGATGTAAATTTTTCTACAAATAAGATTGGTATCAATAAATAGAACTCTATCCATACCTTCATATATTCACACACTCACAGCCTCACACATACGTACATACAATCACTCCTAAATATACACACATGCACTCCTACATAAAGACATACACATCCATACTCATTCATACCTAATTAAAATTTGACTCACCCGAGGTTTGTGTCGGTCCCTCTCTTTCTGTCTCGCTCCTCATAGCCCATCATTATAATTCAGTCAGGAAAATCGTTAAATTACTCCCAAGATTACGCCAATTATTAACTCGTCTGCTGACCGCTGTCTTTCCGTTATTCTAGTAAACCAACAATTTAACACAGATTACGTCTTACACTAGGCATTCCCATAGAATCCATTCACTCAGGACTAAAACCTCCTAGTGGCCCACCATACATCTCCCGTTGCTCATTACTTGGTCCCGCGGTGACGATACCGAATCCGTACGTTTGATGTTATTATATTTTGGTAGGGTTGGGTGATATGATCCGAGGAATTTTCGTTCAAGAACTTAGACAATCAGTTCAAGTGGTAGTGACCCTTTATTACCAGAGTTAGCATACTCTCCGTCTATTAACTCATCAGGTTAGGTAGTAATTTAATTTTAAATTAAACAATTTAACTGATGTAATTGCGTTCAACAATTTGATTTAATTAAATTATTATCGAGATACATTTATTATTTTAATTAGAATGATCTACGTTTTCTAATGTGTTTAATTGCACCATTTAATTAATTTAGTTCCTGACGACCAAAGTTCAACCACATAAAATGACATAAATATACTTTTAATAAGTTAACTAATTTAATTGTAAAAACGAATAATGTTCAACCATAATAATGGCGAAAAATGAATTTTTTTAATAACTTTATTGCATTTAATTTATGATGACGCATATTTAATAGTTTAATTAGAAACATCTACGTATACAATTTATTTAACAAATTAACTAATTTAATCTTAAGACGAATAATGTTTCACCATAATAATGGCACAAACTATATTTTATAATTTGATTAACTTAATTGTTGACGTATATTGTTCCACCAGATAATGGTGTAAAGTACGTTTTATGATTTATTTTAATTTCACTTAGAACGATGAACATTTACTATTGTATTTAGAGTTATCTACGTTCACTCCTGTAATTCACTAAGCAATTTTATTAATTTAAGTTTCGACGAATAAGGTTTAACCATCTAAAATGGCGTAAATTCTATTTAATAATTTAATCATGGATAACTTACACATAAATGTCCTCTCACTACCCGTGGTGATTCACTTGATTTATAAAAAAAAATTGAATAGGTTAATGTTTCCGAAAAGGGCGAATAAAGTTCCTTGATAACCGTATATAACACCATTAACAACAACAAACATTCTTTTTATTTAGTTCGATAACCGAAATATTTTCCATACTATAAATTGACAAACTATCGGTATACCTTTCAGATCCTTATCCACCATCCGTATATCTCACTCCGTTGAAAGTCCATCGTAGCCGATTTATATCATTTCCTTCTTTGTTCCGCACCATTTACAATCTCCGCCGGTTAGAATACTTTTCCAGTACGTACTTTCCACTCATCTGGATTTTAAACATGCACAACGCGCTTCGCAAAATCCATTATTTTTTTTCGAGATTTTAATAAAGATCTCCGACTCACAAAAATCAACACCATACATCAAAACAAGAAACCTAAATCTCAATGCAAAACGAAAAAATTAGAGTAAGAGGGCCTCTATACGCGGTTAGGCGTATTTATAGGCAAAAGTAACGACCGTTGGTGAATAAGAAGTCGATAAACACGATAAGTTGGTTTGTTTCTAGGGTATTTCCTTCGTTCATTATTTGTACCCACTAAGGAATATACATAGTTAGCTTATAATAAAAAATTTGAAAAGAATTATATGACAAATATTGATTACGAAACGATTGTAAGAATAGGTTTGAATTTTGTTCGTTAAAATATTTTAATAATAAACTTGCAAATCTGTACTTTTGACTATGACTTATGACACCCGACCAAAAATTGTCGTATTTGACTATTTGAAAATTCCTTTATACCATCATAAGGTGAAAGTA
Source organism: Diogma glabrata (assembly GCA_963693315.1). NCBI lineage: Eukaryota > Metazoa > Arthropoda > Insecta > Diptera > Cylindrotomidae > Diogma > Diogma glabrata. The sequence goes on along the minus strand of OY856187.1, from coordinate 9,310,436 downwards.
AAAACATAAAAATCTTCTTTTATGCATCATTCCAGTATTATGAAATTCCAATCATTGCAACAGATGGAGGTGGAAGATCTGGATTCACAACGGTCAAGGTAAATATTGGCGATGAAAACGATAATCCACCAATCTTCCAACAACGAGAATATAAATCCGTTATTCATGGAAATCTTACAGTAAACACAACATTTTTAAGGGTAAGCCAAAACTCTAACCTCAATCTTTAAGTTTATATTAAATTCCATTTTTCTTTATAAAGATCAAAGCCACCGATTTAGACGACAATCAAAACGCGGCAATAAAATACACGATTTATGATTCCCAAAATACGGGCGTCAAAGATTTATTCGGAATCAATGAAAATAATGGAGCGGTTTATTTACAAAAAGAAGCGCTACAATGGGAAAATCAAATGTTTCAATTTTTTGCACGTGCCCATGATGGTGGAACACCATCACAACATGCTGATGTTCCCATTGATATATACATAATGGCATCATCTGAAAATCCACCAGTTTTTGAGAAAAAAGAACGAAGTCTATTTTTATCAGAAAACTCAGCTCCAGGAACTGTTATCACACGATTGAAACTGTCAGCAAATGTTACTGGAAAATATCGTATAATATCTGGGGAAATCGATGACCCACAATTTTCAATAAACGATCAAGGAGAGTTGAGATTAGCTAAAACATTAGATCGTGAGAATAAAGAAAGTCATTTGATCGCGATATTAGCTGAAACTGAATCCAGTCCACCATTAACTGCGGTCGCTGAAATTCTTCTTCACGTACAAGATGAAAATGATCATGGTCCTATTTTTGAAAGCAATCCATATAGCTTGAGTCTAGCTGAAAATATCGAAAAAGGTACTTCTATTATGAAAGTAACTGCACGAGATGCTGATAGTGGAACAAACGGGGATGTTCGTTATTCACTTGGAAGTGATGTTGGTGATTTGATTAATGTTTTTGATATTGATGCTTATACGGGATGGATAACAACATTAGTTTCATTAGATAAAGAAAAACGTGGAGAGTATAAATTTCAAGTTGTCGGGACTGATAATGGACAAACAAAGCATAGTTCAAGGACAACAGTCATAATAAAATTAAAAGATTATAACGACTGTCCGCCAGTGTTTAAAAATAAAACATACGATGCAACAGTCAATGAAGATGCTCTGCCTGGCACTGTTGTTCTTCAAATTTCAACAACTGATAAAGATATTGAACTAAACACACCGATTGAGTACTACATTACATCCGGTGATCCGTTATCACAATTTCAAATCAGACAAACTGGAGAGGTTTATGTAGCGAAACCATTGGATCGTGAAATGGTTTCATTTTTCAATCTTGGCGTCATTGTAACCGATGGAAAATTCACTGCAACTACAAATATATCAATTAAAGTTTTAGATGCAAATGACAACCCTCCGTATTGCTTAAAATATCGTTATCGTGAAATTTTAAGTGAAGGAATTCACCCTGGTTCGTTTGTGTTAATCGTACAAGCGAACGACATTGATGAAACAATTAACTCAAGACTACGGTACTACTTAACTGGTAATGGCGCAGATGAGTTTTCATTGGATAAAGATACGGGACATTTAAAAACAGCCAGACAATTGGATCGTGAACATCAATCAAGATTTTTCTTAACCGCTCATGTACAAGACCGCGATCATCCCGGTTGGGAATGTTCTTCCCAAATCGAAATTGTTATTTCTGATTTGAATGATAATCCGCCTGCGTTTTTTATGGAAACATATACGGTAACATTACCCGAAGATGCTGAGATTGGAACATTGGTGACGAAGGTTCATGCAACTGATGCAGATATTGGTAAGTTATTTGTTTAGTAAACTTTAACCTACATTAATTTATTATAATTACGAAAACCCACAGGTATAAATCGTAAGATCAAATACTCGTTTATTGACTCGCATAAGGAACATTTCAAAATTGCTTCAGATAGCGGCATTATAACTCTAGCCAAAGCTTTAGATCGTGAATCAAAAGCAGTTTATAATTTAAGTGTTCAAGCAACTGATCAAGGAGTTCCGAAACTGTCATCCATCGCGTACTTAATCGTAAACGTTCAAGATATTAATGACAATCCACCAGAATTTACTTCAAAATATTATTTCGTTTCGGTCCCGGAAATTAATTTAATCGGATCCGAAGTGTTAAAAGTTCTAGCTACATCACGAGATACTGGAATTAATGCAGAAATTACATATTCGATAGTTGGTGGAAATGAGCAGAAGAAATTTACGATAAACGGAAAAACTGGGGTTCTAAGTATCGCTGATATGTTGGATTATGAAAAATCAAAGGATTACTTTATAACCATACAAGCAGTTGATGGTGGAATTCCACCGCTAAGTAATTTAGCGACTGTTAATATATCAGTTACGGATAGTAATGATAACGCTCCATTATTTGTTCAAAATTCTTACACAGCTAGAATTCGGGAGGATGCTTTAAGTGGTGATAAAATTCTTCAAGTATCGGCAAAGGATATGGATACCGATGATAATGGAAGAATTTCGTACAGTATTGAACGTGGTGATCGATCACGACAATTTTATATTGAAGAAGACACTGGATACATCTCGGTAGCTTCATCGCTCGATCGGGAATCAATTTCGAATTATGTATTAGAAATTCAAGCCCGTGATAATGGTATTCCAGTTATGTCGGCATTTGTTTTAGTTAATATTGAAATTTCTGACGCAAACGATAATCCTCCATTATTCTCAGAAACAAATTACACAGCCGTTGTTCAAGAAGATAAACAAATCGGACATACGTTACTGAAGTTTGAAATAACGGATGCGGATACCAGTCCAAACGCTGGACCTTATACATTTGATTTCAGATCGGGGAACGAACTGGGTGCATTTAGATTAGAACAAGATGGAATACTTCGAACAGCTACTCGTTTTAACCATAGAATACGCGACACGTATAACCTTCAGATACGAGTCTTTGATAACGGCACACCTCCGATGTATTCTGATACATGGGTTGTCGTTAAAGTGATCGAGGAATCACAATATCCACCAATAATAACACCATTAGAGATATCAATCAACTCATTCCAAGATGAATTTCCAGGTGGTAAAATCGGTAGAGTTTTTGCCAGTGATCAAGATGAGTATGATAATTTGATTTACACCCTTGCTCCAACAGCTGGTGTTTTATATTCACCAAACAGTTTGTTTAATATTTCAAAAACGGATGGTACACTATATGCTCTGCCGCGATTAGATGTTGGAGATTACCGAGTCAACGTTACTGTTACCGATGGAAAATTTATATCATTTATGATTGTGAAGGTCAACGTAGAAATTATTTCCGATGAAATGTTGGATAGTGCTGTTATCATACGATTTAGTAAAACGAAACCAGAATCTTTTATTTTGAGTCATCGAAAAGGTTTTATTCGCTCAGTTCGTAATGCAATGGGATCTCGATTAAAAGACATTGTAATAATTTCTGTCCAACCATCATCCGATGAGGAGTTAAACTCAATTCATTCCAGATATATTCGTGATGTTCGTGAAGTTAGAAATACTCTGCGTGATCTCGATGTTCTATTCACTGTAAGGAAATTAAATACAAACCCAAACCAAATTGCATATTACTCAGCGGATGAAATTCGAAGATCAGTTGAAGAAAATATTGAAGATATCGAAGAAACGACAAAACTATCGGTTGATGAAATCGTTAAATCAAAGTGTTTGAGTCATTTCTGTGTAAATGGAAAATGTGAAGATAAAATTATTATAAATCCAAATATAGTCGATCCTATATCTACGGATGTTACCAGTTTTGTGTCGACTCGTCACGAACATCAAATGGAATGTAACTGCAATGAAGGTTATGGTGGAGATAAATGTGATGTTGTTGTCAACGAATGTGCTCAACTTCCATGTCCTTCGAATAAAATATGTGTTCCTGATACATCATCGACTCAAGGATATCATTGTACCTGTCCAGGTGGATTTGCTGGTCAAAATTGTGATCGTGATATAACAAAATGTAACGATGACACATGTTATTCGCCACGAAATCCAGTTTCGTTTAGTGGAAAAAGTTATGCTCATTATCGAATTGAAAAAGAGGTTTCGAAAAGAATTTTAGAAGAACAACTTAGCTTATCGATGAGAGTACGAACCGTACAATTAACCGGAAACCTTATGTTTGCGTCAGGAAAAATCGATTTTAACATTCTTGAGATTGTCAATGGAGTTCTACAGTATCGTTTTGATTTGGGAAGTGGAGAAGGAATGATATCTGTTACAAGTATTTTTGTGTCTGACGGACAATGGCATGAAATAAAACTAGAGAGGGAAGGTAACTCTGCAAGGTTGATTGTTGACGGAAAACATGTGCGATCAGGAAATGCCCCTGGTGTTAATGGAGTTTTGAATGTTCAATCGAACTATTTGTATCTCGGTGGAGAAGTTCGACCACATCCAAGTGTGCTGGGGTTTGAAGATATTCAAAGAGGTTTTATTGGATGCATGGATGATATAAAAATTGCACAACAAGCTGTCCCATTACACATGACTGGTGGAAATTCTTTTGCAGTTTTAAAAAGATTTACAAATGTTGAGTTTAGTTGTGATCCAAATACTGTACTTATACCGTTGGGAATTTGTAGCACACAACCATGTTTTAATGGTGGAACGTGCAAAGAAGTTGGTAGTGGTAACTTTGAATGCGTTTGTCATTCTCGGTTTACAGGATTATATTGTAAAGATGATTTAGATCCATGTGCATCATTACCATGTTTATATGGAGGAAAATGTAGGTTGGAACACTATGGCAACTATTCATGTGAATGTCCTCCTCGAATGACTGGAAAACGATGTGATTTCGGACGATTTTGTTCACCAAATCCATGTCGGAATGGAGGTGTTTGTGAAGAAGGTGATAACGGTCCGTTATGCATGTGTCGAGGATATACCGGACCAACATGTGAAATTGATGTTAACGAATGTGAGAAACAACCATGTGGAAGTGGTGCAACTTGCATAAACGAAGCTGGAAGTTTTCGATGTATATGTCCACCAGATTTAACAGGTGCCAGCTGTGGTGATCCTCTTTACTCAAATTCAATAACCACAAAAATTAAAAATCTGACAACTGATCATTGGATGATGTTAGTTATTACAGTTGTTGGACTTTTTATTTTAATTATTGTGGTTTTTCTGGGAATTCGTTGCTGTCGTACGAATCGAACTCGCCATCTAGCCAATAATATAAATAACGAACCTCGAAAAGATATTGTTTTGAATTCCGTTTCACGAGATCATTCAGAATACAAAAGAGGATCAAAAATGAGTAATCTCGAAGTAATACAAAGAGGTGAACGTCCTGTTTCATATACTCCTACTTCAAATACCGACCAACCTTATGTGTGTAACACAGTTTTTGTAAATAATTTAGACACATTAAGAAGCTACGGGTCTGCTGGTGATGAATTAGAAAACGTTCCAGACGTTTATCGTAAGCAAACTCGTCCGAATCCTATGATAAATATTAATGGACACACATCAAGTGATACGGAATCACTTCACAAACAAACATGGTCGGAACAGATGCAGCTTCAATCATTTACGGATAAAATTAATAATGGTTAGTATCAACACTTTACCAATTCCAATTCCGTTTTTTAAATTATGTAAAAAAGATGAATATATTTTAGATTTAAAACGTTTGAGTCCGGTCGGACCGCCAGATCCACCTCATCGAATATCATCAAACATTAAATCGAGTGGAATATTGCAAGGTCGTATCTTGAATGTTCCGCCTGGTTTTGATGATCCCTCAAACTTACATGGTGCATATCATTGGGATTGTTCAGACTGGGTACGTCGGAGTCAAAATCCACTTCCTAATATAACCGAAGTTCCAGGAAGTGAAGTACCTGATTCTTCTAGTTTTCATAGTAATGAAAGTAATGAATCGCATACACATAATAATTGTAAAAATAGTAATATAAATAACCACCTGCCACCGAGTAAGTATTCGACATAAAAATTAAATTTGAAATTTTACGTTAAATATTTTTTGTTGTAATTGTTACAGTTATGGGTCCTGTAGATCCAGCTCGTGATATCGAAACATTAAATGAAGATATTGAATCAGAATTTGTTGATGATTCTGAATGTGATGGAAGTGAACAACCGTTATCATTGAATTTCGATCATCATTCATCAATACCTGGTTTGAACCCATTAGATAGTGGAAGTGAAGATTACAGATTTAGTACAGGTAAATATTTATAAAATTTAATATCGTTTAAAGGTTTTATATATAAATTGGTTTCTATTGATTTTTTCTAATTTCATTCATTCAAGTGCCTTTAATAATAAATAATTCATGTAAGTGTTATACTGTTTTAGGCATCTGTAAAAGTCAATTTGTAAAAATGTTCAAGTATTTGTTGTTGTAATTGGGCTTTTATTTCTCTTTGAATTTACACTTATATTTAGATAAGATAAATGTGTAGATAAAATTATTATCTTTTGACCTCATTTGCGAATCATTGTAGATAGAAAAGCTTTAATATGATAGACACAAAACACTGAATCTTAATCAGAAATCTAAACGAACCCGTGATTTTCATAATAAGAAAGAGTGACACATATTGTAATTTCTCCTACACATTTTATTTTAAAAAACATCAGTCTGATCATTTCTATTCTTTCATTTATCAGCAGCCAAATTCTGTAATTGTGAAGCGGTGAAGTGATAAGTTTTTTAATGAAAAGAAACGAAGAAATTTTTATCACTTCCACTTCACCGCTTCACAGTTACAGAATTTGGCTGCAGATTGGTCTTATTCGCTCTATTTTGTGATAGGATTTGTTCGCTCGTCTTGCGCCGTCGTACCGATGATATCGCAATACCTTATATAATTGACTTTCTGAGTCGTATCGTGAGTATGCATAATCGCTGGAGAGGGAGTGTTTGTGTATACTTAACTTCAAATTATTTTACATTTATTTTGATTTTATGTTTTTTTAAAATAATATAAGGGCAGTATTTCTTCATAGCGTGAGACTGCGCTTACTAAAAAGTGAATGGAGTTTGAATAAAAAAGAACTAAAAAATCGTCTGATATGGTATATTGTACAACACGCACCGTAATGACAATGACATTGACATTGACATTGACATTGACATTGACATTGACATTGACATTGACATTGACATTGACATTGACATTGACATTGACATTGACATTAACATTAACATTGACATTGACATTGACATTGACATTGACATTGACATTGACATTGACATTGACATTGACATTGACATTGACATTGACATTGACATTGACATTGACATTGACATTGACATTGACATTGACATTGACATTGACATTGACATTGAAATTGACATTGACATTGACATTGACATTGACATTGACATTGACATTGACATTGACATTGACATTGACATTGACATTGACATTGACATTGACATTGACATTGACATTGACATTGACATTGACATTGACATTGACATTGACATTGACATTGACATTGACATTGACATTGACATTGACATTGACATTGACATTGACATTGACATTGACATTGACATTGACATTGACATTGACATTGACATTGACATTGACATTGACATTGACATTGACATTGACATAGACATTGGCATTGACATTGACATTGACATTGACATTGACATTGACATTGACATTGACATTGACATTGACATTGACATTGACATTGACATTGACATTGACATTGACATTGACATTGACATTGACATTGACATTGACATTGACATTGACATTGACATTGACATTGACATTGACATTGACATTGACATTGACATTGACATTGACATTGACATTGACATTGACATTGACATTGACATTGACATTGACATTGACATTGACATTGACATTGACATTGACATTGACATTGACATTGACATTGACATTGACATTGACATTGACATTGACATTGACATTGACATTGACATTGACATTGACATTGACATTGACATTGACATTGACATTGACATTGACATTGACATTGACATTGACATTGACATTGACATTGACATTGACATTGACATTGACATTGACATTGACATTGACATTGACATTGACATTGACATTGACATTGACATTGACATTGACATTGACATTGACATTGACATTGACATTGACATTGACATTGACATTGACATTGACATTGACATTGACATTGACATTGACATTGACATTGACATTGACATTGACATTGACATTGACATTGACATTGACAATGACAATGACAATGACAATGACAATGACAATGACAATGACAATGACAATGACAATGACAATGACAATGACAATGACAATGACAATGACAATGACAATGACAATGACAATGACAATGACAATGACAATGACAATGACAATGACAATGACAATGACAATGACAATGACAATGACAATGACAATGACAATGACAATGACAATGACAATGACAATGACAATGACAATGACAATGACAATGACAATGACAATGACAATGACAATGACAATGACAATGACAATGACAATGACAATGACAATGACAATGACAATGACAATGACAATGACAATGACAATGACAATGACAATGACAATGACAATGACAATGACAATGACAATGACAATGACAATGACAATGACAATGACTATGACTATGACTATGACTATGACTATGACTATGACTATGACTATGACTATGACTATGACTATGACTATGACTATGACTATGACTATGACTATGACTATGACTATGACTATGACTATGACTATGACTATGACTATGACTATGACTATGACTATGACTATGACTATGACTATGACTATGACTATGACTATGACTATGACTATGACTATGACTATGACTATGACTATGACTATGACTATGACAATGACAATGACAATGACAATGACAATGACAATGACGATGACAATGACAATGACAATGACAATGACAATGACAATGACAATGACAATGACAATGACAATGACAATGACAATGACAATGACAATGACAATGACAATGACAATGACAATGACAATGACAATGACAATGACAATGACAATGACAATGACAATGACAATGACAATGACAATGACAATGACAATGACAATGACAATGACAATGACAATGACAATGACAATGACAATGACAATGACAATGACAATGACAATGACAATGACAATGACAATGACAATGACAATGACAATGACAATGTCAATGACAATGACAATGACAATGACAATGACAAAGACAATGACAATGACAATGACAATGACAATGACAATGACAATGACAATGACAATGACAATGACAATGACAATGACAATGACAATGACAATGACAATGACAATGACAATGACTATGACTATGACTATGACTATGACTATGACTATGACTATGACTATGACTATGACTATGACTATGACTATGACTATGACTATGACTATGACTATGACTATGACTATAACTATGACTATGACTATGACTATGACTATGACTATGACTATGACTATGACTATGACTATGACTATGACTATGACTATGACTATGACTATGACTATGACTATGACTATGACTATGACTATGACTATGACTATGACTATGACTATGACTATGACTATGACTATGACTATGACTATGACCATGACTATGACTATGATTATGACTATGACTATGACTATGACTATGACTATGACTATGACTATGACTCTGACTATGACTATGACTATGACTATGACTATGACTATGACTATGACTATGACTATGACTATGACTATGACTATGACTATGACTATGACTATGACTATGACTATGACTATAACTATGACTATGACTATGACTATGACTATGACTATGACTATGACTATGACTATGACTATGACTATGACTATGACAATGACAATGACAATGACTATGACTATGACTATGACTATGACTATGACTATGACTATGACTATGACTATGACTATGACTATGACTATGACTATGACTATGACTATGACTATGACTATGACTATGACTATGACTATGACTATGACTATGACTATGACTATGACTATGACTATGACTATGACTATGACTATGACTATGACTATGACTATGACTATGACTATGACTATGACTATGACTATGACTATGACTCTGACTATGACTATGACTATGACTATGACTATGACTATGACTATGACTATGACTATGACTATGACTATGACTATGACTATGACTATGACTATGACTATGACTATGACTATGACTATGACTATGACTATGACTATGACTATGACTATGACTATGACTATGACTATGACACTATGATTATGACTATGACTATGACTATGACTATGACTATGACTATGACTATGACTATGACTATGACTATGACTATGACTATGACTATGACTATGACTATGACTATGACTATGACTATGACTATGACTATGACTATGACTATGACTATGACTATGACTATGACTATGACTATGACTATGACTATGACTATGACTATGACTATGACTATAACTATGACTATGACTATGACTATGACTATGACTATGACTATGACTATGACTATGACTATGACTATGACTATGACTATGACTATGACTATGACTATGACTATGACTATGACTATGACTATGACTATGACAATGACAATGACTATGACTATGACTATGACTATGACTATGACTATGACTATGACTATGACTATGACTATGACTATGACTATGACTATGACTATGACTATGACTCTGACTATGACTATGACTATGACTATGACTATGACTGACTATGACTATGACTATGACTATGACTATGACTATGACTATGACTATGACTATGACTATGACTATGACTATGACTATGACTATGACTATGACTATGACTATGACTATGACTATCTATGACTATGACTATGACTATGACTATGACTATGACTATGACTATGACTATGACTATGACTATGACTATGACTATGACTATGACTATGACTATGACTATGACTATGACTATGACTATGACTATGACTATGACTATGACTATGACTATGACTATGACTATGACAATGACAAAATGACACAACGATAAAATGACAAAATGACAAAATGACAAAATGACAAAATGACAAAATGACAAAATGACAAAATGACAAAATGACAAAACGAATAAATGACAAAATGACTAGATGACAAAATGACAAAAAGACAAAATGACAAAATGACAAAATGACAAAATGACAAGATGACAAAATGACAAAATGACAAGATGACAAAATGACAAAATGACAAAATGACAAAATGACAAAATGACAAAATGACAAAATGACAAAATGAAAAAATGACAAAATGACAAAATGACAAAATGACAAAATGACAAAATGACAAAATGACAAAATGACAAAATGACAAAATGACAAAATGACAAAATGACAAAATGACAAAATGACAAAATGACAAAATGACAAAATGACAAAATGACAAAATGACAAAATGACAAAATGACAAAATGACAAAATGACAAAATGACAAAATGACAAAATGACAAAATGACAAAATGACAAAATGACAAAATGACAAAATGACAAAATGACAAAATGACAAAATGACAAAATGACAAAATGACAAAATGACAAAATGACAAAATGACAAAATGACAAAATGACAAAATGACAAAATGACAAAATGACAAAATGACAAAATGACAAAATGACAAAATGACAAAATGACAAAATGACAAAATGACAAAATGACAAAATGACAAAATGACAAAATGACAAAATGACAAAATGACAAAATGACAAAATGACGAAATGACGAAATGACAAAATGACAAAATGACAAAATGACAAAATGACAAAATGACAAAATGACAAAATGACAAAATGACAAAATGACAAAATGACAAAATGACAAAATGACAAAATGACAAAATGACAAAATGACAAAATGACAAAATGACAAAATGACAAAATGACAAAATGACAAAATGACAAAATGACAAAATGACAAAATGACAAAATGACAAAATGACAAAATGACAAAATGACAAAATGACAAAATGACAAAATGACAAAATGACAAAATGACAAAATGACAAAATGACAAAATGACAAAATGACAAAATGACAAAATGACAAAATGACAAAATGACAAAATGACAAAATGACAAAATGACAAAATGACAAAATGACAAAATGACAAAATGACAAAATGACAAAATGACAAAATGACAAAATGACAAAATGACAAAATGACAAAATGACAAAATGACAAAATGACAAAATGACAAAATGACAAAATGACAAAATGACAAAATGACAAAATGACAAAATGACAAAATGACAAAATGACAAAATGACAAAATGACAAAATGACAAAATGACAAAATGACAAAATGACAAAATGACAAAATGACAAAATGACAAAATGACAAAATGACAAAATGACAAAATGACAAAATGACAAAATGACAAAATGACAAAATGACAAAATGACAAAATGACAAAATGACAAAATGACAAAATGACAAAATGACAAAATGACAAAATGACAAAATGACAAAATGACAAAATGACAAAATGACAAAATGACAAAATGACAAAATGACAAAATGACAAAATGACAAAATGACAAAATGACAAAATGACAAAATGACAAAATGACAAAATGACAAAATGACAAAATGACAAAATGACAAAATGACAAAATGACAAAATGACAAAATGACAAAATGACAAAATGACAAAATGACAAAATGACAAAATGACAAAATGACAAAATGACAAAATGACAAAATGACAAAATGACAAAATGACAAAATGACAAAATGACAAAATGACAAAATGACAAAATGACAAAATGACAAAATGACAAAATGACAAAATGACAAAATGACAAAATGACAAAATGACAAAATGACAAAATGACAAAATGACAAAATGACAAAATGACAAAATGACAAAATGACAAAATGACAAAATGACAAAATGACAAAATGACAAAATGACAAAATGACAAAATGACAAAATGACAAAATGACAAAATGACAAAATGACAAAATGACAAAATGACAAAATGACAAAATGACAAAATGACAAAATGACAAAATGACAAAATGACAAAATGACAAAATGACAAAATGACAAAATGACAAAATGACAAAATGACAAAATGACAAAATGACAAAATGACAAAATGACAAAATGACAAAATGACAAAATGACAAAATGACAAAATGACAAAATGACAAAATGACAAAATGACAAAATGACAAAATGACAAAATGACAAAATGACAAAATGACAAAATGACAAAATGACAAAATGGCAAAATGACAAAATGGCAAATTAACAAGGACAATGTCAACGACATGGTATGGAAATAGAAGAGTACTTTGCGAATCTCACGCACTTCCTTATCTGTGCTTGAATTTACCATTGGGACGCTTTCAAATCTTGCTACCTAGTTTTTCACAAAAATTACATATTTTTGACGTGGGTGGGAAATGTGGGTAGACTTTACTAAAACATGTCTTTTATTTTGAACGTTAGAACCACAAAATGTTGAAAATCTTGTGAGCTCAGAATAGAAACTTAAACTCAATCAGAAATATTCAATCATATTAGCAAGTAGCAACGGATAACCTTCAAATTAGTTTTTAGCTTTGAAATCATAATTCCTGACTGCATGCCTGTAAGCTACATATATTTCGTTTATTGCTTTCCGATTTTATTCTATACTTGTCGAATATATCAAACCTGCATGTTAATTTACATTTAAAATAATAATTTTTGTAATAAATAATTCAATAAATTTGTTTTCATATCAAGCTGAAAGTTATTTACGACATCCGAACAGTTATCTTCCTCGTTACAATATACAAAGTGAGACTGATGGGGAGAATGCACCATTGACAGGTGCTAAACGACCACTTAATGGTTTAGATATAGGTCCACATCAAATAATTGAGTCTGACGACGAAGATGTTCCATCGTATGGATTTCCTTCCCAACAAAAACGTCGTAACAATCGACGGGCACCAAGTGATATTGATTTGGCTTTAAGTAATGGAGGTAAAAAAAAACATTTTTAATTTGTTTTTATTTAGTTTTAAAAATATTCAAAAAATTTATATAGGTGAAAATAACTCATTACTCGGACATCATAGTAATCATGGGGCATCAAATAGTGATTTATCAACGCATCTATGTGAAATAGATGATTCTGAGTTTGAACAAGAACCACAAAAACGGGTTAAATGGAGTAGTAGTGTTCAACAGACACAAGTTTGACATAGGTTTTATTTAATATAAATAATTTAGCCTTAATACATATTTAATTAATTTTTTATATTTAATTTTAATAACCGAAAAATTTTCCTAATGATTTTCGTTTATGTTAATTTCTTTTTTTTATTTTGTTACTAAATACAACAAAACAAAAAAAAATATCATTTAAATTTTGTATAAACATATTTAAATAAATTAATATTATAAAACAAAAAAATTATTAAAACAAGTCGCAGCTAGGAACCAATTTAAAAAATTTAAATTAAAAAAACTTGAGAAATATAAAAAAAATGTAAAAATTAATTGTGACTGACAAAAAAAAATTAAGAAAAATATAATAATAAAATTTAAATTTAAAATATATTAATTTAAAAATATAAATAAAATAAAAAGAAAAACTAATAAAAGAGTGCTAATTTTTTATACTTTTTTGTAATAAATGATATTTAAAAAATTTAAAAATTAAAAAAAAATGATTATATATAAAAATGAAAACATAAAACTAATTTATTGATAACGAGGAAATACAATATTTATATAATTAATTGGTCGAACAACAACAAAAAAAAAATGAATAATTATTTTATAAATAATAAAAAAAACAATTTGAACTATACTTAAATTTGTTAAAAAAATGTTGTGGTTTTATTTAAATTTCGATTTTTTTTTTGAATGAAATTAATAATTTTATAATTGTTGGATGAAAAAGAATTGGAATTAATTTAGTTTGGAAATTGGTTTAACTTGTGTTTTGGAGGGATTTGTTGCCATTTGATGATATCCAGGTTGGATCTTCAAATCTTCATTTTTCAACAAAAATCTGAAGATGGATACAAATTCAGCAATACAAAAGACAATTGAAAATGATCGGTTTCTTTAAAATAGAGAAATATATTGAAATGTTTTCTTTTAGTTTTTCTTTTGTAGACATAAAAAATACATATCGTAAGTAATCATACTTGGAATAAATTTAAGTACAGATAAAAAATTTAGGTAAATTTATTTTTTGTTCAATCAAAATGAAATCTTAAATGGAAATATGATTTTTAATTGTCTTCAATAATATATGCCAAATGGATTTTCGACTTCTACATTTTATGTTATAAATAAGAACAATTCTGTGATAAAAAAAATGGTTAACATTTTTAATTTAATATCTCATAAAAATGAACTTCTTTTGTTTTATGTTTTTTTTTCATGATATTTATAACAATAATTTTTACAGGCATTCATTAACTTATATAATAATTTTCTTGTGAATTTACTTTTATTTTATATTTTGCCATAAATAAAAACAACCGAATAAATTATTTCCATTTTTTATATTACATACAGTCGGATAGGTTCAACGGTCTAATTAATTAAACATTTAAGCATGTGCCTCTTCTTATCTTTTTCATCAAGTCGAACTTTAGTTTTTGAACATTGAAATATTAAAATCTATTTTTGGCTGAATTTGAGCTTGTACTGCATTCCAAAACAGTTATTTATTTTATTATATTATTATTGAAAAAACAACAACAACCTTCACTCATTAATCAAACGATCATAGTGAATTATTATAGTTTTAAAAAAAATATTTAAAAACCAATTGCCAATTACGTTAAAAATTCACAACTTTTTTTATATTACGATAATTTGAACAAAAACAACAAACAAATATAATTTATTTTTGTAAAAGCAGATAAATAAAAAATGTATTTATAAAAGTAAATTAATAGTATTTGAAATATTTAATAATTTTTTTTAATTTTTATAGATAGTTTAAAAAAACAAATTTGTATTTATTTAAACGAAATAAACATAAACGTCAACATTTATTTTAATTTCAAATCAATAAAATAATTAAGAAAATAAACAATAACAATTATCTAGGAAAAAATTCAATACAGCATAAATTAAAACAAATAATTTCTTTTGTATTTTCTTAAAAGTAAACTGAAAAATCCATAAAAATAATTCATTACTTAAATTGAAATTAAAAATTCGATTATCAAAATAAAAATTGTTAGTTTGATAATTAATTTATGATATAAACTAAGAAGAATGACGAAATCAAGTGTTTTTGTTTTTGTATTTAAGAAAAAAAAACGTGAACAAAAAAAATATATTTAATAAGAAAATAAAAAAAAAACGAAAAATTAATATGCCGTGTTTTATTTTTGTGATAGTTAATGAGAAAAAAGTGAAACAATTGTGGTAGAAAGTAAGTAATAATTTTTTTCTCAAATATATAAGTTTTTTTAGATATGAATCCAAAACCAACATCATAAAAAGTTTTTCATTCTAAAATAACCACACTAAATCTATTTTAAACAATTTTCTTAAAACTGAGTTATATGACTTAAACTTATTGAAGTTTCAATCAAACAGTTGTACGGGAGAGTGACGATAAACAACTTTGAGCAAAACAATTTGAACATTATTTTTGGGACACTATAGTTCAAATATCTAATCTAAAAACCTTTCAGATAATCCCGAGTTCACCGATCATATACTGGTTTTTATTCGCCGCAAGCAAAATATTTAAATAAAATTGTTTAATTTAACTAAATTAAAATTAAAAATTTTATAAATTTTGAAATAAAAATATGTTGAACAAGTAAGTACCTACACAATCTTTGACCAAAATATTTGTTATTTTTTTAAATAAATCGTATAACTATGACAAAAAAAAAATAAAAAATATTTTAATTGGATTATGAAATTTTTAATTGAAAGGTTGCTTTGATAAAAATTTACATGTTTTATTGAATTTAAACAAAAACAAATGTTTTTTACTTTTTTGGACGTAACTATGACAACAAAATATATGGTTAAAAAGTGACTCTTTAAGGCCGCAAATCACAGTAATAAAGTAACACTTTGTACAAGCTTTTGTAAAAATAAAAATAAAATACTTTTTTGTACGAGAAAACCGTAAAATGCACTTTTACGATTCAAAGATTGTGCGTAAAGCAGACCCTTTTTTTCCTATTGAAATATGTAATGGGCAAGATATTACGTAGGAGTTGTGCTTCCATTTCCGTCCTCTTTACCTATAGTAAATATACTATAGAGATCTTCGAAGTCACTATACTTCTCAACTCAATTGTGTGTAAGAACACAATTATTGAAAGTATTTCTAAAATTTGACATTTCCGGATGCTCAATTTTTTTGTATTTTCCATTCATAATTTTTTTACATAATTATGAAAATTAAACGAAAACATATTGCAGAATATGCAATTTAACGACAAAAGAAAATTTATGCTGACCACGAAGTTTTTTCGTGGCTCGTGCTATGAGAAATAAATTGAATTTTTATTAGGTGGTTTTGAATTAGGGAGTTGGCCAGTTGGTGGTTGGCAGTTGAATTAATCAGTTGGGGTTTGAAGTACTGCAACAAGTTGGTTGTATTGTAGGAGTTGGGTGATCAGTTACTTCTATCCATTTTTCTTAGTAAGTGATATAATTACTAAAGCCAATTCTAATGAAAAGAAATAAAAAAAAGTAGTAAAATTCCTATAAAATGGGAATTGAATTAAGAAAATTGTTAACATTGTATTTAAGTGCACCATGTATTGTATGAAAGTGAAATCAAATAAAGGAATTAGAACAAAAATTTATCAGTAAACTTCTATTCTGTTTTAATCAAGAAAGTTAAACAGAAAGCCAATTAATATCAGAACCGACCGTTATATATTGTTCGGGATAATGAAAAAGATTGAGTTGTAAGATCTTTGTATTGTGGGGGATTATTTTTGATCAGAAAATGCAGAATTACCAGTGGTAGACCATCTGCGAGGGACTACACTGTCAGGAAACTTTACTTTTATTATATGATTTTGTTTGATGTTTAAATTTTTTTTTTTCTGTTAATTATGATGTGTTAACGTAATCTAAGTTAAGGGAGTGTTGTGGCATGGTAGCTGATCACTCTTCAGAAACTGGGTGGTGATTAAAACAAGCGATAGTTTTTTTTTTATTTTATTCTAAGTGAGGTTGGTCACCAGAATTCACGCCAACAGGACATAGCAGCGAGTGAATGGGGTTTTGTGCAAGACCAACTGGTAGACCTTCACGGTTTACCAGACTTCCTACTACAAATAACCTAAAATTGAAATAACAATGGCTAAAATTAATATTTTTCGCCCTAAAGAAAAAATGGAAGTTTTTATCAAAGCAACAAATTCAAAATTATAAAATTATAAATTCAAAATTGTAACAGTACTCTCTGGTATCGCACCTTAATACGGGAAGCTTCTCGGCTGGCAGGGTTTGATCTACTTTCCCAGAGGTTGAGTGACTGTACAAATAAAATGTTTGATATAAGTGCGAATTTCTTTAAGGAAAGATAGCAGCATCGAGTCAGATATCATGAAAAGCTCACCATTCACATCATCCTCTTAAAAGATTTATTTATACATCTAAACTATTTTATCTATGTGCCAAAATTTCATCAAATAAAGAAAACATTTATATTAGGAGCAAAAAAATAAATCCAAATTACCAATAAAAAAAATATATTTGATATCAACAAAAAAAATTATAATTTTAAAGTACAGGTTTTGTAAAAATCAAATTGAAAATTATTCAATGTAAGTAAATATACAAATATAATATTTGCTATCCAAAATAACACAAAAAAAAATCAATTTATAACTGTCTTAACAGACTTAAATTTCAATTAATGTAAATAAATATAAAAATATAATATTTGCTTTCAAAATAACAAAAAAAAATCAATTTATAACTGTCTTAACAGGCTTAAATTTCAAAAAAACTCACCTAATACCAATCCCAGCAAGCGCTTGTTGGATGTGGCTAGATTTTTCTAAACTATAAAAAAAATTATATAATCAAAAATTAAATATTTAATGAATGACGTTTCGGTTTTAAATAATTATCAAAAATATCAAAAGAGTCTTGATCCAACAAAACCAGATGAATCCAATAGGTTGATTCGTCCTTCAATTGAATCCCGTATTCCAACACGGTTATGTTTAATTATAATTTTATGCATGAAAAGCACTGATAATGTATCTTTCCCAAAATTTTCCTTAGCAGACATCTTTTATGGTTTTGGTTTTATTTCGATTTAATTATCAACAATCTTCTAATTATTTCTACTAGCTTTTGTTTTCGGCACACAGTTAAATAACGAACAATAGAGATCCTTGCTGATTCTTGTTTTTTTTTACAACAAAAAAACATAACATGCTATGTATTTGCAAATTTATAACATAAATGTTTGTCAATGTTTATCAAAATTTGAAAGATCCATTTTTGTCACATTTCTTTTCAACCTTTTTTACATAAAAAGAACATTACATGTTAGTTGCAAATGTTTAATAGAAATATTTATAAATGTTTATCAAAATTAGCAAAATTATCCTATCACTTCTATCTTTATTGAGTCATGAACAATATCATCACAAATGCAACCATCTCACAACAAAACTAACATTTTATTATTCCAGAACTTTCATATTTACTATTACAGAACTTTAGAAACATTACTCAGAAAAACATTGTTATAGTTCACTCATTAAGTTAAGAAAAAAAAATCAAATCTTAGCCAACTGACTGTCATAATCAATCTGATCAATAATCTCTCAACCAAAAAAAATCCATCCGAAAAAAAACAAACCGTTGGTGTTTTATACTTTTTTTTATACCATTTGTTTCTCCAAGTTTCCCCTCTACATTAGTCGAATAACCAGTCTAGATGGCAAGGTTCAACAACCAATTATTTTTAAATTAGGACGTTTAACAAAATAGAACAAATATAGAGAAATCAAACAAATATACCGAACGAGTACAAAACAATATGATGTATATGAAGTATGATCAAGTTACTATTTTCAAATCGTTACAGGGCAGATGCATCAAAAGTTTATTAGCTTTTGATGAATCTGAAGATACATTTCAGAATAACGTTTTTTTTTTATATTAGCAGTGAATCATGAATATTAAAAAACTCTTATTTTCGGAGCGTCTTTTGAAATTATTGACGAATGTCCTTTGCATGGAACATACCCAGTTCCTTTCCAGATTCGTTTTCTAACACATAATTAACCCCTCCTACTTTCGTCTTAACAAAAGCTTTTGCGAAGAGTGGTGCTAATTTAGCGGAAAATTGACAGCCGGCGTTACTCTGGTGATGCAGTCTATAAAATACTGTATCACCTGGGCTATAGCTAACAGGTCGAGAACGTAGGTTGTATCGTCTACGGTTATTTTCGTCGGATTTTTTTAAACTTTCTCTGACTTTTTCAAAAATCATAATTTGCCGATCAGCTAACTTATTACACAACATTTCTGTGTCACCCAATGCTTCCAAGTTGCGTAGAATTTTATATTCATGGGCGTGGTTGATCTTGTGGTGACCAAATAGCAGAAAGTGTGGGCTCTGACTAACACTCGCGTGAACGGAATTTCGTAAAGCACATGCAATGTCGCTAAGATTTTTATCCCAATCGTTGTGATTTGTTTGAATATATGCCCTAATAGCCGCTATTATTGATCTATTTACACGTTCCGATATGTTTGACTGGGGTGAATATACAGCCGTCCTTATATGTCTAACGCCAAATTCGTCTAAAAGATGTTTGAACACTTTTCCCGTAAACTGACTACCATTATCTGAACTAATTGTTTCTGGAACACTGTAGGTATTGAACACTTCCTCACGTAAAAATTTTACCATCTTTGTTGAATGCGCTTTATTCATCGCATGTAGCAATACGAACCTTGTTAACTGATCCACCACAATAAAGATATAACATTTTCCATTTTTGGAGCGTGGGTATGGGCCCAAAAAATCGCAATAGATGCGTTGCCATGGTCTTTCTACAATAAATGGATTACCAAGAGGCGGTCTCAAGGTAAAATTAGGAGCTTTTGTCTGCTTACAAATCTCACAGCTTGATACGAAGTTTTTAACGCTTAAAATCATTTTTGGCCAGTAAAACTTGCGACGAATTCGTTCCAAAGTTTTTTTCATCCCACCGTGCGCAGCAAGTGGGTCGTTATGTTCTTGCTCTAATATTTGGGGTATCATGGAGTTTGGAACCCATACTTTCCATGGGTTACTCGAGCATAATGCATCCTTTGGTTTAGACTCTAGTCTTATATATAATCTGTTATTGACCACCTTTATTTGAGGATAATCTTCGGGTCTACTTACAACTTTTGCTCGTAGTTCTACGTAATTAGAATCTTCTTCAAACTGCTTAGATTCGATATCGATACTACAAACTTGGGTTAAACAATCATGGAATTCCGCACATGGATCCTCATAAACACGAGATAAGGTATCTGGTACGATATTATCACATCCCTTGACATGTTCAATCGCAAAATCGAATGCTTGTAGTTTAAGACTCCATCGTGCTAGTCTCCCAGACATTCCTTTTTGGGTCATCAACCATTTGAGGTTAGCATGATCGGTGACAATAATAAATTTATAGTCTTCGATATATGGACGAAATTTTTCAATGGATAACACCACTGCCAAGCATTCAATTTCGGTAACGGTGTAGTTCTTTTGGGCCATATTTAGCTTACGAGACATAAAAGATATCGGTCTATCCGATCCTTCATCATCTTTTTGATATAACACGCCTCCAACCCCAGTACTGCTACCATCGCAGCTTACATAAAACGTGCGTGAATAGTCCGGATTGATTAATACTGGCGCATTGGTTAACATAAGTTTTAATTTATCAAGTGCCGTTTGAGCTTCATCAGTCCATTCAAATTTTTGTTTTTTCTTGGTAAGCAGATCAGTTATTGGTGCTGTAATATCAGCAAAATTGTGAATAAACCTTCGATACCATCCAGCCATCCCCATAAGCCGTCTTACTTGTTTTACCGTTCGTGGTGCAGGAAAAGAAACAATGGCTTCAATTTTACTTGGATCTGTTCTCAAACCATCCTCGCCCACAACATATCCAAGATACTTTATCTCGCGAAGTACGAATTTGCTTTTGTCTATGTTAATAGTAAGTTTGGCAGATTTCAACAACCCTGCCACCTGTCGTAAAAGTGCAACATGTTCTCCAAACGTCGCTGAGACAATTAGCAGATCGTCCAGGTAAACAAATACGCATTCATGTAACTGATGTGGTATGACTTTTTCCATTAGCCGGCACATTGTTTGTGGAGCATTGCACAGTCCAAACGGCATCACTTTAAACTGATAAAGAGGTCGACCTGGAACTGTGAATGCTGTTTTATCACGAGATGATTCTGCTAATGGGATCTGCCAAAAGGCATCTTTTAGATCTAGACTGCTAATGTATTTAGTATTTTTCAATCGACCTAATAGTCCATCTATCAGGGGAAGCGGATAGGCATCCTTTTTGGTATACTTATTTAATTTCCGAGAATCAAGGCAAAGCCTGTTTTTACCGTTAGGTTTTCTAACCAGGACCACTGGTGAGCTCCAGGCACTCTGACTTTGTTCTATAACATCCATTTCAATCATTCTGTCTATTTCCTGGTACAGCAAGTTCTCCATAATAGGCGACACCGAATAATGCCGCTGCTTAATAGGGACTGTTTCTCCAACGTCAATAGTGTGGCTCACTAAGTCTGTTCGACCTAGGCCATCTCTGGAAAAAGAAGGAAATAAAGGAATAACTGCTTCCAGCTGTTTACGTTCCTGCTCCGATAGTTGGTGCTCTTTTTCCTCGCATCTCTGTATTTCTATTTCACTAACACCATCTAGTGTGATGCCAAACTTCTTCCAAAAATCGATCCCGAGATATAATGATTGATGAAGACTAGGAGCAATATGCAATATATCGCATTAGCTTGATAAGGCCATTGAAATGTAGAAGTACACTAGCATGTCCGATTATTTTTTCCGATGCTCCACTAGCAGTTTGTATGGTGGAAGGATGATGGACAATTTTAATGTTAGCGTCAGCCAAGAATTTTTCCGCTCCAGCTCCCAGGACACTAATGGTAGCGCCACTATCTAACAAACCACGAAGCGTTTTACCGTTAATATCTACCATTGCATAGGGTCTGGCATCATTTAGATCATACAAAATACTCTCCGCTATTTTTAATTTCATTAATTTACGGTTAGTCCAATAACGCTTGCGCCTAATTCGTTTTTTTGAAGATAGATTTGAACTAGAATAGACGGGATTTAGATGTTTTGCTCGATTGAGCTCGAGTCTTGCATCAGATTGTCGTTGCTCAATTCGTTTATTTGTTTTGTGGGAAGATTGTGATTGAGGAGACGATTCTTCCCGTACACTAGCGCCCCCTGATTTACGTTTCCCGACTTCATTGCGCATTTGCGGCAGTTAGGTTTTAATATTGCTTCTTCCCAATTCTGTTGATTTGTATAGGACAATCTAAATAGGTGTGACCAAGGTCCTTGCAATTCCAACATACGATATGTTCTCGAGATGATCGCATATTTAACCCTATGTTGGAGGTTGTGGGGTTTTTAATATTACTATAAGAGTTAGAAGTTGATAAAGCATTTAATTGATTATGCAACACTTGAAAATCTGGAGATACCGATTGAATATTATGGATTGGTGTAATTTCATTTACTTGCCGAAAAGGGTTTTGGTAAACTCTCTCGGGCATATAATTTAATCGCGCCCAGGTGTCCTCCAAGTTACCGCTCGATTTCATTAATTCGCTAATTGACCTGATATCCTTATCAGCAAGAGCTATTTGCAGACCTGGCCGCATATTACGGCGCAATAGACTAAGTAATTCATCATCCGACATAGGTTCATTAAATTGAAGGGACAAAGCCATTATTCCATCATAAAATTCTACAAATGTTTCTCTAGGTTTTTGTTTCTTAACTTCCATTAGACTTCTGAGTTCAGAATCAGACCGTCGGTCTTGGAATCTTTTTATAAAGTCGCTCTTGAACTGTTCCCAGGAAAAAAAAGTATACCTTTCCAGATAAGTCCAGTACCATTCGGCCGCTAATCCTTTCAGGAGATGGAATATTTCATTAACCAAACGTTCTGGCGAGACGCAGTTAGCTTTAGCCAAATGTTCAACCCGGAAAACAAATCTTTTAACAGATAACCCTGTCGAAGACCCATCGAAAACCAGATTCCATTTAGAAGGTCCAACGAATTCTTTTATATTTGAGGAATGAGGCCAGGAGGATCTGTAAGGCTCGTGATTCATTGGCATACCAGCTGGTGGTAGTTTATCAAATTTAGATTGGGTAACATTAAAATGCTCTGCACTTTCGAGATTAGGATGTCCTTGGTTTTTATTCAACAAATAATTGATGTCTTTCAATTCATCAGCTATAACGGCTAAACGCGATGGTCCGGCTACATTTCTGTTGTCTGCCGCAAGTCTAGGATCGTTTACTTTAGGAGAAGAACTAATTGGTGTTGGCATATTTTTACTGCGAGAGACATCCTCATCTGATGAAGATATTTCTTCTTCACCGTTGAATTGTACATCTTTAAGTTCTTCTATAGTGACATTCAATGCAACTGGATTTCTGATGTTCTTGGTGACTATTTGGAGTAGCTTTTCGCATGCTTCGTGCAACTCTTTTGCCGCAATCATAACAGTTTTAGACGTAGATATCCTACTTAATCTTCCTCGCACATGAAGTAATCTAGACTCCATTTTAGGTAGAATTTCATCGCTTCCACTACTATCAAGCGAGGTTTGCAAATCTCTTAATTTAAAAGAACAAAGTTTAATTTCTCTAACAGGGTTTTTCCTAGCGTTAACATGTGCTTTAATAGGAACCAACACAGGAGTTTTCCTTTCCGCCACTATTTGTTTTTTTAAGGTCTCATATCCTTCAACGGGATCTCCTTCAATGCCGCGCACCAAACATTCCACATCAAACTCATCCCTATTTAACAAATCGATATTCATTTTTGAATAAAAAAATCCGTGATAAAAAACACAACAAAACAAAAATATTTAATCTGTTTCTCTAACCAAGAAACCGGTCGTTAATATTAAGTTATCGAGAGAGAGAAAAAAAAAAAAAAAATAATAACAGTAAAAATTTCAACTTAAAAAAAAAATTTTCTTCAAAATAATTGATCGCAAACTCAACCACAAAAAAAAATTTCAAATATTTTTAATTATAACAAATGCAAACACAAAAATTCAAATGCGTAAATAAAAACAATCAGAAAGAAATCGCAACAAAAAAACTATATGTGTAAAGAGGATGATGCATACAGTGAGGTTTCAAAACATTCTAACACGCTGCCACTAGAAATAGAAAAATAAAAAAAAAAAACGAACAGGAACGAACTGAAGACATTTTCTGAAAATTCTTTCGTTTTTTGCTGGCAAACTCAAATGAAACCTTAATTGATTTCAACAAACATATTGGATGTTGGCAGTAATCCGAAATCGACATAAATATCTTCAATCTAATAATTAAAGCAAATCTTTGATTCAATAAATTAGGTGAAAAGTGGTAAGAGAAGAATTTAATTTACCATTGGAAAATATTAACAACTTAGTCAACCAATGTATTTACAATTCTTTTTTTCTATTTATAATACTAGGAAGCAAGGTATCACCCTGAAATCAACCAATTAAAAATTTAAACTACCACATACTTAAGAAAAAAATTATATTTAAAACAAAACAACGGAATTGTTATTTAATTACAAGCCTCGGTCCCTGTTTCGGCACCATTTTGTAACAGTACTCTCTGGTATCGCACCTTAATACGGGAAGCTTCTCGGCTGGCAGGGTTTGATCTACTTTCCCAGAGGTTGAGTGACTGTACAAATAAAATGTTTGATATAAGTGCGAATTTCTTTAAGGAAAGATAGCAGCATCGAGTCAGATATCATGAAAAGCTCACCATTCACATCATCCTCTTAAAAGATTTATTTATACATCTAAACTATTTTATCTATGTGCCAAAATTTCATCAAATAAAGAAAACATTTATATTAGGAGCAAAAAAATAAATCCAAATTACCAATAAAAAAAATATATTTGATATCAACAAAAAAAATTATAATTTTAAAGTACAGGTTTTGTAAAAATCAAATTGAAAATTATTCAATGTAAGTAAATATACAAATATAATATTTGCTATCCAAAATAACACAAAAAAAAATCAATTTATAACTGTCTTAACAGACTTAAATTTCAATTAATGTAAATAAATATAAAAATATAATATTTGCTTTCAAAATAACAAAAAAAAATCAATTTATAACTGTCTTAACAGGCTTAAATTTCAAAAAAACTCACCTAATACCAATCCCAGCAAGCGCTTGTTGGATGTGGCTAGATTTTTCTAAACTATAAAAAAAATTATATAATCAAAAATTAAATATTTAATGAATGACGTTTCGGTTTTAAATAATTATCAAAAATATCAAAAGAGTCTTGATCCAACAAAACCAGATGAATCCAATAGGTTGATTCGTCCTTCAATTGAATCCCGTATTCCAACACGGTTATGTTTAATTTATAATTTTATGCATGAAAAGCACTGATAATGTATCTTTCCCAAAATTTTCCTTAGCAGACATCTTTTATGGTTTTGGTTTTATTTCGATTTAATTATCAACAATCTTCTAATTATTTCTACTAGCTTTTGTTTTCGGCACACAGTTAAATAACGAACAATAGAGATCCTTGCTGATTCTTGTTTTTTTTTACAACAAAAAAACATAACATGCTATGTATTTGCAAATTTATAACATAAATGTTTGTCAATGTTTATCAAAATTTGAAAGATCCATTTTTGTCACATTTCTTTTCAACCTTTTTTACATAAAAAGAACATTACATGTTAGTTGCAAATGTTTAATAGAAATATTTATAAATGTTTATCAAAATTAGCAAAATTATCCTATCACTTCTATCTTTATTGAGTCATGAACAATATCATCACAAATGCAACCATCTCACAACAAAACTAACATTTTATTATTCCAGAACTTTCATATTTACTATTACAGAACTTTAGAAACATTACTCAGAAAAACATTGTTATAGTTCACTCATTTAGTTAAGAAAAAAAAATCAAATCTTAGCCAACTGACTGTCATAATCAATCTGATCAATAATCTCTCAACCAAAAAAAATCCATCCGAAAAAAAACAAACCGTTGGTGTTTTATACTTTTTTTTATACCATTTGTTTCTCCAAGTTTCCCCTCTACATTAGTCGAATAACCAGTCTAGATGGCAAGGTTCAACAACCAATTATTTTTAAATTAGGACGTTTAACAAAATAGAACAAATATAGAGAAATCAAACAAATATACCGAACGAGTACAAAACAATATGATGTATATGAAGTATGATCAAGTTACTATTTTCAAATCGTTACAAAATTTCATAATCCAATTAAAATTGTTGTTATTATTTGTTGTCATAGTTAAACAATTATTTTGAAAAAAATAACAAATATTTTGTCAAAGGTTACTTGTTCAACATATTTTCATTTCAAAATGTATGCAAAATTATAACTTTGATTTAGAATAAACAATTTTGTTTAAAATATTTTGCTAACGGCGAATAAAAAATAGTATTGACGCACGGACGTAAGCTATTTTGAACTTAATGTGGGCGCAAATCTCAGCTAGCGCCTTGATTTGCAAACTCCACATGCGTCCAAAATCTTTAGCTTTACGTCTTTGCATCATAATGTACTATTACTAAACATATATGTACTTGACAATCCGATAAATTATAGATCAAATACAACTGAAAAAATGCTTTAAATAAATTAATATAGAAATTTAAAAAAAAATTGGTTGCTACAGAAATTTAGAAAAATAAATATGAAAAGCTAAACTGCTTGGATTAAATAATTTTCTCAAAAAATATATTACTATTTTGTGTAAATGTATGTATGTAGTTTAATTTATGCAAATAATACAGAATCTCACTCTTACAAAAAATCTTGTATGCAATTCGGGCATAAAGTATCTTATCTAAAGTATGTCTCATGCAACAATTTCAATCTCACTCAAGCAAAAAAGTCTTACTTTACGCCCTCAATACATAAATAGCTATTTTCTCCAACCGGACTAAAAATTGCACTTTTTGTTTGGGAATATTTTACAAAAAAATATGTCATTTGTGTATTGCATCTAGTTGTCATGGTAGCAGTCAGAAAAACTATAATTTTTTGTCGTAGGAGAAAAAATAAACAAATCAATATTTCTATGCAAAACAAAAATCAAAGTTTGAGAATAAGAAATTTATTATTATTTGACAAAAAATTGAAATGGTTGCTTGGATTTAGTTCGAGATGTAAATTAAACGTAATAAAACGTTAAATATTTTCAAATTTGATTAAATAATAGATTAAATAACGATTGGAGAAAAAATTTATTGTTTTACTAGGACTACAAATGGACTTTGGAACGTGCGAAATTGCGGCAGTCCGATATCGCGTCGCAACTTTTTTACTCGTCCCAAAATCCATCATTTTTTGTCCTAGTTAAAACAAATAACTAATATATTTAATTCATAAAGCTACGGTTTTCTAGGTTATCTTAGGAAGCCATGCCGCTATATAGCAGACGTAGTAAGGCTACGTTTAATGACGATGATGGCCGCGCTTATATATGGAAAGTTAGAACAACGTGAAATTACATAATATTGCAGCCTGTCAACTTATTGAAAACTTTTTGTCAACTAAGTAAAACCTAGAGGAAAGCAAAATCCGTCTTTGTGGAGCCTAGAGATGAATTAACTAATAGGATAGCTTGCTACTATTTTAACCATTCCTTAGCAAAATCAATGGGTAGTTCTTCAAAGTCAATTGATATCGTCGAACCAGACTCAATACAAAGAACTGCTAAGGCAAATAAGTTTTGATCCGTTTTAACGCGGCAAATGATTGTTTTGCGGAACAGTTGGCAAATGGTGTACATAAGAATATGAGTAAAACAATATACAAGTAAGGAAAAATTTGAGAGTCCCTTCTTTCTTATCATTTTACATATTTATGCAGCAGTTCTTGGTACATCCTTATTTATAGCATTTCTATATGTAATTTTTAAAATGCAATATTCTTCGAGTACTGATTTATTCAATTCCATGGGTATATTAAAATAAGTAATTTCGCAGCAGTTATATTTCTCTCTATTGGGATATTTGTGATATGAAAGAAAAATGATAATTTTCTTTATAAGCTTTCCGACGTTAATCAACCTCAATTAAAAATATAGTATATGGCGGTATATGATGGCGGGGTACGTACCAACACGGATCATGTATGATCCTTCTTCTCGCAATTCGTCAGCTACCAATATTTAATTTCTTCTGCTCTTGTATTGTACAACAACAACCTGGCTTACGTTAATGTGAATCAACTCCACCTTCTTATTATGTAATTGGATGAAATCTGTACCTTATAGCATATATGTATTTCTAAACAAATATTTTGGGATCATTTTTTTAAATATAAATTAAATACAGATAAAATTAGATTAAATACAAATTAAATAAAGTGAACATGTTACATAGAAAAAATCAATTATTATTAGAACTTATTGTGAATTTAGGAGATATATCGATACATTACAATTTTTATAAAGTAAGGGCAAATCTGGTTTGGCCCAGGCGGGACAAGATTGTAAAACCAAACCTGAAGAAATGTTAAACCTTCATCAGTTGAATGCCCAACGGATCTAGTTGCCGAGTCAAATATTCCTTGGGAAACTAAAGAATATAAACCTTTCGGAACTGGATGTGGAGAAGTTCTTGGCAGTGTTGACTGAACGTATGTTCCGCCGCAGGTACACCAACACTGTACTAGGTGGGTCCACATACAAAAACCAAAGAATTGCCATGATACTCATTAATGAAGAATCCTGTTTCTGTTTTTGTGAAACTTGCTTATTAATATATTAAATACAGAGTTAGATATTGAATGTACTAAAAAAAACTACCTACACCGATGTGCGATGATATCGTCATTTCAGGATTGAAGTAATTCCTGACCATCGTTCAAGAAGCGAATGCAATCTAACATTGCCATAACGTTAACATGGACCAAACTATTACCATTATTTGTGTTACGATTAACATGGTTCCATAACGCTGGATGGGCACTTGTGAAGTTGTGAAGTTGTCGTTGGGGCTTTAGGAAAAAGCAAAATATCTAAGTACTGTGCTGCATAGGACACTCCGCTGACAACCAAATATCAGAGAATGAGTAAAACCACCAACGGTAGCACTTTAGTCATATTAAAAAATTCATGACAAACCCTCTTGTAGCCTACCCACCATTGGACTGGCTTTACACCTCTGTAATCAGGCCAATTTTAATGGACGATGTAATTATATGGTGGACTGCACTGACTAATGCAATCAACCTGAAATAGGGCGATGAAATCATTCGTCATCTTCTACTCCTTCATGTGCTAGGTCAACATTTATCAGCCAATACCGTCCTTCAATTCTACGTCACAGTGGATTGGTAGTCCCACCGTACATTACACAATTCTGTAAGACCAAGGACCCAAGCAAAACAATTATTTATTGAAATAATGTTTTATATACGTGTTTTTAAGCTAAATATCATGCCATTTTATAAATATCATGCCTTACCGATTTTTAATCTTCATCTGTTTAAACATTAAAAAAATTACTAAATTTGAACTGAGTGGTGAGTCACAAATTATTTAGACAGACAGTAGTTGTTAAATTTGTAATGAAGCGCTGCTTCGTTGAAAATCAACGAAGTGTGTAATGAAGAGCTTTCTCATTGGCGAACCAATGAAAATAGCATAGCAGGATGCGTACCTTGAGTAATTTAACGCCGTCACGACTAATGCTCAGCCATCGTGGATTTGATAGATTTTTACCTGCTGCTTCAACACAATTGCAGAAATGTACGCAATTTACGAAAATACACAGAAATGGAAAAAAAATACAAGTGAAAAAGGGAGACTCTGGCGACCCCTGTTGCGAAAGACCTACGATCAGCGCGTCCAACCCACACAATCATTCCCAGACGCTCACACACCCACGCTTCACACATGCTAACATTCACCCACACATTCAGACGGCGAAGCAAGACACTTAAGCTCTAAGACCCGCCGCAAGTATCGCAAGTGGTACCCCGTGCATCAGGTCCTGGAGCACGGGAGACGTCACACGCTTTATTGAAAGTCTTTATTGATTATTTCCCTTTTCCTCCATTAACAACATTAAAAAAAAATTTACAAAACCATAAGTAATTCCAAAAAAAAATTATTCACAACCCAAAAAAAATGTAAGTTTATTTGTAAGTTGAACAAACATGTCCAAACCAGTTTATTTCAATACCTGTAGTTTACAGTTAGTTAATGAATCATAGAATTAATAAACCTAAAACAGGACAAGAATTGGTTTTTTTTATTTTTTTGTTTTTAATTCTTTTTTTGTATTACAGGTTATTTGAGAATGATTATTTTGAAAATATATAACTTCATCAATTCAGGTAATATAATAAAAAAAAAGTATTTGGTATGTTAAGTTTTACCTCGGAACAACACTATTTAGATTAGAACCAGTTCCAATTCAGACTAAATGTGTCTCGCCACACACACCGCCAGCTCGCACACACACGCAACGACTAACACGCCCCCATTCAATCACTGATACGCCCTTTCACACCCATTCACACTTCTACGTTAAACAAATAAAATAATTCAAGTTCACTCATCACATGATTAAGTCCTTCCGGCTTCCAAGTACTACGGCCTTAGCCCTCCATCCGTGATGACTAATCCAACAGGTAAAGTATCAGGAAGATTGAATATCGATGTTGAGTTGAACTTCGGTTGCAATCACACCCAAAACTTGATGACAATTGAACATATACGACCACAATAGTAAAATTTTGAAGCAAATGTTGATTTATAATATGCAGTAACAGCAAAAACTTGATATAAAACGATGTTTTCCACAGAATATAATATATGACAGCAATAGCAAAACTTAGATGTAGATGTTGATTTATAATATGCAGTAACAGCAAAGATTTGATATAAAATGATGTTTTTCACAGAATATAATACATGACAGCAATAGTAAAACTTTGATGCAAATGTTGGTTTATAATATGTAGTAATAGCGAAAAGTTGATATAAATGATGTATTTCAATAAATACAATATATGACAGCAACAGCAAAACTTTGATGTAAATGTTGATTTGTAGCGAAAACTTGATATGAATGATGTATTTCAATGAATACAATATATGACAGCAATAGTAAAACTTTGATATAAATGTTGTATTATAATATGCAGTAACAGCAAAAACTTGGTATAAACTGATGCTTTTCACAGAAGACAATATATGACAGCAATAGCAAAACTTTGATGTAAATGTTGGTTTATAATATGCAGTAACAGCAAAAACTTGATAACTTGATATAAAATGATGCTTTTCAAGAATATAATATATGACAGCAACAGCAAAACTTTGATGTAAATGTTGATTTGTAGCGAAAACTTGATATGAATGATGTATTTCAATGCATACAATATATGACAGCAATAGTAAAACTTTGATGTAAATGTTGTATTATAATATGCAGTAACAGCAAAAACTTGATATAAACTGATGCTTTTCAAGAATACAACATATGACAGCAATAGCCCAACTTTGATGTAAATATTGATTTATAATGTATAAAATATACAGCGGTTGCGAAATTTATCACCTTGTGATGAACGTTATGAGAAGACCTTGCAAACAACGACAATTGTTGCAATCAACAATTAGAACCACCAACAGAACAGCCTCAAGGACACTTGTATATTCTCGTAACTGGTTGTCGAAATTTGTTATAATTTTAATATATGACGTAACCAAACCTTGAAACAAAACAGCAATTGATGAATCCAACAACAGGTTCCAGCGGTTGTTGAAATATATCACTATGTGATATAGGCTATAGTCAGAATTGGAAAACAGCCGCAACAATTAAAACACCAACGAAACAGCTTCAAGGACAAAATATATATAATTTTTCTTTTGGTTTTTGTTTATAATTTCTGACTTAGTTTAACTATTACAATGAGTGATTATATTATATGTACACATATATTCTTTTTTTTTGAAAACTGAACAAACATATGAAATTTTTCTAGTCACTAACACTAATTGGAAATTGAACTACTAAATTTGAACTAAAATAAATATGTAACGTCACAAACATATAGTAATTCTTTTTTTTTTTGTATTCTCTGACACTAATTAGATTTTTAAATTCCCATAAATTTGTAAAATTAGAACTAAATAAATTTGCCTAATAATTTTTAAGAACTATGTATATCGGAATTCTAAACAAAAATACCATAAGATCGATATTCACGATGAACAAATAAAAAACACAATTGACGACTCATCAATCAATCCAATAAGACCGGAGGAGCAAAAATGGCCCTCACAAATGCATAAACATATAATAATTTTACCTTGTTCACTGGCACTAAAATGGATAAACTCGAACTTTATAATTTGGTTGAATTTTAAACTCATTAAATCGGTCTAATTACTTTTAAGAAAAATAAACAAAATAAATTCAATAATTTCGCCAATCCGACAGCACAATCGAGATAAAAGTCAATGACAGACTCAGTTAATAATAAGAGACGTCAAACACCCGAATCCAAATGTAATAGAATAAGAGAGTAAATATGACCAACAAGGTCATATTTAATTTTTTTTTGTGGTTTTTACAACACTAACATATAGAGATTTTATTATATTCTTTTTGATTTAAACATATATGATTTTTTTTCGTTTATATTTTTTTGCACAACACAAAAAACAATTAAATTATTTTTAAATTTTTACTAATGGGACGGAGACATTTAAAATGAATTGAAACTAATTGCACTAATTGAAAAATTGAATTTAATTAAAATTTGAACTACTTAATTTTACACTTAATTTTAAGGAAAAAAGCATGAATGCAAAATTTCCGACAATTTCGACATTCATGAGAGATAATCAGTTGCACAAGAGCATGACCAATTGTATAGTCATTCCTTTTATAGCCATTCGTTCGTATCAAAAAATTCGAAAAAAAGTGTTTTTGATGCAAGGAAATTAATTTACATTATGTAAATAAATGTTAGGACCTTTTTTCGCTAAAACAAAACTGTTTGTTACTTTGTGATACTCAACATTGCAAAAAAAATAATTTGACGAAACAAATTATTTCCAACACACTAGTAGGAAATATCAATGAACTAGAATGGATTAAACGTAAGTTTAATCGATTTTATGACGCTGACGTATTACAAAATAACAACTTACAACAGTAATACATTGAAACTCAGATCCATAACAACAGATAATTTGATAAAAATACCCATATAGGAAATCGAATGCATAACGAATTGTAGGATAACAATTTTTCTATTGCGACGATTGGACAAATACGCACAGCTGTTTTGAGGTTTGAAAACTTCATGGATCAAGTACGGTTAGTGTTTAGAGAATCCAAAGTTTTGCAGTATGGTAAAGTAAGGCGGGTGAAAACGCAGTACGATCCAATAATAGGGGATTGTAAAAGAATTATTATTGTTA
Organism: Diogma glabrata; assembly: GCA_963693315.1. Lineage (NCBI taxonomy): Eukaryota > Metazoa > Arthropoda > Insecta > Diptera > Cylindrotomidae > Diogma > Diogma glabrata. Next base: position 9,275,537 of record OY856187.1, on the reverse strand, counting down.
ATTATTTTATGCTAAGAACAACTTTAGGTACTGAAACTAAATGAAAACATGACTATAGGTTGTGGATGGATGAGAAACTATTGTGAGCTACGTATGTTAATCTAAATGATGACTTATGAGAAAACAGACATTGAAGAAATTGGAAACTTTACCACTCTACATTATCAGGCTCCAGTCTACATTACAAGTGGCTTAGCAGGCCGCGTACCTAGCGAGATAGTTTTAATAGCCCCAAGCTAGTTGTATTCTGTGGGGACGAGAAAGAAATCCTGCTGCTCCAACACAAATACCGAATTGTACGCGTGAAACATAATACGAACGGTTAGAGAAAAGAAAACAAGTACGATGAGTAGACTCTGGCGACCCCATATGTGAAAGAACCACGATCACCACGTCCAACCCAGTATTATATAGCATTCCCTCATACACCCACACACCCACACACGCACATACACACACAGTCACACACTCACGCTCTCACACTTCATACACTCACACACCCTCACACGTAGCCGTAATCATTTATAAATTAAAATAAAATATGACTCACCCCATGGTAATGATCGAACCCGCTCCTTCATTTGTTGTTGTTGATTAGCCCATCTTTTCTCGGGTCAAAAATTGATCAAACATGTACTTCCCGATTCACGTATAGGTAGGTTAAATATCAAAAACTGTGGTCGCAACTTGTTGAACTTTTTATATGTACAAATGTAATGAAGGTGGATAGTTGTAGGATGCGTATACAAATTTAACTGCTGAATGATGTATGGAGATGCTTGAGGAATCTCGCATACGTAGACCAAAATATAGACAATTGTTTAGGATATGTATGCAAATTTAACGGTCGAACGATAAATAATTGTTGAATCTCACTTAAGTAGATTAAATGTAGGTAATTGTTAAGTAAGCGTGCGCAAATTTAGCTGCTGAATGATATAGGTAACTTCTTGTTGAATCCCACGTACTGAGAATAAATTTTGATAATTGGTATCGTAGGGTACGCACATTTAACTGCTGAGCTACACATGACTACTAAGTGAGTCACGCATAAGTAGGATTAATGTGGATAATTAGTGCGGTAGGTGGATGTAAATTAACTGCCGAACTTAAAGGTTGACCCATATATATAAAAACTGGTAGAATCACACCTAAGTAAAACAAATGTTGAATGTTGTTGCAGCACGTTCATGTATGTTAACTGTCGAACTAGGGGTAATTGTCCAATCTGGCATATATTTCGATTAAAAAGTTGGAGATGATCATGACAGTTATATGCAAGTTAAAGGACGAGCCATATACATATATAATTGATGACGCAGGCACTGGTACATCAGATATTCAACTATCGATATACCGCTTGTCAAATCCGGTGAATGTTGATTGACCGTTGATCTACGGTTTGTTAGTGATATAGAAGCAGAACAATCGTGAAGGGCACCACACCACCTCAAAGTCCCATTTCACTCGTTGAAAACAGAAAAATAAACAGATTAAAACGTATAATGTACGCTTTCGTTACTAACTGTTCGTCGAAAAATAAGCCATGGAAGTTTCTCTTTAATCTTCACTATATATTTAATTTTCCTTTTTTTTGTTAGCACATTAACAGAACAATCAGTAATTACTTAATTAGTTATGAATAGCTTAAATAAAAGCAGAGTTAATCACTTTTTGATTAATTAATAACTTTAAAAAAACAGAGTTAATCACTTAATTAAGAATTTAATAATTTAAAGTAACATTGATTTTAATGCTAAACACAAATAGCAATCAAGAAAATTTATCTACTGTTCTTAAATTGTTATTCGAAAAAATTAGTTCATACGACCTTCCTAATATGGTGGATGACCGAACACCATTATCATAATATTTTTCCGTCATATTCGGTTGTTATAACAGTTATTTTTATTAATTTTTTTATTTATTTTTCTTGGAAACCCGTCAAAAAAAATTGTTCCACTAATCATATAGAGGCATATAAGTATAAAATTAATAATGAAATAATGACCTATTTACCATGCAGCCCATCTGATAGCCCGAGAATGGGTGTGATTAGACATCATCGAAACTGGCTTGAAGCTCGTCCTTGGTAGATTTTTGGTATTTTTCTCCGTTACCCAAATCTAACAACCACGGAATCGCATTTGTTATCTTAATTAATTTTAAAAAAATAGGATGCGACACCAAATTATTTGTGAACTCATTCTTCTAGATTTTTTTAAAACAACGAAACATATTAAAACTTCACAAACAAGATTAATTTTTTTTTCTTTTACAATTTGATCGGACACGCACGAACATATAATATATTTCTTTTTGTTTCTTTAGATTTCTTAATTAGAACTCCAAAAGATGAATTACACTTTCCTTTTTTGTGTTTTTTACAGTTTTTTTAAAATGGATGATAATATCACACCGCACAAAAAAAAAGAAAATGTCAAACTACAAAGACAAGAATCTAATCAGAGGGAATGAATATAATAGACTAAGAGACCGTCTCTATCTTCAACCACGTATTTATAGCTAAAGTCACGCCGTTAGTAAACAAAAACAGATCGATAGCCACGATAAGTTTGTTTCTTGGATAGTTACTTTCGTTCATTATTTGTACCCACTAAAGAGTCTACACAACTAACTTGTATTAAAAATTGAAAGAGGAGTTATAAAAAAATTACTGATTACGAAACGATTGTAAGGAATTATATAGAAAAACAGCGCGATTCCGAACCAATGAGATTGCACAACTGTTTTATGATAATTTTAAACTGAAACTACTGCGATTACGATCTGAATCTAAGAAATTAGGTTAAAAAAAAAATGAAAACAACTACGAAAGCTTTTTGTTAATGTAAATCCAAGGCGTGTGGGAAAGCAATGCGACTCCAAATTACGAAGATTGAATAACAGCTTCATTACAAATTGGGATGTTTTCACCATCCGACTTGAAAATGCTGCTAATATAAGCTATTATATCAAATTGAAAACAGAACGATGTAAGCCCGAAATACGAAACTATCGAAAACTACCAGAAATACTATCATTGAATATAACAGAATATCACAAAAAAGAAAAAAAGGAACAAAAAATTTGGGATCAGTCAATTGGGATATGTCAAGCAGTTTTTAAGATATTGTGTCCACATACAGACAGACACACACCTATTTACCACCATATCTCGGATCACAATTGACCTATACCATAACATAGATTGGCCTAAGATACTAGATTACAAAATTTAGGGTCAGTAGGTCAAATAGTTTCTGATATTTCGTGTCCATAGACAAACACCCACACTTTTGATCCCATTCAAGATTCAAATAAACAGGTGCTCGGGAGACCTTCGCCATTTTAAAACGAATTCAGATCTTCCATTTTTAAATGAACCTGGATCATATTATCATATACCAAAGTTTCATCAAGATCCCATGCGTTTATGTCAACCACCAACCCTGCAGAGACATACACTTTTTTGTTTGGCTATTTAGATTCAGGATGGTCCAAAACAAAAGATAAAATAAAATTTGGGGTATGTAAGAATTTTTTTTTCGATTACTTCACACAGTTTTCAATTGTGATGAAGTAAAAAATAAAATAAATTAATATGACAATAAAAAAAACTAAAATTAAATATATATTGTTACGATTCTGCATAATCGCGATAAAATATTTAACGAAGTAGTCAGATGATCAACGAAACAGTTGTGTACTTCCCTTACTTTAGCGACGCACTATTTTCTCACACGAATTAAACTTGCATTAACAAAGACTTTCATAATTGTTTTCGTTTTCCTTTAAACATTGTCTCTTATACTCAGTCCGTGGTCATCGGCTGCAATGGTTTCCGTTGAAAAATTATCATAAACCAGTTGTGTGCTATTTCCCAATGTAATTTTCTAAATTCAATTTGTAATCGTTTATCGCTATAAAATTAGCATAAAATAGTTGTGCAATATCGTTAGTTCGTAGTTGTGTTGTTCCCATATAGATTTCCTACCATCGTTTTGTAATCAATGCTTTTTTTAACATAATTTAGTTGTACAGATTCATTAATGGGTTTTCAGTCAGTAAAATATGCTACCAGTTGATGCTACCATTTTTTAGTCTATAAATAGAACGCGATAGATAGCTTCGGTCTCTCATTGCTATCATTACTCTTATTGCATGTATTGGTTGTGTAAATTCGATCAAAAAGAAAAATCGGTACGGATTCATTTTGAATTCACATGTTTTTTGAATTAATTAAAAATCATACAAATTCTTTTTCAAAGTTCCGATTAAATAGTGCAGTTAGCAGCATGGTCTTTTTTTATTATTACAATTGGGCATTACAAAGTTAAAATCTAAAAACAAACAAGAAATTCTTACATATTTTGTGCCGTGTTAAGAAAATCAAAACAACATTTCATATGAATCAATCATAATTCGACTTTTTGTCTAGAGACGATTATTCGATTCAATGTCTAAAAAAGTGACAGCTGTTTTTGAATTTTGATTTTTAACGGAGATACGTAGCATGTTTTTGCGAAAACAAAAAAATGATTTTGAATTATAATCCAAAAAAGCCACCAAAGAAACAAAATTTGGATTAAAGTGTACTGTTTTGGTAAATATGAATGGTAGTTTCTTTTCGTACTGATAATATATAAAAAAAAAATCTGTGATAATAGTTTTATAAACTGTGATAAATGTCAGTTATAATCGTAACTATAAATAGTGTACCTCGGCATTATGATAAATTACAAATTTAGCAGTTTTTGTGTTTTCTTATGAACTGCGATAATTGTTAGTTGTAATCCTAACAAAGAAAAATTATTGAAGCTCTTGTTAATGTAAGTTACCAATTTAGTTTTTGTGTTTCTTTATGAACTGTGATAATTGATAGTAGTAATCTTAACAAAAAATTCATTTACAATTCTGTGTTGATATAAATTATAAATATACGTGAAAAAAAAATAATTCAAAACAAAAACGAAAGAATTTTTCTGACACGAACTGTTACCTTATAGAAATCAAAGATATAAATTGCTGGTGGAGATAATCTGTGTTAACTCACGCATCAGGGTGGAGTGACCCAGTGAACAAATCGGAGAGATAAATTATAATTCCCTTCATATATCTTACCGCATGCCACATCCCATCTGCTAAGTTTCTTTGTTGATACATTTCCGGTAATAAATACAAAAAATTAAGAGAATCACTGCTACCATCTACAAGTTGGATTGAACCAATTTCTTTGCAACATCGTTGAGACTCAGAGTGCGGAACTTATTGATTTATGAGCTGGTAAAGGATGAGCGACTGAATTGAGCTATAGGAGTGGGATCTGGACACGCCATGGGGTGAGTCATTTTTAATATATATGTGAGGGTGTGCATGTAAGTATGAAGTAGGGCGTGAGTGCGTGAATGTGTGTGTATATGCACGGGATGTGGATGTGTGGGTGAATGAATCTATAATTGGAGCCTTGATTATTGTTTCTTTCCGAAAATAGATTTACAGGTTATAAATTGGCGTTGTAAGAGATGACACACTACCAACATATACTGGTCTATACTTCTTTCTGTTTATGCAAAATTTTCATTAATGCATTATATTGTGGGATTTAGTCATTTATTAGCAATAACTTATTGATGGAAACTGTAGAAGAAAAGAAAGGGGAATGATAGCTAATGGTGAGATTTAATATGTGTTTTGAGTTACTAACAGGATTAAGTATTTCCGTTACCAGGCTCCTGATGGCACTTCTACTGATAATGGAGTTTTACCGGAACCATATACAGCTTCAACAAAAAGAATATGCCAATAATTTATTAGTATAATTAAACCTAAATAGTTCAAAGTAACTGAAACTTGCAACTGAAACAATAAATACTCAAATTAATGATACACTTATAAGTCTAAGTGATACTATTATAACGAATGATCAGGCTAATCCTTGCAAAAATGCTTTTATTTCCTGTTCTACTACTTCTCACATATTTTCATCTAATATAAATAATCCTGTACCACTTTCTAACAATAACAACCGTAACAATATTCATAATTTTACTAGTCCAGTTTTTTAAACGAAATATTTACATTTTCCACAAAATTATTGTAAAATTGAATACAATTTTAATTGGAAACAATTACTTACATTTAAATGAAACTAATGATAATAATAATAATAACCAAACTAATGATAATATAATCAGTAGTAAGATTAATAGCTTGTATGACTAATCGGCCATTGTGTGTGTGTGTCTGGGCATATGTGTGTGCATGTTAGTGTATGAGGTGTGAGAACGTGTGCATATGTGCTGTGAATGATGGGGGGGTTGAGCGTGGTGATCATGGTTCTTTCGCATAAGGGGGTCGCCAGAGTGTACTCATTTCACTCGTGTTTTTTTTCTATCCGTTTATTTGGTCTCGAAATTCGCGTACACCATGGTTATTTGTAATGGAGCAGCAGGAATCATTTCTCGATCCCATTGGCTGAGGCTGGCTTGGGGCTATATAAATCTCATCCAGGTGCGCGACCTGCTATGGCAATTCGTTGCTATGCCGCGAAGAAGCTTTTCACTTCAAATACAAAACAAAATTGAGTTCAACCTCAATTTACCCTTAAAGCAAAAAAATAAATTAATATCAATAACAAAAAAAATGAAATAAAATATATTTAAAATAATGACGTAGGATACAACAAATTTCTCATGGTTTCTTTGTATAGAATGTATAAGTTTAGTAGAGTAAGTTTAAATTAGTCGGCGATAGTGTTAACAGTTTTAGTATAATGTGACTATGTCAAGTGAAATTTAATTGTTAATAGAATTTTAGGTGTTATTTAAAAGAAATCTTGTGTATTATTTTGTAGTTTTGGTTGTAGTTTTTGAAGCTATTGAATACTCTTGAATATTGTTTGCAGATTTGTTTGCCTGTTGTTGTGCGATGTTGAATAAAAACCTGATGTTTTTTGCTTGCTATTCAGTGATCAAATTTAGAAGGCGATTTGGGAAGTACGTTTATAGAATTAAGAATAAGGCCAATAAGGACGAAGTAAGCTAGACAAACCAACCATTTGCAAATCACGAACCTCGCCGTGCTGGTACATGCTAGATTTATAATAAATTGATAATATTTTATTGTGATTTTAATGGCCTTACTTTTAATGGCCTGTACTAATCTGATCATTAAAATTACACAAAGTGAATCGTAAAAATATAATTTATCGTAACTGTTATATACAAATTATGTTTAATTCTCAAAATCCAATTAGTTTTTGTAAAATCATCCAATAATTTTAAACTTAGAAACTTTAAACCCAGCAATTTAATTTAATTCGTTCAATTCCATCGAATCGTTGAGTATATATATATTGTTGAATAGAATTTCTGTAAGCTTTTAATTTATTTTTTTCTTGTTCCTTCCAACTATGTGTCTACTTTTATTCACATTTGCAAAATGAATGAACAAATTTTAACTTTTTGTGTGTAAATTTTAAAGCTTAAGTACATATCCTTAAAAATATATGCAAAAACTAGTGTTAGAGAACGTATCCTTGTATACATATATTATACGAAATATTTATTTATGGTAAACTTAAACCTTTTCCATTATGTGTGTGGTATATAGAAAAAAGTATAAATGTTTGAATATACTTTTATTTAGTTTAACAGAAAGCACAATTTTTCTTCTACTTTTTTTGTTGGTTTGCTTTCAAATTTGTTCTTAGAGAAATAAACGTTATTTTTCGGCAAATTTATTACTTTGGTATTAGCAGGAAATTTGAGTTTTTCGTTACTTTTATTAGGTTTGCTTTTTATTGAAAATGTTGTATTTTTTGTGATTTCATAAAAATTTAAATAAAAAAGATAAACTAAGCATTACTTTTTGATTAAAGATTGATTTACTGAAGAAGAAACAGATGCATACAATAAACCTTAATTTATGATATGCTGATGTAGTACTAAAAGCATTTTCTAAAAGTGTAAACGACAGGTTATACGATTGAAATAGGTAGATTTCTATGCCAAACAGATTTATATGGAAATGTAGAATCGGATGTATAGTAGATAATTCTTAAAAAAAGAATCAATACAAACAAAATGAACAAACAAATTTAAGAATAAAAGCAAATAAACATATTTCAAAAACGTTTTTTTCTGCTACAAATATTACTGAAATTGACGCATTGTAATGAAGAGCTTCTCCATTGGCGAACCAATGAAGCGCATAGTAGGCTGCGTACCTTGAGATTAATAACGTCGAAACGACTAGAGCTCAGTCATCGTGGATTTGATAGATTAATACCTGCTGCTTCAACACAAATACAGAATTGTACGCAAATTACGTGAATGTACAGAAATGGATATAATACGAATGAAAATATGAGACTCTGGCGACCCCTTTTGCGAAAGAACCGCGATCAGCACGTCCAACCCCTACAATCATTCCCACACGCCCACAGACTCACGCTGCATACACGCTCACGTCCACCCACACACTCAGACAGCGAAGCAAGACCAGGAAGCTCAAAGACCCACAGCAAGTACCGTAGATGGTAGTAATCAACAATAAGTTGTATTACTGCCATCTGATCAATCTGATAGAGTTCGTAAACTACTGCTATTGCTGGTAAACCGAGAATCAAATCTTAGAGCACGGGAAAACGTCACACGCTATATTGAAAGTCTTTATTATTTTTTTTCATTTTGTTTTATTAATTTCATTAATTTTTTTAAAACCATACGCAATCACCACAAATTACTAAAAAAAAAATGGTGATTTACAGCTCCAAAGAAGAGGTTATAATTTATTTGCAAGTTAACTAAACATCTCAAGACAAATTTAATTTAAATACATGTAGTTTATAGTTGATTAATGTGTGATACGGTTAATAAAGATTAAACATGAAAAGAATTTGTTTTTTTTTTGGTTTGGGCTTCATATTATTTGGGATTGATTTTTAATTACGAAAAATATAAATTAGTAAATTTAGGTAATATAATTTAAAATAAAAAAAACAAAAATGTATTTGGAAAACTAAATATTACCTCGGAACAAAATTATTTCAATTATAATCCACTCCAATTTAGACTGATCGTGGCTCGCTTGCACGCACCGCCAGCTCTCACACACACGCAACGACAAGCAAGCCCCCATTCATTCACTTGAACACCCATTCACGCGCATTCACACCTCTACGTTAGAAAAATAATCCAAGTTCACTCACCCCATGATTATATCCGCCAGGCATCAAAGTCCTAACATTTAGCCCTCCATCAGCGGTGAATATCCCAGCAGGTAAAGTATTATTGGAAAAATTGCATAAATAAGATGACTAGTTGTATAATAATTGTAAAACTGTTGCGCCGCAATAACCAAGGCGAACGTTGTAAAAATAATATAAATTTTATATGAATGTTGCGTTGAAATACTGTAGGAAAGTTGCGCCGCAATAACCAAGGCGATTGTTGTAAAAATAATATAAATTGTATAGGAATGTTGCCTTGAAATACTGCATAAATGTTGCGCCGCATCAACTAAGGCGATTACTGATAAACACCGTAAGAATCTAGTATGGTAATAATCATCAATAATCCGCCAACATCTAGCTGGTAATGAAGGTTAACAATCAGTCAAATTCAAATGGTAATAATATTTAACAATCCGTAAACATTAACTGGTAATAATCTTTGATAAACACAGCAAACCTCAAATGATAAACTTCGAGTCGAACCGGCTTTCTTGGTTTTATTGCAAGTAAAAAGAAAACTGTTATTACCAGGCTGATGATAAAAGTTGAATATCAACCACAAACCAGTTTCCTGTCGCTATCAGATACTTTTCCTTTAGTAAAAGTACCGCTTAATATCCTTTGCAGCATCCATCAACCCGTTAGGAAACAAAAAAAACAATTATTTTTACTAACACTGATTTACCTCATTGTCCACCAATAATTTGGTTATCACCCGGAAACTTTAGGTCTCCTTTTCCTTCACGGTGACCCTATTTCGGGTAACGCGTGCCTTTTCAATTCGCTAATTCTGCATGTATACACGGTAAATGAAGCACCATAACACTATTTAAACATCTACTGTACAATTTACGATTTATTGTATCACAAATAGATTACTTGTAATACAAAAAAAATAATTTACACATTTATTATTTAATATAATTTATCTAATTCCGAAGGACAATCACACACACAAAATGATTTTTTTATTCTATTTGTACTAATTTAATGAATTTAACTATTTAATCTTTTGACCAAAATTATTTCTTTTTCTTTCTTTACTATTTTTTACACAATTAACATTAAGTAGGTTTTAAAGAATCCACCATCGATTGAGGCAATGGTTTTTTCTTCATCGACAAGTCAATTCCAAAACATTCAAAGAAAAAATGTCGAAGCAATACTTGAAAAGTAAACGTCAAAAGAATCATGACCAAGAGAGAGAAAACGAGATATTTTTGTTTCTTATATAGTCATTTAATATCGAAAATTGAGCTACAAAGTTTTTTTGAAGGGGAAATCTACAGAGCAATGTTAGTACATTTTCCATTTCAAAACCAATACTGGTTGTTATTTTGTAATACGTAAAATTGCAAACCAACTTCACGAAATAAGTTATTTACAACGCATTTGGAGGAAATATTGATATATTAGAATGGATTAAACGTATGTTTAATTGATTTTATGATGTTTAAGTACTACGAAATAATAGATTACAGCCGTATTACAGCGAAATCTAGATTTATAGCGGAAAGAGAAATTGATAAAAACGCCTATATAAGAAATATAATACGCTCTGAAGACAATTGCAAAACTGACTGTAGGATAATAATTTCCAGACAGTAAGACGATTGGACAAATATGCACAGCTATTGGAGGTTTGAAAATATTTAGAGCAATTACGGTTCAGGTCCGGAGAATTCAAATTTATGTAGTATGGCGAAGTAATGTTGGTGAAAACGCAGTGTGAACCAATAATAGGGGATTGCAAAATAAAATATTATTATTATTGGTGTTGTGCTAAAAGGAATATGTGTAACGGAAACCATACGAAAACATCACTGTAGATTACGGATGAACGAGAAATTGTTGTGAACTATGCGTGATAGACAAAATTGTGAGATGTAAGGAAATGGAAACTACATGAATCTGTGACTGTACTGCTCTACGTTATCATACTCCATTCTACATAACAGCATAGTTTGACTTCACCACCAATTCAGGAGACATAGTGTTCTGGAAAAAGTTATAATTTTAGGAAACTTCTTCTTACATAATTTTACCAATAAGTGGCAAACCGTTATGAACAGCAAAATTCTGGTAGTTTAGATGCAGAACTGTTGAAACCCATACTAAATGCTGTTGTACAAAGCTTAATCAAAATCAATTATCTGGAACTAATCGTAAGACCTTTCCCATTGTACTGTCCAATATCCCTTTAAAACTTATGAGTTCCTAGCCTGACATTTATTCAAATTGTCAAAATGTCATTAAAATTGATTCATGATCAAAGGCATTAGTTGCATGGTAGACCGTCCACCACTTTTTTCAATTCACCATAAAAGCTAATAAAATCTTTTTATAATTCTTTCTTGTTCATATAACATCAATGCAAGAGAGACCGTAACCTCAAAAAAAAATTTTTGAAGATGACATTGGTCTAACAATTGTCAAAAAACTTAATTTTAATAAAATTAGGAATTAATTTGAAACAAATTTTAATATCAGATTTCATCCTCTAAGCACTTATATAACAAAACCTCTCTTAAACTTCTTAAACTTATAACAATAAGCTAAAACAAGGAAACGTATACACAAAAAAGCAAATCTAACATAACAATCATGAAAATTAAATTTTCATCTAACAGAGAAAACGACTCGTATAGAAAAATTGACATAAAACAGGAAAACAAAGACAAATAGAAAAATTATTTTCCAAACAAATCTTCAAACAAGAAAAGAAACAAAAATATTTTCTTTGTTGTCAGAACTTTATCTGTTTTCAAAAGTTTTTTTTTTTTTTTTTTGGAAAAAAAACTTAAAATCTCATTATCTCAATTGAAAACAAGTTGAAACATTTTTAATTTATTTCAATTGAATTTATTTTTATTTGTTTTTAAATTGAATTCAATGATAATATATATTTTATTTGAAACAATATGAAGATTTGGGACAATGGATATGAAAATATCTGTGATTATGGATCTCTTACTTTGAAAAACAAAATATTTGTAAACGAGTAACATTTTTGAATGGAAAAACTACTTGTTGGGATTGCACAACACATCTCCTTTTTTATTAACATTATTCGACATAAAATATAAATATGAGCTTAATACAACAAAAGAACAATGTAATGGAAATCAAAAGGAAAATAAATTCTATGCCTGTTGAATAATAGTCAATAATAAACCGGAAATTGATTTTATTTCATATCAAAAATTTATTTGATTTTTGTGACGTTTAGGAGCAGCCATTTTATTTTGCTAAAATCAGGCTACTTCTACTGTCGCCAGAAAATTTATTTCTGGATATTTAATTCCAAAGGATCACCACCTTGCACGGTCGTATTATTGCGCGACTAATGCTCAGGAGCTGTATGGTGGGTTTTCCAAGGTGTGAAACCTTCCTCGGTAGACCGTTATTATATGATTGAAAGTTAAAATTTGATATTACTAATTGAAATTGCTAAACAAGAGGAGTTCTGAAGGATGCGATGTGAATTGTACCTACCTTTGCCGACATACCTACCCCGATGACATAATCACCAACCTAGCCACACATCCTAAATCTCTTTAAAATACGAACAAAACAAATAATTCAAATAACAATAATTCATCGTTTAATCAGAACCACAAAATTTAATTCATTTGCAAGAAATTAACCGTAAAGAAAAAAAATTATCATATAATAAAGAAATAAGCCTTTAAGATTCTAAATATAATTTAACTAATTACCTAAAATAAACTTTAATGGTTTAAAACGAAAAAATACTAAAACTAAAAAATATAATAATAATTTAGATTGGTTACTTGACATTTTATGATCAGCTGATGAGTTGATAGGAGAATGTTGAATGTTGAGTATGGTTACGGTTTTCACTTGACAGACTATAAATTTCCTCTCAAAATTATTTAAACTTAATTTGTTTTAAACAAAATAAACTGTATGAAATTATTTTTTGTTTTGTCTAAAATTTCCAAATCTAATCCAAACAGATTTGTTTAGGTAATCACTGTATTATCTATAGTAATTATTGATTATTATTTATTTATTGCACTTTAATAATACACATTTATTTTAACCGTATATTGCCACTGAATACTGACCGTTTGTAAGCTTGTAGTTTACAGTCATACGATACCGTTTAACAAGGTAACTTTGTAGCTTAAACTGGCAATTACAGATTCAACATCGTAGTTGTACCAAAACTGTTTCACAAGCCAACTATGCTTTTTGTTTTAATAAGAACACCATAATATTGTTTCTTTTGATTTCTTATAAATCTTTTCAAACATAATTGTTTGGCAGTAATTAACACTTGGTTTTATTCGTTTTAATTAAATATTAACTTAAGACAATAACAGACAAAAAATATATTCTTTTTTTTAATATCAAATTAAATATCAACTAAAACAATAACAGACAAAAATATTTTTTCTTGTTTTTAAGATACAATTTCAAAAAGGTTATCTTTTTATTATTAATATTTTTTTTCTGAATTTTCGAGAAAAATATCTTTATCCTTTTAAATCCAAAAATCGATTAGACGAATCAGTCCATCAACTTCCCAGCAAAACTTTTCCCACCACAATTTTTATTACTGACCGGTTGCAAACCAAAAAAAAACATTACCAAAATCACAGTCGAGAGCAACGCGATGGACAAAAAGAATGCAACAAAGAATACATAAAAAATGCAGCAGTTGTGCAACACTCATGCAACATTTAAGAGTTGTGATAAGAATGAATATACATTCTTACAATTGGTGTCCCCGACGTGATTTCGGCAATGCTTCCCCCCCGGTCCGCAACGGTCAGCAATAAAAACTGTGCAACACTATTGCAACATTTTTACGAGTTATGTTAAGAATGAATATACATTCTTACATTTTGAATAAAAAACATTTCATGAATAGATTTGATTCCACTTAAATCAAACAAAGTTACTTATGTTTCGTTATTTATTATTTTACGGATTTAGTTCAACTTGTTCTTTGTTGTTCTGTATAATATGATAGTCTTCTAAAACTTTGAAAATAATTTACAAATATAAAATTTGTTAAGAATGAATTGCATGAATGTTAAATGGCAAATGCCGATTACATATATGAAGATAGATATTATAATATTCAATTACACTTTTAAGATACTCTATTAACGTCATAAGTAATGGCTTGGCCATTAGTATGACCCAAAATCAACATCAACGCTCAGGGCTTAATTGGTCTATACTAAATATCCATACAAAAAATTGGGTCGATTGGTGCCTCCAAGAGCTAGCGCTTTTACATATAGTAAAACAAGATCCGAAATTTGCGGTTATAAATACTCATATTTCAAAAACGCTTAATGATATGAAAACAAAGTTAAAGCACGCTCACCTTATTTTGCAATTGCCTAACTTTTTTAGTACAAACTTTTTTCTCAAAACAAGGTTTTCACGTAGTTCTAAAACTTTTTGATTTTTTTTCTCGGAAATAGCTCCATGTAGGTGAATTTTGCACATAACAATTTTGACTTAAAACTTTACTTAGATTACGAACATATTTTTCGATTTTCAAACATCTTCAATTTAAAAAATATTGGCCGCCATATTGGTGCCGCCATTTTGAATTTTAATAGTTTGCACGGAATTTGGATTAAGTGACCATGACTTTCTTATAATTCTCTGAAGCTTAATTTTCATTTTACAGCACAAGGTATATCGGAAAAACTGGTTTTGGGGGTGGTTTTTACCTTTCAGCGACTCGTAATCACTTAAAATGAACGTTTTTTAAGCAAAAAATATGCAAATTTCCTTGTTTTGCCACACTTGACGATTTTTTGACACACTTCCGCTATAGTTATCAAACACATCGTCCTTTCGGCTCTTCCCATTGAGTATACCTGTTTTAAGAAAAAAAATTTTTGAAATCCGTCCAGCGGTTTTCTAGATTTCGGCGGTTGTGACGGCCGAACGGCCGGACGGCCGACAGACAGACACACATTTTTTTTTTTGCTTTTTTAGAATCAGTAGGTCCTAAAACGTCGAGAAATGTCAAAAAAAGTGGGGGTAGGAATTTCACTTTGAGCTCATGAATGTAGTACTTAGGTATTTCAGACCAAAGTAATTTCCATTACATAATTATATCAAAGAGCGCTTCCAGTGCAGTGTTCGGCTACTGGCCAGCTAGTTCAATCGGCATAACCTAAAAGTTTTAATCTCAGGGTCATGGGTTTTAGCCGCATGTTGGGTGCACATCGTGGAACTATAGAACGACTGAAAAGAAGGATCGCACTAAGGGCGTTAGGAGATGCACCACAGAGATTTCCTATATTATAACTTTGTTAATCTAGTATGGTTACCATTATCTAAATTAAGTTCTAACAAGCAGAGGTGGGGAGCTGTTCTGAATGGATCCCTATTCAACGAAACTAACGTCTACGCTTACCTCTAGATGCCAACAGACTATGCACTTCACTAATATTTCTGTCACAAGATAGTGCCATGAGAAATGCACCACAATTCCTCCTTCCCTTGTTTCAATTTAGGTCCTCGCAGCATATTTTTTGTATCAGTGTCGATTATCATGTATTTTGGAACATGAAATAATGTTCAAAAATCTAACCCCTTTCATTCACATAGCTTTTAAAGAGCTCTAGCTGTCAAAAGTCAATATTTCTTGTCAAAAGAGAGCAAGAGCAAGGTTGGGTGAACAGTTGGATTTTATTAATTGTCGGTACATTCAACAGTTATATGTGCCATCCCGTTTATATGTGCCATTCCTTTCAGACTCAGGGTGTGCACTGGGCTACATTTTATTTATTCCTTGCGTCGAGAGAGCCTGAGCTGATGCATTAGCATAGCAACCTTCGTATTTTATTTTCTAGTATGCAGTAGCATTACACATTTTTAATCACTAGCTATTTTACAACAATACATCAAACAGTTTGTCTTACCACATGGTTCGGCTTCTTTTTTTGTAGCAAAAACTAACATTACTACTCGGTATCAGTTTTTCTGTACCTTATACAGAATAAATACTGATTTTTCCGAATCAACTAACTAATTGTTGTCAAGGACCTATAACTTTGTGATTTAAAAGCATTCTTTATTCGTGTTAACCGTTGTTACGAAGCGGTTGTCGATCAGATGGTGTCAATGTAAACTCTTACTGTTCGTTATATTCCATGATAGAACAATAAGTTTGATGGTTCTTTCCTTTCATTTTTTGTTTTACTTTTGTTAATTAATTTTGAATTCATACTTGTAAACCTTATGATTCGTGGCAGCCCATTCGAAAGGAGATCTGAAACACAGTTCGTGAATTTCGGGCGCTTAATATAAGCTTAGTTGTAATTTAACAGTGCAGTTTGTAGTAAAAATAGTCAAAAATAAAAAATAATTAGAAAAATTGAATGATTTGTAGTAAAATTTGTTTAGAACAAAAATTTAGAACCATTAAACTTTTGGTAAAATTTTATTATAATTAAATTAAAATATTGGGAGCAACACAAGAAAGAATTGGAGTCCCACATTAGGCGTAAATTTGTAAGGAGCCGCTGTTAGAGGTCAGGATCAAAAAAATAATAATCCTTACCTTTCGAGGAGTCGCGCGCCTACAGTAGTTTCCGGCCATACTCAGTTTGTGAATTTGAATCCGACCGACTGCCATTAAAAAAATTTAACTAATTAAGTTGATACTAATAAATTTTACTATAATTTGATTAATTAAAATAAATTTTGTTTTACTGAAATTAAACTGAAAACAATTGTATATTAAATTAATTAAGTAAATCGTTTTCATCACTAGAATGTTCTAAATTTTGTTTATTTATTTAATTGAATTAAACAATTTTACTTTTAAAAATAATTAATAACAAAAACAATTTGAGAATACCTGATTGCTGATAAGTATTTTATTCAACTCCACAAGCATTTTCTCCTTAAAAAATTAAGAAAACAAAAACTGAGAACTATTATACTTTTCCTCGACAGCCCCGAATCATATATTTTTACAAGTATATATTGGAAATTAATAAACGAAAGCAAACAGAACAAAAGGCAAAAAGGCAAAAATCATTGAATTCATTGTACTATTATGAATAGAACGAACAATAAGAGTTTACATCACCAACATCTGATCGGTAAAATTATATTTTAGCAAGTAAATCACAGACAACCGCTTTATTATAAACCAAAAGATATTTAAATAATTATTGATGGAGAAATTCGAGAACGAAACACAATGCAACACCAAAAACAGAATATCTAAACCATAACGAACCATAACGTTTTATTCCCTTCTTGTAATAATTATGCTTTAATAAAAATACATATTTAGCTACACTTTTCCAGATATTCCTTTCACATTAACACAAATAGAAATTCATACAAGAAAGATAATTTAATTTGATTCAAACCGGAAAAAGTTGTGTCTGTTATTTAACTAGGATTGCAACTTATAAAAAGTTATAAGAAGGAATATGAAGAGAAATCTTTATAAAAATAACTTGTTTGATGTTGTCTTACGACTTACTTTCGAGGTTTATTTTAACGAACATAGAAAAGGTGTATAAAAATGGAAAACATAAAAAAAATGTGAATAAAATTATCATTTCCTTGAAAATGATTTGAAAATCTTATAACTCATAACCTGAATAATTAGGATAACGTAATTTTAGTGTTACCAAGAGTAATTTTAGAAATATCTTGTTGGATCAATAATTGTATCTTAAAGGGGTCGGATTGGAGTGAAATTCTTACATTAGCCTAACGAAAGCTAGGTACCCGAGAGTAGGTAGGTACCTAGGCTCCCAGTTCCGCAAGTATAGCGAAGAAAATTAAAAATCTATATAAACGTAAAAAGTTACCTAATGCAATTGTGAATAAAAACAAATAATAAAAACAATATTGCAACTAGCACAAAAACTCATTGAAACTTTTATCACATCTGCAATCTGCACCTTTAATTCTATTAAACAAAATTATTATCGAATCAATATCCAGTTTTTTGTTTTATGAAAAACCATAAGAATCCACAAATTCGAAGAAAGAACAATAATTTTACAATTTAACCATAACTTTATCGTTTTGGTCTAAATGGGAAAATAATGAAAATGACAGCATGGTTTTCAATAAAATCAAATAATTTTTTTAAAGTGAATTTCAATTTTGTTACAGAAATTATTTTTTGTCTGGTTTAGTATTTCATTATGACGTTTTTTTCCGCTATTATACAAACATATTAAATCTACAAAAAACTTTGTAACAAAATTCATTTTCTATTTATTTAAACGTTTATAGATTTGTCGCTACTCGCTAGTAGAAGATGAGTTTAAAATAAAAGGGAAATTGGTACAGTCAACGTCAATGAAATTTGTATCTCGTTACCGACCGAATGCTTATATTATTATTATTATTATGCGTATATTATATATTTACAAATTTGAATAAAATTTTATTTTTTTATGCAATTTATAAGCGAATGTCAAGATGATCTATCCATGTTTTTGCATTATCAGTTAGTTGGTGTAGTTCAGGGGCGTCAATTGAGTAGGCCTGGGGGGCATTATTATTACGTTACAATTATTACGTTACAATTATTACGTTACATATTATTTTGGCCCGACTAAAGTAAAGTTCACCGCAATATTCAAACCGTTATCGTTCTTTGTATCAAGGACTAGAGCGCCACCGATACGAAAGGCGGTCGTATTGCTTCTTATCTTTTGATGAAATCAGTTTTATAAACAAAACACGATCGTTCTTCCAAAAACGCCGTGGGTGCGTATTTTGACAAAATTCTATCGTACTATAAGGTGCGCGGCATCACCGCTTTGACTCGTGTCTTTGACTTCGACTCGTGTCTGAGCCAGAGGAAACAAAATATTTCATTAGTATAGGGTTCCTCGAGAGTTCATAGTGCAGTATTTAACATTCAAATATCAATTGTTATTGGTAATTTTTATAAACTTAAAAGTAAGTACATGCAGGAGAACGTAACCTAATTATACACCACTTATGAGAACCCTAACTGTTTGGCCTTGTTTCTTATCATGATATAGATAAACGATAAATGATATAGACAAACTTTACAAGACTTTTTTAAAAACAATAAATTAAAAACAATTCTAAAATGTAAAATCCTATAACATATCAAAAGTTTTTCTTGATAGTTGTGCTAATTTTTATAAAATGAATGAAAATAATTACGGGAGTAATTTAAATTTATTGGGTTATTTCCAGTGATTTTATAATAGTGAATGTTTTATAATGGACAAGCAATATTTTCTAACGACACGAACATATACTTAAGTTATGTAAATATTTTCAAAGTATGTTATGAAAACTTGCTGACAAGTTCGTTTCGCTATATGGATTATAATTTTTAATTCATAAAATAGCAAAAATTGTATGTTTGGTTGGTTATAATAAAATCCAAAACGTGTCCTAAACGTCAATCTTTGTTCATTTTTTTTTATACAGTCACAGGGAGGGAGAAACTATTATTTTGTTGTGGTAGGTTTTTCTTATAGATTTAAAAGAAGCTCGCAATAATTGTACAATTTTGAATCAAATGAAAAATTTGCGCACGTTTATGGGTAGTAAACTGACCAGAAGTCCCACGCTGCGAGAAAATGTCACAAATTTCATTGCGTTGTCCCACGGAGAAATCTGTCCCTAATGGGACATTCGCCATAAATGTGAGAAACGGTTTGATTAACATTGCCACAGTCACATGATGGTGAAATATTTTGGTCATATCTATGTAGTTCTGAATTTGTTACTCCATGATTGCATCGGATTCTATTAATTGTAATCCATCGTCGACGAGGTTCATTAAATCCAGGGACTATAGCATGTGGTTCAAGTATTAGCTCTTTGTTGACAAAATTTAAACTTGAGAATTCTTCTAGCCATCTATCTTGTACTGAATAGTCGTCCAAATTTCTCAAGAGATAGATTTTAGTCCAGATAGGACATCTTGAAATCAAACGATTTTCATTTCTACCAATAAGGTCTTCATGTATTGGTAGATTTGGGTTGTCGAGAATTTTTTTGAATTCTCTTATTAGTGCCATTTCTCGTTTAAATTTCGTGGGAGCAATATTCGATAATATTGGGAACCATGGTAAAAGTGTTGATTTAATGACGCCAGAAATTATTCTCATACAATTATTCAACTTTATATCTATATGTCGTGCATGTATACTGTGACTCCATACAGGTGCACAATACTCAGCTGCTGAATAGACTAGTGATAACGATGAAATACGGAGTGTGTTAGCATGAGCTCCACAATCTGTTCCAGATAGCTTTTGAATAATATTGATCCTCGATTTTAGTTTTTTACTCAGATTATCACAGTGGAAACTAAATGTTAATGATCGGTCCATGGTAACTCCCAAATATGTAGGTGTTCGATTAATTTTCAATAAAGTTCCTTTCATATAAGCACTAAGCGTATCATTGGCATTATGAGTAGATAAATGAAAATACGATACTTCCGTCTTATTTGGATTTGTTTTCAAACGCCAATCTTCGTAATAGTCAGTCTTTCTTATATTTATATATCAGCTTTTAGTGGCACAAAAGCTATTGACAGTATATAAAATAAATCACTAGTATAAATTAGATCAATTAGGGTATTGTAGGGTTGGACTTTTATAATAATAATTTAAAAATAAGAAATGCCGGTTCTGCGTATGGCGAACCCGAATTTTGAAACTTCCCATTTCTTTCTATTAAAGATTTACATTAACATATATATTATGTAAGTCCTAGGTTAAAAGAAAATGGTAAATTCCAATATGGTGAACAATAAAAAAACTATATAATATCTAAAAACTATAGCTCACTCTTAAATATTTTCCAGAAAAAAACATGAACCAGTTCAGTGCCGAAATTTTGATGGTCAATTATTTTCAATTTGTATGCGTTAATCCACAACTTGAGCTAATATATTAGTTTCTATTGAATAATGTATTGAATAGCAAACACGTATGTTATCGCACAATTTTTCAACCTAACGCCTGTCGCCTAAACTTGAATTCATATCTCACTCGTTGATTGTTTGATCTAATCTGATCTTGTTTGTTCATTTCTATATTTCGTTTGACTCAATATTTTACTATAATACACATTTGCTAGAACGTAGCAAAATTTATCCTCTTCTACGATTATTTTACGTGAATAGTCCTTCAGAAAAACACAATTTTAGAATTTTAACAGGCAGAAAAAAATACTCGCTTTTGGAAAAACGGCAAAATATCTAAAAAACTAAGCAGTCGAAAAATCAAAGAATATTTTGTTTGAAATATTTTGTCGATTTTTCTAAACCAAACTCAACTCATTAAAAACAACTTTTGTTTTACTATCTCCTTATCTATGTTCATAAATTATAGATGAAAACAAATATTTGAATTTTTTGTTATCAGTAGGCTTGAAATAGCACATTTAAAAACTGTAGAAAATTTTAACTTGATAGCACTTATAATTTGTGAGTAAATCGATTATGTAGAAATTCGTACGGACACCAAAGCCTCATCAATAAAGTATCGTTTTTACTTTCTTTTTCTGTACGGAACCCTAAAAACATAAAAAATACAAAAATAGTAATTTTCTTTTCAAAATAAAGGAATTATTTTTTTCTACAATCGTTTAAGAATTAATCATTCCCGCACGCAAATTGCGTGCGCAAAGTGATCAATTCCCGCATTAGTGAGGGAATGTCGATAGTCAAAACTCAAGAATACAAGTGAAAAACATCATTGAATACCACGCCCACAGTGTTGCAGGTAGCAGTTGTTCACCTAATTCGGCAAAATAGACAAGAACAATTGTTTCCGAGAGGCCATTCACCTTCTTTTGACGGCACCAAGTCACGAATTTTTCATATGTTTTCTCGTATTTTTTCTAGAGATTTCAGGAAGTAAGTTGAGTGTTGCCCGGTCTGCGGCTGCTTGAACGTCCTCGGGAATCCAGTTTTCGTCATGTGATTCGTTATTTTCCAGCATTGTCACAAAAATTCACAAATGCACAATTTGTTTTCCGTATTTTTTGTTTACAAGTCTCATCCATAGCAACCATTGTACTTGATTTTCACGATAAATTATCACTTTCAAATCTTGACAAAACTAAACGATTCTAATTAGACGATAGTAGGAAAAACGTTGTTCCTACCATTCGCGCGAAGGTGATTCCGAACCTCAAGCAGGTACCAAAATTCGTTATGCTCGTTTTGGTAACATCCTGCTTTCGTTTCAAATTCACCAAGTTCGAGCACTTGTTAGAAAAATAACTATTTGATTCATTATTTTTCTTTTTTTTTTTTTCAATTTATTTGCTTTAGAAAGAATTTTCTTTCAATTAAGATATCAATATACCAAAATCAATACTTTGCCACTAAGAAAATTTTCTAGCTTTCCAAAAAAAAACTAAATTAATTTTTTCAAATTCAATTTGCACAATTGATCAGATAAAAATACTATACACCCATTACTCAATTTATGCGGTTTCACTTTTACACGGATTACATTACAAAAATAAAATTTTAATAAAAAAACAATAATAGAGCAATTTCATGAAGATTCAACAACGTTTTGACTTGACCCCTTTTAATTTTGATTATTTTTTGTTTATAGATAGTCTTTCATAAATAAAAATACAGGTTCTCTTAGAATTTTTTTTTGGACCAGGTCTTCACAGGGTGCCCTCAATTTTTTGTTATTTTGTGATGTGAGTGCATTTTGACGAGCGATTGTAGATAAACTACTCAATCGATTTTCATAAATGATATGTCGTTGAATAGGTATTAGAACAAAGTTTTTAAAAATGTACACTGTTACATGTTTTGAAATAATTTTTAACGGTGTTACATAAGAAAAAAACGGTGTAACATAAGAAAAGATGGCACGGCCTCTTTTGTTTTGTTTTAAACTAAATTGAAGCTTATTTTATATCTAACAACTTGTGAAAGTTTAGGCCATGCGTTAGTTTTTGTTTTGGAGGTAAAATTCGTTGTGCATATGACTGTCGGGAATCAGTTTTTTTTGTCCTGAAGGAAAATTATAAAAATGGCGTTATAAACTAAGAGATTGTTTTTTATGTTAAATATCAAATATTTTATTATTAGATGAACTTTTTAAAATATAATAAAAATTATATATGTAGTACAATAAATAAAATAAATACAATTGTTAAAAATGATTTACTTATTTTACAAACAGAAGAGTCTTTTGAATAGGAAAACACTTCTGCAATTATTTTCTTTGTATTAGATGGCATAAAAAAATGAAATGTTTATTTATCACTTTTAGTAATCACTTGTCACTCTTATAAAAAATAATTTGACAGTCTCGCTGGCAAACAAAAAAGCCGTATAAATAACTAAATATATTTAGGAACTTTTGACTGGAGAAGTATTATGTTCGTATTATGTTACTTTGGAATCATAAAGTAAAAGATTGTATTTTAACATTAAATTACAAATATTTTATTATTGAATAAACTTTTTAAAATATCATACAAATTATATATGTAGGCTAAAGAAAATAAATATAGTTATTAAAAATTATTTACTTATTTTACATTAAAAAAAAGATTCTTTTGTTGGAAAACATTTTTGCAATTATTGTCTTAGTATTTAGTGGTACAAAAGAATGAAATTTTTGAGTTCCACTTATAGTAATCGCATTTTTATATCGATTTTGTAATTTTTCTTTTGTTAATTGATATTCATTTTTATCGGCGTATCCAAAGTTCATGGTAGTTTACCATTTTAAAGCCCGTCCTAATAGTTTCTTTTGGTGTATCAATAATATCTCTGCTCCCCATACTATAACGGTGTGCAGCACGCTTCAGTGTACCACCAATCCCATCGCAAGGTCCCTTTCCATAGCTGGTAGCATGAAAATGCCATTCTGCATCAACTTTAAAGTCTTTTTATGGTGGTTTATTTTTGTATTGAGAAGGTGCACCGTCGGTGTTAGAAATTATTTTCCTAATATTAGACTTTATATGCGTTCTGATGAACTCAATAAGTTTTGTTAGGAAAAGATGGACTGTAGTACTGTTGTGATATCCGAAATGAGTATAACACTTCGGAGCTGTGTATATTCACTTGCGGCACTTTTAAAATATATGACAAATGGAATAGTAGCTTGTGAATTATTATAATGATAACCTTGAAGCGAATCCTGAACTATGATGGCGTAGTTTTCAGAAAAATCCCCTGGAACGAAGCACTCTCCTGGTTCTAATTTTTTTTCTTCCCTCAATCTGTTTTGCTGTTTTGCTATAAAGTTGTGTGGTATCAAAATTTGTAAACGGTAAACCAATTTTTTCATAAATTCTTCTACAGTTTCTATTAAAGTATCCAAATTGCATCGATCAGTGGTAATCCATTGTTGATATTTGACTTGAAGGATTCCTTTAACGTCAAAATCATTTAGTAACCTTTCTTCCAGCTGTTGAAGTTTTTTTGAACATTCATTGCACATCAAAGTATGACAATCTTCTGTTATTTCACCACATGAAACAAAGTCAATTAATGTTTTATAATTTTGGAAAGCAGCATCAGTAATCCAAGACATTTTAGAGTGTTGAATCATTAGTTTCATATTTTGATGTATGGTACACACGCACACATTATGAACTCCTTGGGATAATTTTATATATTCTTGTGGTTGAAGGGACGTGAATTTAGTAAATCCTATTTTCACATCAGGAAACTTATTTTTAAACTCCATATAAGCTTCATTTAATATACATAGCAATAAGCGCTTTTGTGGATTTATGCTGAAATTGCTCATATTTTCTTTATTGTACATATATAATTTTTATAATACTTTAAAAAGTTCATTTAATAGTAAAATATTTGATATTTAACATTAAAAAATCTCTTAGTTTATAACGCCATTTTTATAGTTTTCCTTCAGAACAAAAAAACTGATTCCCGACAGTCATATGCACAACGAATTTTATCTTTAAAGCAAAAAATAATGCTAGTTCTAAGCTTTCACAAGTTGTTAGATATACAATAAGCTTCAATTTGTTTAAAAAAAAAAGGTGTAGCGCCATCTTTTCTTCAATTACACCGTTTTTTCTTATGTTACACCGTTAAAAATTATTTCAAAAAATTAACAGTGTACATTTCTAACTTTGTTCTAATACCTGTTCAACGACATATCATTTATGAAAATCGATTCAGTAGTTTTTAAACAATCGGTCGTCGAAATGTACTCACATCACAAAATAACAAAAAATTGACGGGCACCCTGTGAAGACCCCTGGTCGAAAAAAAAAATTCTAAGAGAACTTGTATTTTTTATTTATGAAAGACTATCTATAAATAAAAAATAATCAAAATTAAAAGGGGTCAAGTCAAAATTTCCTAAAAATTTGCTGAGCTTGCGTGAAATTGCTCATCTATATCCATAGATTAAACTCTGAAATAATGTGTTGTAGCTATTTGGTTGGGAGGTCTATTTGCCATTTCTATTTACAATGGCCGAATTTCGGCCACTGTGCGATTCCTAGTGAATAGAAATCAGTTGAACTACTACGTCTTTATACTTCAATAATTGTTTAGGCTCTCCTTTCCCTTAATATTGGTCATTAATTTCGTTCAAAGGAATAACACTTAATTTGTTTGTCTTAAATAACAAACAAACATTTCAGTGATCCGGCTAATCCATAAAACAATCCACTTTACCAATTTAAAACAAAAAATAACGCTAATTAAAATCAATTGATACTTTCAGTAGACATCAATTAGTCACGTCGTTAAATTTATTTTCTGTATTTTTTTAATTTTATTTACCCACTTTTCAGTTGTATCACAATAACAATAAAAAATACAACAGTAGCGAACGAAAATAAATGTAAGAAAAATGATATCAATTTCATTTTATCTACTCTAACGACTAACGAGATGCAGTTGTTATTTTTCTTTGCTTTAATTTTATTTATTTATTTCTTATACACACAAAAACAAAATGAATATAACAAGAAATCGTAAATGAAAAGTGTCATGAGAAAAGCTTTTGTCTACTATATTTTATTCTTGTTTCTTTTCTTTTGTATAGCATTATGCCTTCGTTTACGTAATATGTTAAGCAAGAAGAAATAAAAAGCGATTTTGATAAAGATTTCTGCTTTTTTTGCTTTTGTTGTTATATTCAATTTTAAGAAATTGAGAGAAACAATCCTGCAAGATTTTATTTGATAAACTTTTATTCGGATCAGAAGAAGTGGAAAATGTGCATCAGACATGAATCATCTAAGAAAAAATTTAAGAATATTAAAATTGTTCCGACATTAAATATAAACATAATTTGAATAAAAGTAGGAGACGACGATTTATGAAAATTCTTTACTTCTGGAAAACTGAATCTTTTCCTCTATTTTTATTATATAAGAATTTTAAGCAATCAACTTTTTTTGCCTTCGCTTATATTCAAACTGTTATAACAGAAAATTACGAGTATATTTGAATTTTTTTTTACTACTTGCATGAGAAATTTCTATTATTTACTCAAAAACCCAAGACAAAAGTTAATTTTCTCAGCTATGGTTACTAATTCAGATTCCCCACACCTAATAATAAGTATTTTAGCACCTTGGTAAATAACAAAAATATAACTTTTGTTTGTTTGTTAAATTGAGTTCATCTTTGAATTTTTTTAGTTTCTTCCTACAGGTTAGTTTATTTGCAATTTTAATTCGTGTTGAACATTTCTGTTGAAATTAAGCTTAGTTGTGAGTTGTAGACTAAAAAAATTCAAAATTCGGTTCATCAATTGAATAGGTTTTCAATTTCATGTCAAAAATAAATAAAAGCTATATTTTTTAATGCAAAGCATGTGTGATTTTTATATAGTTTTAAGAAAATTCATTGAAAATAAAATTCTAACTAAGCAGCCCTGAATAATAAATATCCAATACGCAATCCAATGATATGATAAACAATGTTTCACCAAATTAAAATTTTTAGTTTTTCACCATTTGCTTATTAATTGACATTTTATTTTGTGTATAATTAAGAGTTTCAGTGCATTTTTTATATCAAGTAGTAAAAAAAATAGTATATAAACCTCGGTGAGCAAATTTTCTCCATTTCGGCTCTTAATTCGCTCGAAACTTCGTTTCTCGCGAATTAATATTCACCTCAATGTAGAAAATTTACTTTATCACCTCGGTTTATAATGTACTATTGTTTTTGTTATAAGATATTAGAATTTCAATGGTTTTTCAATTTTTATTCTTTCGAACGATTTTTGATTTTGTAAGAATTTTTGGAATATTTTTAGAATTTTGAAAAATTTAAAATTTTGGATTTTATTATAATTTTGGAAAAAGGTTTAATTTTTGATATTGTTATAATTTTTGCAATATTTTCAGAATTTTGGAAAAAGTTTGAATTTTTAGGAATTTTTGGAATATTATTAAAATTTAGAAAAGTTTAAATTTTTGATTTTATTCTTATTTTCGGAATATTTTTAGAATTTTGGAAAAAGAAAATTATTTTTTGGAATTTTACAGGTTTTGCAGTCCAAATTCAACATTTTACAAATTAAATTTTTTATTTAGCGTATGGTTTTTATAACACATTAAAAATAAAACTTAAAAAAGGTAGATTTTTCTATGAAATCTACCTAAAACAAAACATGAATACACATTAAATGAGCTTACAATCAATTTGATTGCGCGTCTTTAGTTAAAAAATAAAAATAGTTGAACATTGGGCAGTACATTTGAACATTAGATGCTTACATCGAGTGAGTCTATCCATGTTACTACATCGGGCGTTGCCAAATGGATGTCTGCGATGTTGCCATTGAATCGTCGAATTGGACACACAGTTGCAATGTGTTTTATGGTTTGTTGTGGAGCTCCACAGTCACATTGAGGGGACTCTGAAATGCCCCACTTGTAGAAAGAATCAGCACAACGTACATGATTCGTTCTTATTCGGTTTAGTGTAGTCCAGGTATGACGTGGCAAATCCAAGCTAGGTTGGGTAGAAGTCGGGTTAGTAATAGAAAGCAAATTAAATTCAACTTTTGCAACTCAAATTCAACTTTTACAAATCAAATTCACTCTTTTGCAAATCAAATTCAATTTTTAGCTCTTCAATTTGATTTGCAAAAAATTGAATTTGATTTGCAAAAAGTTGAATTTGATTTGCAAAATATTGAATTTGATTTGCAAAAGTTGAATTTGAAATGTAAAAATTGAATTTGAATTGCAAAATGTTGAATTTGATTTGGAAAAATGTTGAATTTAAACTGCAAAATCTGTATATATATATATTTAGAATTTTGAAAAAAGTTTCAATTTTTGATTTTGTAAGAATTTTTGGAATATTTTTAGAATTTTGAAACATTTTGAATTTTTGATTTTATTATAATTTTTATAATTTTGGAAAAAGTTTCAATTTTTGATATTGTTATAATTTTTGCAATATTTTTAGAATTTTGGAAAAAGTTTGAACTTTTGAATTTTTAAGTGTTTTTGGAATATTATTAGAATTTAGAAAAAGTGATTATGATTTTATTCTAATTTATGGAATATTTTTAGAATTTTGAAAAAAAATAGAATTTTTGAATTTTATATATATTTTTAGAATTTTGAAAAAAGTTTCAATTTTTGGTTTTGTAAGAATTTTCGAAATATTTTTAGAATTTTGAAAAATTTAAAATTTTTTATTTATTATAATTTTGGAAAAAGTTTCAATTTTTGAAATTGTTATAACTTTTGCCATATTTTTAGAATTTTGGAAAAAGTTTGAAGTTTTGAGTTTTTAAGGATTTTTGGAATATTATTAATATTTAGAAAAAGTTTAAGTATTTGATTTTATTTTAATTTTTGGAATATTATTAGAATTTTGAAAAAAAAATTTTTGAATTTTATATATATTTTTAAAATTTTGAAAAAAGTTTCAATTTTGGAAAACTTTTGGAATATCTTTAGAATTTTGAAAAATTTAAAATTTTTGATTTTATTATAATTTTGGAAAAAGTTTCAATTTTTGATATTGTTATAATTGCAAAAATTATAACAATATATCGTTATATTTTTATATAATTTTATTATATTTTTAGAATCTTGGAAAAAGTTTGAATTTTTAAGAATTTTTGGAATATTATTAAAATTTAGAAAAGTTTAAATTTTTGATTTAATCCTAATTTTTGCAATATTTTTAGAATTTTGAAAAAAAAATTTTTTTTGAATTTCACAGGTTTTGCAGTCCAAATTCAACATTTTGCAAATCAAATTCAATCTTTTGCAAATCAAATTCAATATTTTGCAAATCAAATTCAACTTTTTGCAAATAAATTAATTTTTTGCTCTTCAATTTGATTTGCAAAAAATTGAATTTGATTTGCAAAAAGTTGAATTTGATTTGCAAAATATTGAATTTGATTTGCAAAAGTTGAATTTGAAATGTAAAAATTGAATTTGAATTGCAAAATGTTGAATTTGATTTGGAAAAATGTTGAATTTAAACTGCATATAGGATTATAGGATTTCCACCTTTTTAAGTTCAATCCAAACTTTCCCTAAAATAGAATAAACCTTATCCAATTCAAATAAAACATTTTCCAAAACAATTTAAACATTTTCAATTGTAAATAAAACTTTTATTTAAATCAAATAAAACTTTACCCAATTCAAAAAAAACTTTTAAAAAACCAAAAAAAACTTTTCCAAATTCAAAAAAAACATTTAAAACAAACATTTAAATAAACAATTTAACGGCGAAATTCTACACTAATAACCTGTTTTCATAATATATTGAATGTAGTGAAAGAGTTTTGTTAGTCAACAATAGTTGATTTATATAATAAATAATAATATATATAAATTGGGGATTCTCTGTCAACTCGGCCACCCCCCTCTGTCCAAAAATTGGAGCAACCTATAAAATTCCAGTTAGGCTCATTTTTTAGCTATAACCTTCTAGTTTAATTTTAGGTATAGTCTTTTTGGAAAATTAAAAATGGCGGACCAGTATGGCGGCTGCAAGTCAACCACTCACCTCAACATGAAAGAATGTTTTTTTGGATGTCATACTTGTAAAAGCCATCGGATAATTTAATAGAAACCATTTTCTGATGTAGTTAACATGTTGGTAATTATTTATTAACTAAAATATTAAAATGAGTGGTGTAGACGTGAACAGCTCCAGTGAGGATGGAAACGGAGGGAACGTGGTCCCTATTCAAATATTTCTTCTCATCAAAAAGAAAATTTTATCAAACAATATGAAGAAGGCAAAACAATTAAAGAAGCTGCTGGTATTGCTGATTTGAATATTAATACGGCCAAAACAATTTTTATAAGTTCAAACGAGATGGCGAGGAAAATGTTTTCTCTTTTTTGTAACTACATATTTCCTAAAAAATGAGCCTAACTGGAATTTTATAAGTTGCTCCAATTTTTGGACAGAGGGGGGTGGCCGAGTTGACAGAGAATCCCCAATATATATTATTATATAAATCAACTATTGTTGACTAACAAAACTCTTTCACTACATTCAATATATTACGAAAACAGGTTATTAGTGTAGAATTTCGCCGTTAAATTGTTTATTTAAATGTTTGTTTTAAATGTTTTTTTTGAATTTGGAAAAGTTTTTTTTTGTTTTTTAAAAGTTTTTTTTTAATTGGAAAAAGTTTTATTTGATTTAAATAAAAGTTTTATTTGCAATTGAAAATGTTTAATTTATTTTGGAAAATGTTTTATTTGAATTGGATAAGGTTTATTCTATTTTAGGGAAAGTTTCGATTGAACTTTATATGGTTTATTTTGGAATTGAAATCCTATATATATATATATTGTTAGGAATTGAAAATCCCCTTTATCCCTATTACGTGTTACCCTATGGTAACAACCGTTCTCACACCATCGTCACTTGCATTTCTTAAATCCAGTCCAAAACCTTCGTGTTCTTATTTCTTTTATTATTTCAAAATTTTTCTCATGATATATGAAGTTTTCATGGACAATTACCTCAACGGTGATATTTGAATAAAATAACCTTCGTTGTTCCTATTCCAGTCTGCAAGTGGCGGAAATGGTTTTCTATTTCCATAAAATTATAAAATTTGTATGAGTTTTTTCCCATCAAAAACTGCAACACTTGCCATTTTTTTCGTTTTTTTTTCTCAAAATCATAAACTTAGAAAAATAGAAAAAGTCAGTTGGGAGTGAACTAGACTGATGGTTAGAGAGTCTTATCTTATTGTTAATTAAAATTAATGAGTTGTGTACTCCTAAATTAATTTTGTGGTTAAGTAGTAAAATTCTGTGAAGAATAGTAAAGTGAGTTGTAAAGAATTAAGAATTATCCAAAAAAAAAAAAAAAAGTTCTAAGTTTGAATAAGTAGTAATTGGAAACTTAAAGTGGATAAATTTTTAAAAAAAAATTAAAACTAGTCTAGTTTTGTAATGAAAACATTCACTTTTGATAAGAATGTTTAACAGTTAAATTGTATGGAAAATTTATTATGGAGAAGAAAAAAATTTATTTTAATGTTAAAGAAGTAGTGATTAATAAATATTAAGTGGATAAATTTTAGAATAAAAGAAAAAGATTACCATTTGGAATTGTGAATATAAAATGGACTAGAATTAATTGTTTAGTGGATAAGCCTATATAAATAAGAACTAAACTAAAGATACATATAAATGGCACCGTTTTAATTATTATCAAAATTTGTTAAAATATAAAGTCAATAAAAAGTGAAAAAGACAGATTTTGGTGTGAAGTATTTTATTTCTACGAGAATTGATCAAAAAAATTGAGATAAAATTAGTACGAATGTCATAAAGATTATACGAACCAATTGCTAACCAGCCCGGAGCAAGCCGACTAAGGAACCTCTACATTACTAAGTGTAAGTAATAATATTTAGTTCTTTTTGGTGTTTGTTGTTATGGTTGTTCCTTTAACGATACGGAAATGAGAGTATGAAATGAAGATAGGTAGTATCTCGAAAATGGTTATTTAAACTCAAAACATACGTGTTGTGTGTGTGTGTGTGTGTGTGTGTGTGTGTGTGTGTGTGTGTGTGTGTGTGTGTGTGTGTGTGTGTGTGTGTGTGTGTGTGTGTGTGTGTGTGTGTGTGTGTGTGTGTGTGTGTGTGTGTGTGTGTGTGTGTGTGTGTGTGTGTGTGTGTGTGTGTGTGTGTGTGTGTGTGTGTGTGTGTGTGTGTGTGTGTGTGTGTGTGTGTGTGTGTGTGTGTGTGTGTGTGTGTGTGTGTGTGTGTGTGTGTGTGTGTGTGTGTGTGTGTGTGTGTGTGTGTGTGTGTGTGTGTGTGTGTGTGTGTGTGTGTGTGTGTGTGTGTGTGTGTGTGTGTGTGTGTGTGTGTGTGTGTGTGTGTGTGTGTGTGTGTGTGTGTGTGTGTGTGTGTGTGTGTGTGTGTGTGTGTGTGTGTGTGTGTGTGTGTGTGTGTGTGTGTGTGTGTGTGTGTGTGTGTGTGTGTGTGTGTGTGTGTGTGTGTGTGTGTGTGTGTGTGTGTGTGTGTGTGTGTGTGTGTGTGTGTGTGTGTGTGTGTGTGTGTGTGTGTGTGTGTGTGTGTGTGTGTGTGTGTGTGTGTGTGTGTGTGTGTGGATCAAGCATGGGCAAGTCCAGGAAATCCCAAAGATGATTGGGGTCTTCAACCCTCTACCGGCACTTTTTTTTTTAATATGGTTTCAAAGTAATAGCTTCCGCTATCCCAAGCTATTACAAATTGGCGCCGAAACAGGGACCTTATTTTTATTTATAAAAATAAAACAGAATGGACCCTTGGAGGATCTTTTAATATACTTTAGTAATTATGTAGTGAATTTTTTTCGATTAAATTAACTGTTTTATACACGCGCAGGAGTGGATGAGTTGGCCTTCGACTGACCATTCAACGAGTCTTACGAGCTCGCGCACTCCAGTTAGGTGATGGAATTGACTAAGAGATGGTTTGACACCGTCAGCAATGACTAGCTGAGAAAATATGACACCATGGTCGAGCAGATCATAGTGTTAGCCTACTAGTTAAAGCTGAATAGTGTACAATTCAACACTTAGATCAATTACTATCATATACGTTCATAATTTGAGCCCCGTTTTCTGATTAATTTATTGTTTTAGAACGTATTCGTTTAATGTGTTTGGTGGGAGTGAACGACTCAAGGTAGGGTACTGACTGATCATAAGAGGGCAAAGGTTAAATTTGCATCTTTGATGGTCTAGTGAGTTCTTGTGGCTCTGAGACTGGTTAACTCTTACAAACGATCATTTCCTCTCTTAGCTCTCAATACAGGTTCCAGGTTGTGATGGAGAAGCTGAAGTTACATCAGCTTAGAAAATACAGAGTGCAAGCTGGTCATCTACCAACTTGCTCTGGCTAGTTGTTGTGATTTTTCCGGATTCGTCATAAAACCTGAACACCTACTAACTTCCCAACCGTAGAGTAGTATACTTTTGATAGTTTAAATTTTTGTTCTTAGTTTTTTCTAAATTTATTTTTGCATCATTTTTGGAAGGGTCCGGCCTAGCGCATGACTCGGACACACACACAACACTCACACGTATATTTTATAAATTAACAAAATAAATAAATAGTAATAGTAATAAAACAGTTTACTTTCAGTTGATAAATAAATAACACATTCAGGAATTTTAGATCAACAGTTTTATTATAATTCTAATTAATAATTAAATGGCCTAGAAATAATTTTTGACGTATAGTTTTAGTAAATACATAGATTGAATAAAAATATTTTTTGCTTATAATTTTAATAAATAAACTTTTGCGTATAATTTTAATAAATAGATAAACTGACTATAAATAATTTATGATTATAATTTTAATAAATAAATAAACTGCAAATTGCCTATAATTTATTTTAGCTTATAATTTGAATAAATAATTAATATGCATATAAATAAATTTTGCTTATAATTTTAATAAATAATTATTTTAATAAATAATTGAAGGTCTATAAAGAAGATCTGAATTGTTAGATTGTTAACAATTACATACAACCGAGAACATTTTGTTGCTCACTACTGACTCGCAGATTAGTATACAGTTTTTCGAATTCCCTGTGTACATACAGTACGAATTTGCTATTCCCTTGAAAGGGAACCACGCAATTTCCTTAACGGATAGTAGATTGGTAGATAGAGAGATAGTGATTAAGCAATTATACCTTCCCATTCAACCCTTTTGATGATCAAGTGTTAAATTTTTTTACGGTTTATATTAAGGTTAATTAACCTAAAATTGAATCAGATACGGGATAATACTCTTGGGAATTTAGTTTAAATTTTACACATCTCAATATTCAAACACAGTCATTGAAAAATACCGAGAGAATCAGAAATGAATATTTATGAAAATATTTACAACAATAAATGTTTCCTCTGCACTGAAAAACTGAATTCAGACAAGTTGTTGGTAGAAGCACCCTGCACCCATGTTTTCCATGACAGTTGCATTGCAAAGTGGCTAGAAGAGGAGCCACATTGCCCCATTTGTAAAAGAAGCTGTCAACAGTCTGATGTGCATCTCCTGCCGGAGGATCGACGTCCCTTTTCCCCGATTTCACAAACAAGAAAGAATAAGACACAGCCACAAACACCTGTGGTCAATCGGCAACCAGAGTCTCTCGGTGCTATACCTAAGACGTGGGCTCGACCGAATACTAGGGCTGAAGAAAAAAGGCGACAAGCTGAACGTGCAGGTATAAAAGCATCAGAAATTGTCGCTAGTTCGCCAAAAGATAATCATGGAAGACAAGACCAGCCAGCAGATAAGTCAGCAATGATGATCGATTTTTCCGTGATCCAACAGGCCATGGAAGTAAGCATTCGAAAAAGTGTAGAACAGATGCAGAGAGCCTTTGACGAAAAATTTGCGAATCAGTTACTCTTTTCGGAGGGGGTGAAAACAGAGTCACCCGCAAAATCCCTCCACATTGTCTATGCATGCACCTAGGGGAAACCAAGGACCTCTTCAAAATTCCAGGAACCTAGGTAATATAAATCCATCCTACGTAGCAAATCCTGCAGCTTATCGTCATCATTCCTTAAACGAGAAACACTCCACCATCATTCGTAGCTGGAATGTCTCTTTCAGTGGAAGACCAACGGAAATGGAGGTGGGAGAATTTATATATCGAGTGAGCACTTTAAATAACATCGCTTTCCCAGGTAGTTATGATGCGGTTGTGGCTCATGCTCACTTATTATTCACAGAAAGAGCTTCAGAATGGTATTGGAGATTCCATCACCGTACTCCACGTTTTAATTGGCCCGAACTGTGTATGGCTCTACGTACTGAGTTTGGTGATCGTAGCACCGATGAAGAAATAAAAGAGAGAATGCGATCCCGTAAACAACGTCAAAATGAGAACTTTGACTCTATGTTTAATGACATTTTGAGACAAAGTGATCGGCTCAGTGTTCCAATAGCTGATAGAGAATTATTGAATATACTGTTGAACAATCTTCGCAGTGAAATACGAAGAGAATTGTGCTACGTTGAGGTATTTACAGTTGAACATCTTCGCGACCTCTGCGGTAAACGGGAAAAACTTCTAGCTAGTCTACCGCTGCCACCTCGTAACTTTCCTCATCGCCCTACACAGACGGTATCCGAAATTGCTCCATCTACATCATATCATTATCCTGCGACTGAGGATACGCTTTCTTCATTACCTGATACTATTCCTGAATCCAACAACCTACCACAGATTTCTGATGACCCCGTAATTTCCGATGTCTCAGCTATTCATAATCCCAACGGTCATCGTGACCCAAACCGAACTTTAATTTGCTGGAACTGCAAGCTAGAAGGACACCGGTTTCAGGATTGTCTACAACCACCTCGACTTTTCTGTTGGAGTTGTGGCAACGAGGGGGTTTACAAATCAAATTGCACTAGATGCTATTTAAACAAGACCGGGAGCGTGCAGAACACCCAGTCACGCTCCCAAAAGCCAACCCAATTTTAAAGTCAAACACCTCGCTTCACTCAACTCCACCTTTAAGAATGCGTTGCCCAGAGGAGTTGGGAAGTAAAACTATTTTGAAGCGAGATTCAGCAGCTTGTACTAAATCGTCTATATCTCATCACTCATTTAAATCACTTGAGCAGAGACTCAAAGAATATATGGCACTAAGAACCAGTCTTGGAATTAATGCACTTACAACATCGCGTAAGTATACTCGTTCAGCATTGCGTATTAGAAATTTCTGGAAGAAACGACGATCCTTTCGGTCATCGATTATATCCTCAATCACATCAGTGAAAGATGATCTCCGCGCTTATGCTGAGGTTCAACTTTTAGGCAGCACAAGAGTCGGATTACTAGATAGCGGAGCGTCACTTAGTGTAGTGGGAGGCACTTTCGCACTAGAGCTTCTCCGTACCCCAACACTATTTACACGTTCATCGGTAAAAGTTAGAACAGCGGATGGCGCTAGCCAGAAAGTGGTAGGACATCTGAACACTGAGATAAGGTTCCAAGGTCGGACAAAGTCTCTAGATCTCGTAATTATACCATCTGTTACACAAAACCTCTATCTAGGTATTGACTTCTTTCGGTTGTTCAACCTGTTTCCACCGTTAACAAATCAGATCCCGAAAAAAACCGAAACCTCGGTAATATGTACTTTGACAGCTGACGAGGAAGGGAAACTGCAAGATGTCATTCAGCTGATTCCGTCTTTTGCGAAAATGGCATTGGGCAGGACGCATGTATTGACTCATGTCATTGATGTTGGCGATGCAACCCCTATCAAACAACGCCACTATCCAATATCTCCTGCAGTAGAGAAGTTAATGGGGGAGGAGCTGGACCGCATGTTAGCTCAGGGTATCATTGAGGAATCTGATAGTGACTGGAGCTCGCCAGTGGTCTTAGTTCGAAAGCCAAGGAAGCTTCGTCTATGCTTAGATTCGCGTAAGGTGAACGGTGTAACGAAAAAAAATGCATACCCCTTACCACAGATCGAAGGAATACTGAGCCGACTCCCGCAAGCTAATTACATCTCTAGTTTAGACTTAAAGGACGCCTTTTGGCAGATTCCCCTGGATGAGGATTCAAAAGAAAAAACAGCGTTCACAGTCCCAGGCCGTCCTCTTTATCACTTTGTTCGTATGCCTTTTGGTTTGTGCAACTCACCACAGACGATGTCTAAACTGATGGATCGAGTAATACCATCAAGGTTGAAGACTCAGCTCTTCGTATACCTAGACGATCTTTTAATTGTGACAGATACGTTTGAGTCACATCTGCATATATGAACTGAACTGGCAGGCTGTTTAAAGAAAGCTAATCTCACAATAAACATTGAAAAGAGCAAATTTCTGCAATCCGAGATCAAATATCTTGGGTATGTCATTAGTAGAGCAGGGATTAACATCGACCAGGAGAAAGTTGCAGCAATATCAGAGTTCCCAGTTCCTTCGTCAGTGCGCCAGGTTCGTCGATTTTTAGGGATGTCAGGATATTACCGACGGTTTATTTCCGACTACTCTTCGATTGTGACACCTATTACTGAGTTATTAAAGAAATCCCATGGTAAATTTAAATGGACTGTTGAAGCCGATGCAGCTTTTGTCAATATCAAGAAAGCTTTGACTTCAGCGCCAGTGCTGGCCAACCCAAACTTTTCAGAACCATTCATATTACAGTGTGATGCAAGTAACGATGGAATAGGCTGCGTGTTGACTCAATTAGGAAAAGATGGCAGTGAACATCCGATTGCATACATGTCTAAGAAATTAAACCCAGCCCAAAGGAACTACTCCACTAGCGAAAAGGAATGTCTGGCAGTAGTTCTAGGAATAAAAAAATTTCGAGCGTTCGTTGAAGGGCACCCATTTAAAGTAGTAACCGACCATTCTGGTTTAAAGTGGTTGATGAGTCAGAAGGATTTATCAGGACGACTGGCGGGCTGGAGTTTGAAACTTTAAGGGTACACCTTTGACATTGAGTACCGAAAAGGCAGTTTAAATATAGTTCCGGATGCATTGTCAAGAATAAACTCCGTAGACTTGATTGATACCGTGACCGATAACTTTTCCCAAGCAATTGATTTAGATTCACCAGCATTTCAGTCTACCAAATATCTAGAGTTAATTAAAATCGTCGAGGATGGGAAAGAAGTACTACCAGATTTACGAGTGGAAAAGGGTAGGGTTTATAAGAAAGTTGGATTCACTTCGTGTTTAGAAGGTGAGCCGTGGAAGCTATGGGTTCCCGAAGAACTAACCCACAACTTGATTGAAATAGCACACGCAGCACCAATGGCAGCCCATGGCGGAGTAGCTAAAACCTTACATAAGCTACGTCGTTTTTATTTCTGGCCGAGAATGTTGTTCCAAGTATACTCGTTTGTATCCCAATGCAAGATATGTAAAGTAGTTAAAGCTCCCAACCAAATTTTGCGTGCACCAATGATAGCTCCTCTCAGAACCGAAAGGGTAATGCAACGATTATATATTGACTTACTGGGCCCGTACCTCAGGACAAAAAATTCTAATATTGGACTGTTGGTGGTACTAGACCATATTTCCAAATTCGAGTTCCTGTTCTTCCTTCGCAGTTTCACTTCTACTCCAATCTGCAATCTTCTGGAAAGTCAAGTATTTCATGTGTTTGGTTGTCCAGAGATTGTGGTTTCGGATAACGGAACGCAATTTAAATCCAAGTTATTCCAACAATTCCTAGCGAAGTATGGTATAAAACACACTCGCACTTCTTTATATTCACCCCAGGCAAATGCTTCCGAGAGAGTGAACAGGAGTGTGCTCGCCGGAATCAGAGCCTTCTTAAAGGAAGATCACACCAAATGGGATAAAAACTTGAGTGAAATTTCTTGTGCTTTGCGCAGCTCATATCACTCTACCATCGGCTGTTCCCCTTACTACGCTTTGTTTGGTCTCCCCATGATCACGCATAGTTCATACTACACTCTACTGAGGAAGTTGGATTGCCTGGAGGAGTCCAGTGACTGTTTAGATCGCGCTGACACTCTGTCTAACATTCGAGCGCGATTAAAAGATCTAATAGCAAAAACTTTTGTGACCAGTGCTGCGCGATACAACCTGCGGGCCCGTAAAAATTTGTTCCAACCGGGTGAAACGGTTTTTCGACGAAACTTCATTCTGAGTGATGCAGGCAGAAATGTCTCAGCTAAATTAGCACCGAAATTTGTAGAGGCCAAGGTAGTCCAATTGGTCGGAAATTCATCTCTAGAGCTCGAAGACATAGCATCCAAACGTGTGGGAATTTATCATACCAAAGATGTGAGGAAATAACTCATGTTAGGCTTCAGTTTTTATTCCAGGCCTAATAAATTCCGCCTCATTAGATCTGATCTAACTGGATCTTTCGTGTTATTACAGGTCATTACAGAGTTGCTGGTACAACGTCGCAACAATTAATTAAGAATTGATTTGATCGACCCTCGGCTAGACTATCTACCAATGATATAAAATTTTAGCTTATTTCTTCCTTATCTAAATCTGATTTAAATGTCTTTTCTGCTAGTACGTTCCACTCAATGGGATTTCCTCTTTCAGATCAAAGCAGCTGTATGCTGTGGCTGTTTGTTCTGTGTTGTTAGGAATTGAAAATCCCCTTTATCCCTATTACGTGTTACCCTATGGTAACAACCGTTCTCACACCATCGTCACTTGCATTTCTTAAATCCAGTCCAAAACCTTCGTGTTCTTATTTCTTTTATTATTTCAAAATTTTTCTCATGATATATGAAGTTTTCATGGACAATTACCTCAACGGTGATATTTGAATAAAATAACCTTCGTTGTTCCTATTCCAGTCTGCAAGTGGCGGAAATGGTTTTCTATTTCCATAAAATTATAAAATTTGTATGAGTTTTTTCCCATCAAAAACTGCAACACTTGCCATTTTTTTCGTTTTTTTTTCTCAAAATCATAAACTTAGAAAAATAGAAAAAGTCAGTTGGGAGTGAACTAGACTGATGGTTAGAGAGTCTTATCTTATTGTTAATTAAAATTAATGAGTTGTGTACTCCTAAATTAATTTTGTGGTTAAGTAGTAAAATTCTGTGAAGAATAGTAAAGTGAGTTGTAAAGAATTAAGAATTATCCAAAAAAAAAAAAAAAAGTTCTAAGTTTGAATAAGTAGTAATTGGAAACTTAAAGTGGATAAATTTTAAAAAAAAAATTAAAACTAGTCTAGTTTTGTAATGAAAACATTCACTTTTGATAAGAATGTTTAACAGTTAAATTGTATGGAAAATTTATTATGGAGAAGAAAAAAATTTATTTTAATGTTAAAGAAGTAGTGATTAATAAATATTAAGTGGATAAATTTTAGAATAAAAGAAAAAGATTACCATTTGGAATTGTGAATATAAAATGGACTAGAATTAATTGTTTAGTGGATAAGCCTATATAAATAAGAACTAAACTAAAGATACATATAAATGGCACCGTTTTAATTATTATCAAAATTTGTTAAAATATAAAGTCAATAAAAAGTGAAAAAGACAGATTTTGGTGTGAAGTATTTTATTTCTACGAGAATTGATCAAAAAAATTGAGATAAAATTAGTACGAATGTCATAAAGATTTAACGAACCAATTGCTAACCAGCCCGGAGCAAGCCGACTAAGGAACCTCTACATTACTAAGTGTAAGTAATAATATTTAGTTCTTTTTGGTGTTTGTTGTTATGGTTGTTCCTTTAACGATACGGAAATGAGAGTATGAAATGAAGATAGGTAGTATCTCGAAAATGGTTATTTAAACTCAAAACATACGTGTTGTGTGTGTGTGTGGATCGAGCATGGGCAAGTCCAGGAAATCCCAAAGATGATTGGGGTCTTCAACCCTCTACCGGCACTTTTTTTTTTAATATGGTTTCAAAGTAATAGCTTCCGCTATCCCAAGCTATTACAATATATTTAGATTTTTGAAAAAAGTTTCAATTTTTGATTTTGTAAGAATTTTTGGAATATTTTTAGAATTTTGAAAAATTTTGAATTTTCGATTTGATTATAATTTTTATAATTTTGGAAAAAGTTACAGTTTTTGATTTTGTTATAATTTATGCGATATTTTTAGAGTTTTTGAAAAACGTTTTAATCTTTGATTTTGTAATAATTTTTGAAATATTTTCATTCTTAGAATTTTGAAAGAAATATGAATTTGTGATTTTGAAATATTTTTTCGAAACGCTAAATGGAGAGGTTTTTGAGTAGTTTGCTGAGTGTATCATTTTTTCACTAATATACAGGGTGATTTTTTTAACCTGAAACTTTCAAATATCTCGAAAACTAAGCACTTTACAGAAAAAATGTCTATATTCAAAATTTAATCATTCCGCGGGGGAAACACATTAGTGCAAAAAAGTACTCCCCCACCCCCTCTTTGTAGGTGGGCGGGGGTAACTTTGAATCTAAAATAGGAACCCCAATTTTTTGTAGCAGATGCGGATTCTATGGCTAAAAGTACGTACGATTTGACAAAAAATTTTGTTCGATTCATGATAGATGGCGCTGTAATCGACGAAATTCAATTTTTTTCGATTTCTTTTACTAAGAACATATGCCTACGATTTTTTAATGCGTTTGAAATAAAAAATATCACGTTTTCACTGTAAAAAGTTTATTAATGTAGATGGCTGGTGAAATTCGTTATCAAACAATTTTATTCTTTTTTACAATCAACATTTAACGTTTGTTTGATTTCAGTTCACCGTGTTTTTTGCAATTGCAAAAACACAAAATAAACGACAAAAAAAATATTTCGAAAACAAAAATACCTTTTTCGTTAGGTTGTTAATATTAACTTCAGAATGGAATATTTAACTGTACAAAAGAAAATTGAAATGGTTCCGGTTTATGGAGAAGCTGGCAGGAATCTTGATAATGCTGTTACTCTTTCCGCTCAACGTTTTCTGGATAGGATTGGGTCACGTGCTTCATTTTACCGTACTGTCAAACAATTTACTACTGATGGAAGTGTTCAACCGAAAAAAAGGACCCGTCAAACAACAGTCACTGAGGAAAATAATGAAATTGCTGTATTGGCTGCAGTGGCTCATAATCCTTATAATAGTACAAGAGAAATAGCTCGCGATTCCGGATTGTCTCAAACCAGTGTTTGGAAAATTTTAAAACGTCACAAGTATCAGCCGTATCATGTGTCCTTACACCAAGATCTTCATGGCGATGATTTCCAAAATCGGATAAATTTTTGTTAGTGGACACGTGAACAAATACAACAAAATCCCAATTTTTTTCGTTACGTACTGTTTTCCGATGAGTAGTCTTTTACAAACCATGGAACGGTTAATCGACACAACATGCATTATTGGAGTGCTACAGATCCGCACTGGCTTCGCCAAGTTGAACATCAGCGTCCTTGGACTGTCAACGTGTGGTGTGGAATAATTGGCAACAAACTCATAGGCCGACACATTATTGAAGGCAACTTGAATGGTCACATGTACCGAGACGTTTTGGAAAATTAACTGCCAACATTACTTAAAGATTTGAGCTTAGAAGTGCGACAGAACATGTGGTTTCAACATGATGGTTGTCCAGCACACTATTCGATGGTAGCACGTGAAGTATTAGATCGTGATTTCAATGGTCGCTGGATCGGTAGAGCTGGTCCGGTAAATTGGCCTGCCAGATCACCAGATCTTACATCGCCAGATTTCTTTTTGTGGGGCTATCTCAAAGAGAAAGTTTAAAAACAAGAACCAACAACACGTGAGAATATGATTGGAAGAATCAATAATGCTTGTGCCGAAATTCAAGCAGACATACTTCTCAGTTTTGTACATTCATTTAAGAGCGGATTAATAAGTGCATTGAAGTCGAAGGCCATCATTTTGAACACATATTTTAAGATAAAACTTGTTTATTCACTAGCCATTTACATTAATAAACTTTTTACAATGAAAACGTGATATTTTTAATTTAAAACGTATTACAAAATCGTAGGCATATGTTCTTAGTAAAAATAATCGAAGAAAATTGAATTTCGTCGATTGCAGCGCCATCTATCATGAATCGAACAAAATTTTTTGTCAAATCGTACTTTTAGTCGCAGAATCCGTATCTGCAATAAAAAATTGGGGTTCCTATTTTAGATTCAAAGTAACCTCGCCCACCTACAAAGAGGGGGGTGGGGGACTATTTTTTTGCACTTATGTGTTTCCCCCGCGGAATGATTAAATTTTGAACATAGGCTTTTTTTCCGTAGAGTGCTTAGTTTTCGATATATTTGA
Organism: Diogma glabrata; assembly: GCA_963693315.1. NCBI lineage: Eukaryota > Metazoa > Arthropoda > Insecta > Diptera > Cylindrotomidae > Diogma > Diogma glabrata. The sequence continues at coordinate 9,232,042 of OY856187.1, read as the reverse complement.
AAGTTTCAGGTTAAAAAAATCACCCTGTATATTAATATATGATCTGTTGTAATTTTCCGACAACGTATTGATGTTTCGTGTTAGTTTTGTAATACATATCTTAACTGAGATAAAAAATAAATGTACCTTAACAAAAAGTTATGTTTGATATGCATCGCTGTCCGAAACTAAAAACCATGTACACATAAAAGTTTCTTGCCGAAAACTATATCAAAATCCTTAACCTAGACCAAAGTCTTGATATCTCAGAGACTACAGCCCTTCATATTTTTTTAGATTGCTATCCACTGCTTTTGCTTTGGTTAATAACAGGCCAACAACATCTTTTTTTTCGACTTCGCGTTTGACTATAAAATTTCTTATACTGCTTCGATACTTTTACCCTTATGTTAACCTACTTTTGAGTAGTATTGATAATGTCTAGAAAACTTTTTGTATTTGAATGATATGTGGAAATAGATATCAGATAACGTGGAAAATTTTTTGGACTAAATTAAAAATATTTGAAATGTATTAATTTTTGAATGTCCCATTTTGAAAACAAAAATCCTTGAAAAGCAATATCATGTTTGGCATATAAAACTATAATAAAAAATTTAAGTTCCTTGACCTACAAACTAGGGTTTTATTTGTATTAAAAAAGGTGAATAGTAAAAAGGGCAAATGAACGACATTTGTTTGATAAAGTTAAATCTAAACTAGAGCACTCTACCTTCATTGTAAGCTTTGTACTCAAAATTATTACTAATTCTAGATTCCAAAGATTTTGACTAATTTGATTAAGCAAGTTTAATTTAATTTAACTAATTGGAACAAATTCTTGGTAATATATTTAAATACAAATGTTACGATGAAGATGACGTACTTTAGTTTATATTTAAATGTCATAAATTTGTTTATAAATTTGTTAAATAAAGTATATAATCAACATTTAAATAAACATTAAATAAACTTTGTGCATTTGCTACAAAATTAGTGTGTATTACTAGCGCGAAATGCGTTTCCAAACGCGAGTGATTGCAGTACTCGTTACGGTCGTTCTGAAAACTACACTTTTGTTTGGGAAAACACATGCACTAGTAATACAATTCTTTCTAGTAGTAATACAATACAATTCTTTCAAATAGTTGATTTCTCCTGTGAAAATATTTATAACAGGCGAAAAACTAAATATTACGCATGAAAATATTTATAAAAAAATTGTTGTTGTTTTCAGATGTATTGAATGTTCCCAGTTATATAAAGGCTCATTTCTTCGAGCAAACAATAGTCTGCTATCATCAAAGAATATTCCATAACTAAGACTGAGAGGGCTTTTATTGACTGAATCGAGTTCATCCGTCAGCAGTTCTAAAATATCACCTTGACTAGTGAATACTTCACTGCCAGTGGTATGTAATATCTCACGTTAATTCACATCTTAATAACAGAGACTGGAGTACGTGGGGTTGTCACACCCGTAGATGAAATTTTTTTGGTTAATGTCGCCATAAAGTTAACTAAATGCTTTGGTTAATTTTACGACGAATCACTCATTTTATTTTAGTAGAGATATCAATGACTGCAGGTTCACAATAGAGATGTGAAATGCTTAAAAAAAAACTCTGAATTACCGGTATGAAGTCATCGCTAATTTTTACACTGAATAATTACAACGACGTGCATCACAACGGCAACTTTCATCTAAAATATCACTCGCTAAAATAGAAGAAATTTATTTTCAAAATTTCATAAAGTATTTTAGTTTAATGTTGTTTTAAGTATGCACTAAAGTCAGATTCGTCATTGTTGAAGATTTTAAAAAACATAACAAAAAGTGGCTGAATAAACTCATCACCCACTGACGACTTAAGATGATAAGCTGAACCATAGTCTAACAAACATGCTAGAGTATCCCACTATAGAATAACAAAAAATACAGATCACAACAACAATTTTTTCGACACACAACAGAGTTAAAAGTTGTACAACCATCGAACCATTTATCAACAAGTTGTCAACCGATGGTTGTACAACCAGTTGTACAACAATCGAACCATCAGGAATTGTAAATTCCCTAAATTCAAATTACAAGGCATAGATGGTGTTGCCCAAGACTCCGCCTATCCAACTTTTTATCAATTTCTTACCAATATCCATTCCAATTAGTTTTTCATAAAAGTGTAAGGAATCAATATTCATATAAAATACAATTTTTTTATAAAAGCTTAAAAACTTTTTCATAACTATAATTAAAAGTCTAAAATTCTACTAAATTTAAAAATTTTAAAGTAGTTTTCTGAATCTTCGTTTTCAATTGAAAAAACAATTGAATATAAGTTTATATAATGGTTTATTGTCAAAATTTACATTTATCACATTATTGCTTTATATTGAAGGTACACCAAAAAAGTTTTTCATAAGCAAAAAAAAAGGAAATATATTTCACACATCTACTTCATGCACTTAAAGAAGAATACAATTTGGTTAACTTCTACAATAATATATTTGGTTTCAAGTTGCACCACTATTCTTGTCAAACAAATTTATAACTTTTGAATCTCTATACCAAAACCAAAACAGATATTAATTTTAAAAGTTTTTATTATTGTTTCTTATTTTGGTTTCTAGAAACTAATACAAATATGTACTTTAAATAAATAAAACCACATTTATAAATAATAAAGTTGTAACACAATAATATCATAACCATATACATTGTTATAAGGACAAATGTAGGATATAAAAATTTGTGTTTCTAATTGAAATTGAAATTGATAAATTCTTTATGGAAAATAGATTAAAGTACTTGAATCTGAAAGAGAAAAGATAAAAATTTGTTGTCTTTTTTTCAAAATTTTGTTCAAATTTCTTTATCATTTCTCGCCGTTCTAAGTCATAAGGACTTCAAATAAGGCAACAATGTCGGGTCTGTAGACCGACCAGACAACAAAAACGTAAATATTCAAGCCGATTTTCAAATTTTCTGGGGCCCTATTCCCGATCACATGAATGTGAATTTGGACAATATTGTGAAGTTTGTATTGCTTGACATTAAACGGTAACGAAAACGATTTTACGAAAAAATTTTGACAATAATGTTCCGGAAAACCGTTACCATTACCGTTTAATGTAATGCAATACAAAGTTTACAATATTGTCAAAATTTACATTTATGTGTGCGGGAATAGGGCCCCTGATTTGAAAAAAGGAAATTTTTCTTTTCAGGCTTTGGGCATTTTATAAGATCCTTGAGAGCAGTGTTATCGTTAATGGTTTTGGACCTTCTAGATAGTGTGTTTTTATTTCGTTGTTTTGTTCTGTATGTTTTTACAGTCTGTTTGAGATTATTATTATTTTTGAAGCTTATTTCATAATACAGCATGCTGTTCATAAACCTTTACAAAACTTATAATAGTAGATTATGATGCAAGGACGTAAAGTTAAGGTTTTTGGACATATGTGGAGTTTGCGAATCGAGGCGCTTGCCTCCGTATGTCATATACTAGTTTTTATTCGCCGTAAGTAAAATATTTAAAACAAAACTGTTTAATCTAAATTAAAATTAAAACTTTGCATAAATTTTGAAATAAAAATATGTGAAACAAGTAACCTTTGACGGCTCAGTGGCTAGTGGAGCTTGGATGAGGAGGAGGTTAGCTCAATTGAGTTGACACGCCTCTCATCTTTTTCCTACTGGAGAACCTTTTCTTTAGTAGTGTGTGAAAATGAACGAGCAGTCACTTGGCTTAAGGAGACTGTTCCAAAGCTTTCTGTGTGGGATGGAGCCAATCTTCAAGTAAAGAAGAAAAACGAACCCCCAAAACCGGTCAGAGCATCGGTGTATATTCCTGGTCCTCCTGAAGATCCTGGAAGAAATTCTTTCCAGACTGGAACGATACAATCCTGGCATAGATGCTTCGGGATGGAAGGAGTACAGACAATCGAAAAAAACAAAAGCCAACGGCTTGTATCCTCATTTGTGGAATAAACGAGAAATCTGCACAGGATATTAAAGGAATTGACAAATTCATGTTTCCGCTGAATTATGTCAAGCGATTGTTATGCAGCATACAAATGTATTCTTGATTCAGGAACAATGGGTAAATAAAAATCATATCTTTTGCCTGAATTTTAAACAGGGCAGGGTGTTTGTCGGTACAGTTACGGAAAACCCTCGTTCGTGCGTTTACTGGTCGAATGACATTTTCGGTATACTTATACCTCAATGTAGTGGTAAAGATGCCGTTGCTATTAAAGTTACGGTAAAGATCGAAGGCGTTGATACTGACGTAGTCTTCGCATCCAAATATCTATCGTATGATGGTACCATTCCAACCCAAGAATTACTTAAAGTGGTGGAATTCTGTAGCAACAAGAACCTGTCCTTGATCCTGGGGTGCGATGCAAATGCGCATCATGGGGGCAGTTCTGATAACAACAAACAAGGAACTGACCTCGTTGAGTTTCTTCATGGTAAAGACCTAGAAATTCTAAATAAGGGGAATGCTCCCACTTTTTCAAATGCAATTAGAGAGGAAGTAATTGACATCACCCTTATTAGCCTAGTTTTGGCGAAAACGGTTCGAAATTCTAGAGTATCGCAAGATATTCTCACGTCAGACCACAATTGCATAAATTTGGCTTTATAGTCGATACGGTGGTAAAGACCGTTTTAGAAATCCCAAATCTACTGATTGTATAAACTATTTCTTACCCAAATGTTTCTTGACGTTGATTTGTCGATCGAGTGTACACAAAACATTGAAAATGTTGCGAATCGGACTCAAGAGCGGATGGTCAAGGATTGTGAAGAATCTTGTCCACTTAGAGTATTCCATCATGAAGAAAATTCACCTAGGTGGAATAGAAAGCTGAAAAAGCTGAGATCTACAGTCAGAAAAGAAAAAGAAAAAAGAAAGCCAAGCAAACAAACAATACCGATGACTGGATCATTTATCGTGAAAGTTGGAAGGAATACAAATACAGTATTCGGAGTGCTATATAGAGAGTGTCTGGAAAAAGTTTTGTGAATCAATTGAAAGTTATCCTGTGGCAGCTAGGCCTCACAAAGCACTCTCAAAAAAAGCCAAATATCAATCGCGCTTATTGCTTATGCCAAATGGTAGGTATAGGGAATATGTGGAAGAAACAGCACAACATTTGCTTTGTACACATTTCCCAGATAGCAGCACCACTGCTGAGATGGAAGAACAGCTAACTGCAACTCCAAATAAGGATAGTTGGATCTTGGCTGAGAATGTGGTGAACATTAAATCTCTGAGTTGGGCCATTGATTCCTTCAACCCCTTTAAATCGCCTCGTCTTGATAGAATTTATCCATGCATGCTATAGAAAAATGTACACGGCCTCATTAAATCACTGTTAAATTTATATAAAGCATGGCTAGCATATGGCTATGTCCCAGAAGCGTGGCGAAAAGCTAGAGTTGGTTTCATGTAAAAACCAGGTAAAACCAACTACAGTGAAGTCAAGTCATTTCGGCCAATAAGTCTCAACTCCTTTGTCCTCAAAACTCTGGAAAGACTTGTTGACCGTTATGTAAGGGACATCACCTTACTACAGTTTCCACTAAGTACCTACCAGCATGCATACCAGATTGGAAAATCGATGGAAACTGCTGCTCATCATTTGATGACTAAAATTGAAATTTGATGCCAAAGAATTCGCTTTGAGTGTTTTTTTAGATATAGAAGGTGTTTTTGATAACACCAGCTTCGAATCAATCAAGACTGCGGCATCGCTACATGGAATTAGTAACACGATCTCAAATTGGATTGTATCTATGTTGAGCTGCCAAATTGCCTTTGTTGAAATGGGTAATTCTTCTGTTTCAGTTTCAGTCAAACGAGGTTGTCCACAGGGTGGTGTTCTCTCACCTCTTCTGTCGACTTTGGGAGTTGATAGTCTTCTTAAGAGACTGAAAGGGAAAAGACCTTCGCACTCCGGTGGATCTAATGCAAAATTTAGTGAAGGTGGTTGAAGAGTGGTGTGGGGAGCAAAGACTTTCAGTCCATCCTTCCAAATTACAGGTAGTCTTATTTACCAACAAGAGAAAAGTGCCTGCAACGCCAGTTTTGTATCTTTTCAGTATGCAGTTAAGCTACTCAGATGACGTTAAGTTTCTATGCATTATTCTCGACAAAAGGTTAAATTGGAAAGAAATTTAACAAAATAATGATAAGGCTGTCATTTCTTTTTGGCAATGCCGTCAATGCTTTGTTATGTAGACTGGAGTATGATAATGTAGAGCGGTAAAGTTCCCGATTTATTCAATGTCTGTTTTCTCATAATTCACAATTTTGCTTACCATACGTAGTTCATAATAGTTTCTCATCCATCCACAATCTATAGACATATTTTTATATAGTTTCCGTTACATAAATTTGTTCTTCGCATAAAACAATTAACAATAATATTTCCTTTACAATCCCCTATTATTGACTCACAATACGTTTTCACCAGCATTACTTCACCATCCTACATAAATTTGAATTCTCTGGACACTAACCGTAATTGTCCTGAATGTTTTCAAACCTCAAACAGCTGTGCATATTTGTCCAATCGTCGCAATAGAAAAAAAATTATTATCCTACAATTAGTTATGTATTCGATTTGTTATATGGATATTTTTTCTTAACAATTTATCTTTCCGTTACAGATCTACATTTTACTGTAATACTATGGTAAGCTATTATTTCGTAACACATAAACATCATAAGATCGGTTAAACTTACGTTTAATTCATTTTAATATTTCTTACAAATGTGTTGGAAATGACTTATTTCGTTAAATTGTCTTACAATTTTATGTATGACAAAATAACAAACGGTTTGGTTTTAACGGAAAAGGTCCTAATATTTATTAACATAATATAAATTTCCTTTCAGTAGAAACACTTTGTCGAATTTTCGATATTAAAAACTCCTATAAAAGAGATCACTATACGATTTTGTCTCTCTTAGTCTATTATTTCATTTCACAGCTGATTCACTTTGAAGAAAAAGTTGAAGAGCGACTGGTGAAGTGTCAGTCATATTGTGTGTGATTTTTATTTTGTTTTAAATTATATTTTTGCTGTGTAGTCAAATTTGTTTGTGGGTGTCTTTTTTGGAGTTGTGAACATAGATCCTGACGTCGAACAATCTAAAGGAGGGTGTAAAAGGAATTGCGCACCCATACGCCGAATAAAAGGGTATGAATAGTATAATTTGGTTGAGTGGTTACGCGAAAATCAATAATGGCGGTCTACCACTTTTAAGATTAGATCCGTATTTTGGGTATTTCAAATGAATATAAACCAGCTGAATAAGTTGCTAAATTAATTAACATAACCCAATAGTAGATCTAACTAAAATTTTAATGATGGAATTTCTAATATAATAAAACCGCGTATTTACTGCATAGTGGCGAGCATAAATACTTTAAAGTTGTGTTTTGACCTTGAATTACATACACTCCGAACTTTAGTTCATTAAATAAATTATAAAATAAAGTAAAATAGTAAAATCAGCCGTTCGACACTTGAGAATAATAGCAAGTTTTTTTAATTTCATGTTAAATCGTTTTGGTGACGTCATAATGACGATTGGAAAAAATCTAGGTTCATGTCGATGAACTTAGATACATATGATCTGAACTTTAAATAAATAAATTGAATAATAACCTAATATAATGACGAATATCATTCGACGCTTATAAATAATAGGAAAAGTCCTAATTTAATGTTAAATCGTTTTCCGTCATAATGGCGATTGTAAACAATATAAATTTGTGTTTAGTAAATTAAATTATATGTAATCCAAACTGTAGTCAATTAAATAAATTACAGCATAAAATAATACAGTGAAATTAGTCGTTCAGCACATAAGGAAAAAAAATATAATAGTAAAATTGGGGCCTATTCAGTAAAATCTTCTATCGAAAATTTCTGCTGTTCTTTTATTTTTTGTATGAAATTTTATTTTCCCGTTATAAAAATTTATACAAAAAATAAAAGAATAACATAATTTTTCGATAGAATATTTTACTGAATAGGCCCCATTATTTCGTTAATGTTAAAATTGCTGGTGCGTCATAGTGACGATCAGTAAAAACCTAGATTGTGGGATTGCTAGAATAAACTGTACAATGCTCGAACATTGATTATTAATTAAAATAGTGAAATAAAAAGCAAAAAAAAAAAACAAATTTAAAACAAATTTTAATAGTGTCAAATTTATCTAAAATGAAAAATACAACCATCGGAAGAGAGAGGGGTGAAATGGTGTAAAACTGATTGCAAGAACATTGACCACTCAAGAAGAACGGGCCAATACATTGTTTTTATCGGGAAGTGAGACTGGCCAACACTATAGGCATTTCAACGCCACATTAATGTAAAATTGGTGCTATTACTACCGAATATTGTTTTACCGCATCATTTGTATCAAAGTTTTTGCTATTACTACCGTATATGATACATATTTCAACGCAACATTTATGCAAAATTTTTGCGGTTAGTACCTACTGTATTTCAAGCTGATTTCAACGCAACATTTGTATCAAAGTACTGCTGTTACCACCGTATATTTGACATATTTCAAATCATATTTATATCAAATTGTTGCTGTTGCTATCATATATTTTACATATTTCAACTGATATCCAGTTTTGGTGTGATTACAACTGAAGTTCAACTCAACCTTGATACCAAATTTTTGCTATTACTACTTATTTCAACGCAACATTGGTGTCAAAGTTTTACTATTACCACCGTAGATTATACATATTTCAACGCAACATTGATATTAAATTTTTGCTGTTAATGACATATTTCAAATCAACATTTATATCCAATTTTTGCTGTTGCTATCGTATATTTTACATATTTCAACTGATATCCAATTTTGGTGTGATTACAACTGAGGTTCAACTCAACATTGATATACAATTTTCTTGATACTTTACCTGTTGGATTGTTCATCGCTGATGGAGGGCTAAGGCCGTAAGACTTGGAAGTGTTGAGGATTTAAACATGGGGTGAGCGAACTTGATTTGTTTTATTTATTTTTTTTTCATAGAGGTGTGAATGCGTGTGCAAGGGTGTGCAAGTGATTGAATGGGGGCTTGCCTGTCGATGCGTGTGTGTGTGTGAGCTGGCGATGCGTGTAGCGAGATGCATATAGTCTGAATTGAAAATGATTATAATCGAAATATTGTTGTTCTGCGTCAATATCTCGTTTTCCAAATACATCTTTTATTATGTTAAATCCTATTACCTAAATTTATTAATTTATATTTTTATTAATTAAATATTAATACCAAAACTATATGAAAACCTTACCCAAAAGAAAAACAAATGCTTGTCTGTTTTATATTTATTAACCGTATTATGCATTGACCAACTGTAAACTACAGGTATTCAATTAAATTGGTGTGGCACTATTTATTTAACTTACCAATTAAATTATAACTTTTTTAGGAGCTGTAGATAATTTTCTTTGGTAATTTCGTGTGGTTTGAAACATTTTTGAAAAGATTATTAATAAAGAAAAAGGAAAACCAACAATAAAGACTTTCAATATAGCGTGCGACGTTCTCCAGTGCTCTAAGAATTGATTTACGGTTTACCAGCAATGTCAGTGGTTTACGAGCTGTATCAGATTGATCAGCTGGCAACAATACTACCTATGTTTGATTACTACCATCTGTGATACTTGCTGTGGGTCTTAGAGCTTAATTGTCTTGCTTCGCCGTCTGAGTGTGTGGGTGAATGTTTGCATGTATGAAGCGTGAGTGTGTGGGCGTATGGGAATGATTGTGTGGGTTGGACGCGCTGATCGTGGTTGTTTCGTAAAAGTGGTCGCCGGAGTCTCCTTTTTTCACTTGTATTTTTTTTCCATTACTGTATTTTTTCGTAAATTGCGTACATTTCTGCATTTGTGTTGAAGCAGCAGGTAAAAATCTATCAAATCCACGATGGCTGAGCATTAGTCGTTATGGCGTTAAATTTCTCTAGGTACGCATCCTGCTATTCCATTCTCATTGGTTCGCCAATGAGAAGGCTCTTCATTACAGCTTCGGTCAATATTAGGGTCTTAGTCTTAGTCCCAAAATTATACTATGGATATACTATGGATATACACAGAGCAACACTTGTTTTTGCATGTGTTGTCTGGTGGCCAAAAACGGAGAAACAATACGTCCGTGCTACGTTAAATAAAATACAGAGAATGGCATGTGTAGATATTAGTGGTTCTATACGCACCACACCAACACTGTTGTTGGAGGTCATATTGGGTCTGGCTCCTTTACATTTACCTGTACAGTACATGGCTAAAAGGGCTGTCTACAGACTGGATGTGCCAGGAACGTGGGTAAGCCGAAGCAAAACATGCGGTCATGGTCACATACTTTATAAACTACGGACAGGTTGTCCGGAAGTATATATGCATAGTGACGTCCTGACCAAAGAATATAACTTTGAGAAGCCCGCTGAACTGATTATCTCTTCTAGAAAGAAATGTAAGGGATCTAGGACCGAATGGTCCTACAGCGAGACTTATGTTTTCTATACAGATGGCTTACCGTTGAATGGAAATGCAGGAGCTGGTGTGTACCTGGAATCAAATAATGTCATAAGTAGCAAGAAATTTCCACTTGGACGATTTTGCACAGTTCTTCAAGCGGAGGAGGCGTATGCTATCAATGAATGCACGCATGTAATAACTCGTCTGCGTCTGCAATGGAAACAAATCTGCATCTGCTCGGATAGCCAAATAGATATCAAAGCAAAGCATTAGTAAACCCGGAAAATACTTCCAAACTCTTCAATGAGTGTAGAAATAATCTTTGTAGGATAGCGCAACTCAACAATATCACATTGCGGTGGGTTGCGGGTCATAGTAGCATTCCGGGCAACATAAAAGTGGATGAACTTGCAAGGGTGGGAGCGGGCATGAAATTTCCAGGTTCAGAACCCACCATAGGGTTATCCAAAACGTTTGCTTTGTCACTATTAAAGGCCGATGTCGACCTTAAGGCGAAAGCCTCGTGGAATGCGTCATCAACAGGCAGGCAAAGTAAGATGTTTATCAGCGTTTCCGAAAATAATGTTAATTTTCTCTTAAGTGTGAAGAGAAAAACCCTCAGCACTGTGGTCGGTGTCCTAACAGGACATGGACATCTAAATAAACACCTTTTTACCATGGGACATAGTGAAAGTCTTGTATGTGGGTGTTGTCTTGAAGAAAAAGAGGACTTAGAGCAGTTTTTGTGTGTATGCCTAGCCTTTCCTAAAGTCATAGCAAGGATTTTTGACTCTGACACCGTAGAGGCTGGCAAAATCAAACTATGTCGCCAATACAGTTGGTTTTCGATTTCATTAAGCTTACAGAAACTTTCATGGAATAGTTGTTATGAAACCAAACTCGGACACGGCGCGATGAACCGTAGAGTCTGCGTGCCAGGACTTCTGGAATTCTGCCTCATGCAACCTGTCCAACCTCTTCTAATCTAATCTAATCTAACCTTTGACAAAAATATTTTTTTTTCAAACAAATCGTATAACTATGACAACCAAAATACAAATATTTTGAGTGGATTATGAAATTTTGAATTGAAAGGTTGCTTTGATATAAATTTTTATTTTTATATAATTTATACTATAAATGTTTTTTACTTTTTAAACGTAACTAGACAACTAAATATGAGGGTAAAAAGTGACACTTTACGACCGCAAATAACAGTAATAAAGTAACACTTTAATATGTAGACGAATAAAAAATCATTTGAACACATTTGAAAAATTGTATGCAAATCACGGTTTTAGTTTTTCCATTGAAAATTTATATTTGTTATACGCAAATTTTGTATTTGTTAAAAGTTTAAAAGGTTTTCATGTATAATCGTCGCGGTCGTCATGATAATATTGAATTCCGTATAATTGTGGGGTAGTTTTTTTTTTAAATTTTTTAGGTTGCTTTAACTGCAGAAATTGTAATAAGTTACGCAGACGATACCATTGCTTTTCCAGAAACTTTCAAAGAATTCATTGAACAGCTGCAAATAGGTTACGTTTGATTTAATTTCAGACGTTATTTAAAACGACATACAGCACTATATATCACTTGAACATATATCGATTCAATTTGTAATTCATCTGTTTCTTCATCGCGCGCTAAAGGAAACCATATCCTTGTTTGGTTTGCAGAAAACTATAAAATAACATTGAGATATATTGTCTCATGAGGAATAAAACAGTAAAGTTTGTATCAAATAGAAAAAAACAACAACTGATTATGAGATATGTCTTGGAAGATAATATATATAGATATGCATTCATATGTATGTACATAAAACAAGATTTTTGTGTGGTTGGTTTATCTATATTTCGTAATAGAATATGTTTTGTCATATTTTATTTTCATTCTAAAATATTATTTTGATACAAATTTTCGTTAAAGAAAAACAATATTTTTTCTAGAATATTGTGACATGATCTATTTAGATGCACAACGATATATGAAATTTGAGCTTAAAAAAATAAATAAAAGAATCGTACATAATAAAATTTGGGTTAAATGGTAACAGAATGCACTCAAGTTGAGTTTTCCTAAAGCAGTATATTCAAAAGAGTTTTATAAATTTTCAAATTTTATACTACGATTTCTCTAAATAATTATCAATGATCAGAAAAAGATTAATTAAAATTACTTATTCATAAATAAATTTAACCAAAACGGTATAGATTGATATAAATTAAGAGTTGATACGCAAGTAGAATTTGCATTCTACTGTACCATAAAAAATAATATTTAAACCAAATGGGAACTAAATTGGACATCTTCAAAAAGTCAAAAGTTGGCCGAGGAGTAACATAAAACTGTGAAAAAGCTGTGTTTTTATCGTCTAAATACAACAAAATATTTACTTACTTTACCTCACTTCCACACTGTTATTAACTGAGAAAAACATCAAATTCAATAAAAAGAAAAACAACAAAATATGAATCTAAAGAACGAGAGCAAAATTATTTATAGTATATTATCATTGATTTCAACAAGACATAGGTTATTCGTACTATCAATTGCGAACACACAAATCGAATATGACAAACACAATTTTTTTTATTTTACTTAAAAGCACCACAAAATCTTTACTTGCTATACCATACATACACACCACACATAAACAGAAAAAAAACCAAATTCAATGACAAAGAAAAAAACAAATTATAAATCAAGAAAATGAGAATAAGAAATAAGAATATATCAAATGATTACTATTTGTCACACTCCCTTTTAATATTTATTTTATATTTAATATTTATTTAGCGTGACGATGACTCAAATATATAAATTTTTCCCCATACAAAATCGCACAACGCGCCTTAAGAAGTATTCACATCAAAAATGGTACAACAATCACATACAGAAAAAAGAAAAAATGGAAAAAAAAACAACAACAAAAAGTATAAAAACAGAATAGTCACAAACAATTTCTTTTAAAAACTGCAGAAAATAATGAGATGAAAAATCCCCTGAATGCATTCTAAATTTGACTTCGTATTGACGTTACACTGCTAAAAGACAATAGCAATAATCTTGAAAAACTACACTATCGATAAATTTAAATACCGTAAATTTTCCGCAGCCTTAAACCATGAAGATGTCAACTCATATTGGTAAAACATACTCAAATAATATGAGATTCTTTAAAATAGATTTATCGATCGATGTTTTATTGACAATAATTTTCCATTTTTGTTTCTTTTCTATATACATTGGTCACTTTTCAGCCCATTAAATATTTAAGATATTCATCACATGTTCTAAATACAATTCCAATTAAATAAGAGAGTTCTGTTTTTATAGAGACTTTTGTCAAATGAATGAGTTTAATGATTTTTTAAAAATAATGAACAGGATGAGCAACCTTCCTTTGTGATAAAATATAGTTTGAATTCGCAAACTTCCGGCTGCACATTAGAAGCTGAATTCTGTATTTGCAATAAGTTTTCTATAACTTCACAGCAAAACTGCGATTTATCACTTAGTTAAAAAACATATTTTTTCTACTTCAAGCTACGAAAATTTAATTTTAATATATAGTAAAACCTATGTGAAAGGGAAACTTTCTCTATGTAGTGACTGAATGTTTTGAGTCACTAGGACTGAAAGTAAATAAGTTTTCGGTGGTCGCCTAAAGGTGGTGGTTATATAAAGGATTGAATATTTGATTGAATATTTGAGATTGAATTTGATTTTCTGTTTCTGTTGTTGTTTCGGTTGCTGTGTTTATTTCTGTCAATATCGCAGTATTTTGAAGGTTTATAGATAGTTTATAGATAGTCTTTAATAAATTAAAAATACAAGTTCTCTTAAAATTTCTTTTTTCGACCAGGGGTCTTCACAGGGTGCCCCTCAATTTTTTGTTATTTTGTGATGTGAGTTCATTTTGACGAGCGATTGTAGAAAATCTACTGAATCGATTTTCATAAATGATATGTCGTTGAATAGGTATTAGAACAAAGTTTTTAAAAATTTACACTGTTAGTTTTTTTAAATAAGTTTTAACGGTGTAACATAAGAAAAAAACGGTGTAATTGCAGAAAAGATGGCGCTACACCTTTTTTTAACTAAATTGAAGCTTACTTTATATCTAACAACTTGTGAAAGTTAAGGACATGCGTTATTTTTTGTTTTAAAGATAAAATTCGTTGTGCATATGACTGTTTTAGGTAGATTTCATATAAAAATCTACCTATTGGTATGTGCTTCATCTCGGAATTTCGGAAAAATGTTGGTGCCAAACGACTATATATGATAAGCGGAGACGGAAAATCAAAATGAAAAAAAAATTTATATATATATATATATATATATATATATATATATATATATATATATATATATATATATATATATATATATATAACGATATGAGATATAACGGAATTTGGCGGCACTCTCACGGTCGCATTTTTCGACCTACACCAAAATAATTTTTTGTGTGTGTTCCGGCAAATAATGTCTTGGACAAGTTCGTGAACTGGCCATATCCGGGTACCAGTTAAGCGGCTAGAGCCTAAAATGTCGAATAATCTAGGGCGCTATAACTTCCGTTTGAATCATAATATTTTAATAAAATTTATAAATATTAAATATTTGAACATATTTCTATCATTTTTATCCAGATGACTACTTTGGCGTTTCAGGTGCCTGAAAAATCAGCTGTTTTAAAAATTTACTAAACTTTGCTGCCCTTGATCTAGCTGAAATGGCCAAGCTCATATTTGAAAACTTTTTTTCACGTATTTAAAATATAAATCTTTCCAAAATTTTCAAAAATAATAGTTTAAGTCTAACGGTTGAGACCCTACGGCTGTTGAAATGAAAACAAACGCAAAAGGCAATGCTTTCATCATGTTTCAGTTTATGTTATTTAAATTCATCTTAGCTTTTAAACATACTTTTCAACTATAGCCTCAAAAAATTTCAGCTTTCTAACCCAAAAGGTTCCATTTTTATAAGCATTATAATGCAACCCTTACAAGAAAAATATCAACCCATTTAATACCATAGAAAAATTATCAAAATCTCTTTTGTTTGTATTTTTTTTACTAAGTAACCGTTTGAAAAAAGATTAAATAAGAACAAAAAAACACAACAACAAAAGATGATTTTGAAATAAAATTGTTTGATAATGTTATAAATTATGTGTGATGGTATAAGTGTAGTTGTGACGTAGTTCATTTGATCTTTGGTGGATTTAATATGTTATTAAAAGTAGTTTAAACCAACTTAAATAAAACTGTTCCGAAATTGTATTGATGGAGTTAGTTCGGATAATGTATTTAATTTGGTTCGATAATTTTTTTGAATTATTCTGTTTCTACTTATATTAGGTAGATTTCATATAAAAATCTACCTATTGCAATGACCGTCAAACGACTATATATGTAAAGCGGAGACGGAAAAACAAACAAAAAAAAAATTATATATATATATATATATATATATATATATATATATATATATATATATATATATATATAACGATATGAGGTATAACGGAATTTAGCGGCACTCTCACGGTCGCATTTTTCGACCTAGACCAAAAGTTTTTTCTGAGCGTGTTGCGGCAAACAATCTCTTGGATAAGTTCGACAACTGGCCATATCCGGGTACAGGTTAAGTGTCTAGAGCCTTAAAACTGTCAAAAACAAAGCGTTATAACGGCCGTTTGGGGCAAAATATGTAAACAAAATTTATAAATATTAATTATTTGAACACATTTCTATCATTTTTTAAAAAGCCAGACATCTGCAACAAAAGGTTCTTTAGCTATCTGCAATAAACTGTGTGAAGTACAACGGCATTTAGCGGCACTTTCACGGTCGCATTTTTTCACTTAAGCTAAAAATATTTTCTGGGTATGTTGCGGCAAACAGTTTCCTGAATATGTTTGACAATTGGCCATATCGGGGTACAGGTTAAGTGCCTAGAGCCCAAAAACTGTATAAAATAACGTTTATTTTTAAAGTTAGTTTAATACTTCTGTTTTTAATTAGTATTTTTTATAAAGTAATCTGATAAATCCGATTCTAAATGCACACATAACTGTCTGATCCCGAAATCTACCTATTTCTAGCGGATATACCTGCCGCTCGGACTTTTTTTTTTGTTCTGAAGGAAAATTATAAAAATGATGTTATAAACTAAGAGATTTTTTTTATGTTAAATATAGATTATTTTATTATTAAATGAACTTTTTAAAATATTATAAAAATTATACATGTACAATAAAGCAAATATAAGCAATTTCAACATAAATTCACAAAAGCGCTTATTGCTATGTCCATTAAATGAAGCTTATGTGGAGTTTAAGTGAAAATAGGATTTACTAAATTCACGTCCCTTCGACCCCAAGAATGTATAAAATTATCCAAAGGAGTGTATAATGTGTGCGTGTGTACCATACATCAAAATATGAAACTAATGATTCAACATTCTAAGATTGTCATTTTTTGAAGTGCAATGAATGTTCAAAAAAACTTCAACAACTGGAAGAAAGATTACTAAATGATTTTGACGTTAAAGGAATCCTTCAAGTCAAATATCAACAATGGAATACCACTGATCGATGCAATTTGGATACTTTAATAGAAGCTGTAGAAGAATTTATGAAAAATTTGTTTACCGTTTATAAATTTTGATACCACACAGCTTTATAGCGAAACAGCAATCGACATTCATTGAGGAAAGAAAAAAAAATTAGAACCAGGAGAGTGCTTCGTTTAAGGAGATTTTTCTGAAAACTACGCCTTCATAATTCAGGATTCGTTTCAAGGTTATCATTATAATAATTCACAAGCTACTATTCATCCATTTGTCATTTATTTTAAAAGTGCCGCAAGTGAATATATACAGCACCGAAGTTTTATACTCATTTCGGATATAAACGATCACAACAGTACTACAGTCCGTCTTTTCATTACAAAACTTATTGAATTCATCAGAATGCATATAAATTCTAATATTAGGAAAATAATTTATAACACAGACAAATACAAAAATACTTCTCAATACAAAAATAAGCCACCATAAAAAGACTTTAAGGTAGATACAGAATGGCATTTTCATGCTACCAGCCATGGAAAGGGACCTTGCGATGGGATTGGTGGTACACTGAAGCGTGCTGCTCAACGTTATAGTATGGTGTGCAGAGATATTATTGATACACCAAAAAAACTTTTCGAATGGGCCTTTAAATGGGAATCTACCATGAACTTTAGATACGCCGATAAAAATAAATATCAATTAACAAAAAAAAATTACAAAATCGATATAAAAAAAGTCCGAGCGGCAGGTATATCCGCTAGAAATAGGTAGATTTCGGGATCAGACAGTTATGTGTGCATTTAGAATCGGATTTATCAGATTACTTTATAAAAAATACTAATTAAAAACAGAAGTATTAAACTAACTTTAAAAATAAACGTTATTTTATACAGTTTTTGGGCTCTAGGCACTTAACCTGTACCCCGATATGGCCAATTGTCAAACATATTCAGGAAACTGTTTGCCGCAACATACCCAGAAAATATTTTTAGCGTAAGTGAAAAAATGCGACCGTGAAAGTGCCGCTAAATGCCGTTGTACTTCACACAGTTTATTGCAGATAGCTAAAGAACCTTTTGTTGCAGATGTCTGGCTTTTTAAAAAATGATAGAAATGTGTTCAAATAATTAATATTTATAAATTTTGTTTACATATTTTGCCCCAAACGGCCGTTATAACGCTTTGTTTTTGACAGTTTTAAGGCTCTAGACTCTTAACCTGTACCCGGATATGGCCAGTTGTCGAACTTATCCAAGAGATTGTTTGCCGCAACACGCTCAGAAAAAACTTTTGGTCTAGGTCGAAAAATGCGACCGTGAGAGTGCCGCTAAATTCCGTTATACCTCATATCGTTATACCTCATATCGTTATATATATATATATATATATATATATATATATATATATATATATATATATATATATATATATATATATATATATATATATATATATATATATATATATATATATATATATATATATATATATATATATAATTTTTTTTTTTGTTTGTTTTTCCGTCTCCGCTTTACATATATAGTCGTTTGGCATCAAAGTTTTTCCGAAATTCCGAGATGACGGTCATTGCAATAGGTAGATTTTTATATGAAATCTACCTAATATAAGTAGAAACAGAATAATTCAAAAAAATTATCGAACCAAATTAAATACATTATCCGAACTAACTCCATCAATACAATTTCGGAACAGTTTTATTTAAGTTGGTTTAAACTACTTTTAATAACATATTAAATCCACCAAAGATCAAATGAACTACGTCACAACTACACTTATACCATCACACATAATTTATAACATTATCAAACAATTTTATTTCAAAATCATCTTTTGTTGTTGTGTTTTTTTGTTCTTATTTAATCTTTTTTCAAACGGTTACTTAGTAAAAAAAATAAAAACAAAAGAGATTTTGATAATTTTTCTATGGTATTAAATGGGTTGATATTTTTCTTGTAAGGGTTGCATTATAATGCTTATAAAAATGGAACCTTTTGGGTTAGAAAGCTGAAATTTTTTGAGGCTATAGTTGAAAAGTATGTTTAAAAGCTAAGATGAATTTAAATAACATAAACTGAAACATGATGAAAGCATTGCCTTTTGCGTTTGTTTTCATTTCAACAGCCGTAGGGTCTCAACCGTTAGACTTAAACTATTATTTTTGAAAATTTTGGAAAGATTTATATTTTAAAAACGTGAAAAAAAGTTTTCAAATATGAGCTTGGCCATTTCAGCTAGATCAAGGGCAGCAAAGTTTAGTAAATTTTTAAAACAGCTGATTTTTCAGGCACCTGAAACGCCAAAGTAGTCATCTGGATAAAAATGATAGAAATATGTTCAAATATTTAATATTTATAAATTTTATTAAAATATTATGATTCAAACGGAAGTTATAGCGCCCTAGATTATTCGACATTTTAGGCTCTAGCCGCTTAACTGGTACCCGGATATGGCCAGTTCACGAACTTGTCCAAGACATTATTTGCCGGAACACACACAAAAAATTATTTTGGTGTAGGTCGAAAAATGCGACCGTGAGAGTGCCGCCAAATTCCGTTATATCTCATATCGTTATATATATATATATATATATATATATATATATATATATATATATATATATATATATATATATATATATATATATACATATATATAAATTTTTTTTTCATTTTGATTTTCCGTCTCCGCTTATCATATATAGTCGTTTGGCACCAAAATTTTTCCGAAATTCCGAGATGAAGCACATACCAATAGGTAGATTTTTATATGAAATCTACCTAAATGCGATTACTATAAGTGGAACTCAAAAATTTCATTCTTTTGTACCATTAAATACTAAGACAATGATTGAAAAAATGTTTTCCAACTCAAAAGAAACTTTTGAATGTAAAATAAGTAAATAATTTTTAATAACTATATCATAAATTTCGGTAGAAATTTGCGAGTTTTTGAATATACCAAAAAATTACTCTAAAATAAAAGCTCAAAACAAAATTTTGACGAGCACTTATCTTACAGCTAACCATGAGAAAATCAAATTTTGAAAAACATTATTTGATTATTGTATCATTATTTTAGCAATTCTATGGCTCAAACTACATAAATATTCCTTACATTTTAAATTCTAACATGTTTTAATACTAAAAAGCTGGAACGGAAAACAGACAATATAATATAAAATATATTTTCTTAAATATAAAAATCTAATTTTATCTCAAAAATTTTGGAAGTTATACAGGAGGCACGCCTATCAGTTTGTAGAAAATACATTTTGAAATAAATTCAACCCTGTCATCCTAATGACACTAAAACACTAATGTCAAAATTGAAAATACATAGTCAAAACATTAAACAAAATACAAATCTATCAGCAGTCAAATTCTGTAACTGTAAAGTGGTGAAGTGTTTAAAATTTCTGCATTTCGATTTAATCAATAATTGTTTATCATTTTACCATTTTTGCGAATCTATATGCGATTTGAATGTAAAAAAATTTAATAGCAAGCGTCGCACTGTCAAACGTCAACAGTATCTAAAATTAAATGTTTATTTTAACTTCACAATTTAAACGTAAAACGTTTACATATTTTAATATATATAAATATTTAAAATAATAAATTTGGAAAATAAATCTGTATTTAATTTAGAAATGCAATTTTAAAAATTCAAATCACATTGACGTTATTGTGTTTTTTGACACATTTGATCTGTGCAATTGTGCAAACTCACAAATATTTGACAGAACAAAGTTTTTGGTGAAAGTAAAATTTGTAAAAACAAAATTTTGACATTAGGTGAAAACTTTTTTAATTTTTATGTTTGCTGTTAATAAATATATATAATATATATACTTATGTGGCGAACAGCCTAATACAATAATACATGGTCGCGTATGCGATGACATAACCATAAATGGACGATGTCGCCACAGTACAATTTGCTTACTGGGCAACTAGCCGCATGTTATTATTATTAAATTAAAAGAGATTGAAATGTCAATTTAGATACTAAAACATTCTTGTACTAACTCTAAAAGGACATGGTTGACTAAACCATGCTAGACCTATAACAACTAAAATAACAAGAATCAGTAGTGTGTAACAATGTACATTTATTAAATAATAATTATATCTGTGTAAACATTAGTGTACAATAAATATTTGAAATATACATGTTAAAAGTCTTACTCTTTATTGAAGTGGTCTCACGTGACATGAGACACCACGCCCAAATATTCTGAAACAACAGTTTGATCAGCAACAGTATACGCAGCCAATACCTGTAACAAAGAGAATAAAGATTAAACTACTACGGCAAGTATTATCAGAAATATAAACAATAAATACACATCCACACATTACATAAAATCATATTGAGAACAATGACGCCTGTTACGTCATACAACAACAACAAAAGTCTACAATTGATCACCTACAGTCGAATACCTACATCTGGTATTCTCGACGTCATTTATTTACATCAATTATTCACAAAGACTTCTAGCTTCATTGGTGACCCGACACAAAACACAAAACCATCATAGCTTCACTTATATAAATATTACTTTGGCAATTAAAAAAACATTCGTAATAAATTGATATTCCTTATGAAATTATTTGTTATGCCTACTGTCACAATTTGATGATGGTAAAAAGCTACATCAAATTTTGACGTTTCGTTATGGTGTATATAAATTCCAAAAGACAAAATTTTGACAGTTAATATTTGTCATATGTCATTATTTCGTCAGTTCGCATACAGTAAATGTCAATAACAACAAAAGAAACGGTTTCATTTTATTGCCAAACAAAAAGTCAGTGTTAACTTTATAATTTTAAAACTTCACTCACTTAGATATTTTTGCGGTGAAGTGATAAAAAACTTATCACTTCACCGCTTCACAGTTACAGAATTTGACTGCAGCTCAAAAATTGGACCATCAATTTTAAACACAGATTTATCAGAATTGTATATAGTATCAGAAAAACTCCTCAAGAATGGTGCAAATTATTTCCATTTAGATGTTGTGGATGTTCATTTTGTTCCTAACCTAACTTTTGGACATCCGATAGTTAAATGTTTACGAAATAAAATAAGGGATGCTTGCTTTGAAACTTATATGATGGCATCGAACCCAGATCAGCGGATAGAACCAATGGCCGATGCTGGTGTTGATCAATATACTTTTCATGTTGAACCGGTTCAAACAAATATTGCAGAAGTTTCAAGGCAAGTTAAAGAAACTGGAATGAAGGTTGGTTTAGCTTTAAAACCAGGCACTCCGGTTGTGCTTGTGAAAGAGTACTTTCCCTTAGCTGATACGATTTTGATTATGACCGTTGAACCCGGTTTAGATGGTCAAAAATTTATGAGTGATATTATGCCAAAAGTGGAATGGCTACGTAAAAATTACTCCAATATTAGATATAGAGGTTGATAGAGGAGTTGAAAGAGGTTGATGGAGGACCAGAAACAATTAATGAGTGTGCTAAAGCTGGAGCAAATATGATTGTTGCTGGTACAACAATTATACGGGCTACTAATCAAAAAACGTAATATAACTTTTAAAAACTCTACAGTAGTTTACACTAGTATCATAAATATGTTATTGTTCCTAATTTTAAGATGATTTTTGTTTACTTGGGCTGGATATAGATTTAAATGTGAATATGGATATGGAGGTGGATATGAATATGGATGTGGATATGGATATGTATATGGATGTGGAGATGGATATGAATGTGGATATGGATAAAGATATGGATATGGATGAGGATATGGATTGGACTTCGTATGGATATGACATGGACATGAATTGGATAAGGATTGGACATGTATTAAATATAGATTGGATATTGATTTGATATGGGTTGAATATAGGTTTGTATATGAATTGGATATGGATTGGATATGGATTGAGTATGGATTGGATATGGATTGGATATGGATTAGATATGGATTGAATATGGAATGGATATGAATTGAATATGGATTGGATATGGATTGGATATGGATTGGATATGGATTGGATATGGATTGGATATGGATTGGATATGGATTGGATATGGATTGGATATGGATTGGATATGGATTGGATATGGATTGGATATGGATTGGATATGGATTGGATATGGATTGGATATGGATTGGATATAGATTGGATATGGATTGGATTTGGATTGGATATGGATTGGATATAGATTGGATATGGATTGGATATGGATTGGATTAGGGCATCCAATTAATCGACTTTTTCATTAACCGATTAATCGACTAACTTTTTTTTTAATTAACCGGTTAACCGATTAATCGGTTAATATGGATATTGGATTTTTAATATGTATATGCATAATTTAATTAAAAATAATAAACATAATAAATATTAGAAAATGTATATTTGGTTATTTAGACTTAGTTATTCGCCAAATATACTAAACAATCCCATTTTTAAATAGGATTTCAGAAAAATACTTTTTTTTAGATTACTTACTAATTACATAATTTCATATTTTATATATAATATAATAATAAAGCATCAAATCAGCTTTATTTATTTTGTAAAAAACAATAAAAATGACAATTCAACTCTCTAAAAAAAGTTTCAATAAGGTCCAATCAAAACGCTTCATTTACTATTTTTTAGCAAATCAAAACGATTTGTTTCGATTATTTTTTTCTTGTAGGAAGGAACAGCGAATATTTTCGAATATTTTCCGCCTACTTAATATATTAATTTAAAACCAAAATGCACATACAAAATTATGTGAAAATGCAATTTGCAAATAGTGAAAATGTCCGTTTTCATTCATAAATGATTGAATGTTTATGTTTATTTAATAAAAATAAATTACAAATTTATAACATTTATGCGCCTACTAAGATGAAATAATATTTAATTTTGTTTGACAACAAAGGAATATGTTGTATGAAATAATGTTACTATTTCTGTTCGTTAAATTGTCTGCTAAATACAACTCGTCATCAAATTATTAGTCGATTATTTTTCAATATTACCACTCATGCCATTTGAGGTCAAAAATTTCGGGACCTCAAATGACATTCGTAATAATGATTATGAAAAATAATCGACTATTATTTGACGACTTGTTATATTATATATGATAATTTTTTGTATTGCCCTCCATCTAAATTCTAAAAGAATACAAATTTCGATAATTCGGTGTTGGAACTTGTTTGGTACAGTCGAAAAGAATTCACTATAAGTGAATTCAATTCTAAACAAGATCTTATCTTTGTCACAAAATTTCCAGCAACCGAAAACACTCTTTCACTCGCGACAGATTTCGGTCAGATTGAAACAACTGCCTTATACAATTTTCGAGAACAGGAGCTATCTCTTTGGTTTCATTAAAAATTGCTGTAGAGGCTCGAAGACCAATTCGAATCCAATGTTCTTTTCTTTATAAATTTTCTAAGAAAGTTGGATGAAAATCAGTTTATGTACATATTATATTCTTTTTTTTATAAATTTTCCAAGAAACTTTTTAACCGATTAATTGAAAGTCGATTAATCGTAAGGTCGATTATGAAATTTAACCGGTTAATCGGTTAACCTTAATCGGTTTTGGATGCCCTAGATTGGATGTGGATTGGATATGGATTGGATATGGATTGGATATGGATTGGATATGGATTGGATATGGATTGGATATGGATTGGATATGGATTGGATATGGATTGGATATGGATTGGATATGGATTGGATATGGATTGGATATGGATTGGATATGGATTGGATATGGATTGGATATGGATTGGATATGGATTGGATATGGATTGGATATGGATTGGATATGGATTGGATATGGATTGGATATGGATTGGATATGGATTGGATATGGATTGGATATGGATTGGATATGGATTGGATATGGATTGGATATGGATTGGATATGGATTGGATATGGATTGGATATGGATTGGATATGGATTGGATATGGATTGGATATGGATTGGATATGGATTGGATATGGATTGGATATGGATTGGATATGGATTGGATATGGATTGGATATGGATTGGATATGGATTGGATATGGATTGGATATGGATTGGATATGGATTGGATAATAATTGAATATGGATTAGTTATGGATTAAAAATCGGATATTGATGTTATATTTTTTATATAGACCAACAAAAAGAAATTATATCACCAGAAAAAAACATTAAAAAGGTAAATTCAGCAGTTTTTTAAAGATGTTTAATACACAATGTACAAAAACAAAACAAACAAAAAGAAATGATATCTTATTGGCAAAAAACATCAAAAATGTAAATACAGCAGTTTTTTAGAGAGATTAGGTACACAACGTAAAAAACAAATAAAAAGAAATGATATCTTATCACACGCACATTTCAGAGATAAGAACGTCAAAGGAACCAAATCAGGAATTTGTTTTTAGGGTTTAATACACAACGTAAAAGTACCAAGTCAAAGAAATGATACATTTTGATAAGCAAATTGGATACTGCGAGAATAAAAACATTTCATATAACTATTTAAGCTAAAATTTTAAATAAACATACAAAGCTGCAAAAATGTATGTACATTTATGGACTAAAATTTAAAAATAATAACTATATAAATAAATAGTCCCGATGGTCGACACAATCAAGTTTACAAAGTAAAAAATTTAATTTTCATCGAATTCCAAATGTACAATGCATTATTTGAAAGTTAATCTGAATTGAGAGAAGTACAAAGCAGACGCGAAAACTCCTTGAAGTGTAAGGGATTTCTTGTCATTAAACGCCCAAAATTAGGGCTTTTAAAAATAAGATACTGTCTGCCTTCAAAGAGTTTTCGCGTTTAGCTTGTACTTCTCTAGTTTCAGATTAACTTTCAAATAATGCATTGTACCTTTGGAATTCGATGAAAAATAAATTTATACTTTGTAAACTTAATTGTGTCGACAATCGGGACTATTTATTTATATATTTTATATTTTTAAGTTTTAGTTCATAAATGTACATACATTTTTGTAGCTTGGTATGTTTATTTAAAATTTTAGCTTAAATAGTTATATGAAATGTTTTTATTCTCGAAGTATCCAATTTGCTTATCAATATGTATCATTTATTTGACTTGGTACTTTTACGTTGTGTAAACCCTAAAAACAAATTCCTGATTTGGTTCCTTTGACGTTCTTACCTCTAAAATGTGCGTGTGATAAGATGTCATTTCTTTTTATTTGTTTTTTTACGTTGTGTACCTAACCTCTCTAAAAAAAAATCTCTTAGTTTATAACGCCATTTTTATAATTTTCCTTCAGAACAAAAAAAACTGATTCCCGACAGTCATATGCACAACGAATTTTATCTTTAAAACAAAAAATAACGCATGTCCTAAACTTTCACAAGTGGTTAGATATAAAATAAGCTTCAATTTAGTTGAAAGAAAAACGGTGCAGCGTCATATTTTCTTCAATTATACCGTTTTCTTCTTATGTTACACCGTTAAAAATTATTTCAAAAAATTAACAGTGTACATTTTTAAAAACTTTGTTCTAATACCTATTCAACCACATATCATTTATGATGAAAATCGATTGAGTAGTTTTTCTACAATTGCTCGTCAAAATGCACTCACATCACAAAATAACAAAAAATTGAGAGGCACCCTGTGAAGATCCCTGGTCGAAAAAAAAAATTCTAAGAGAACTTGTATATTTTACTTACGAAAGACTATCTATAAACAAAAAATAATCAAAATTAAAAGGGGTCAAGTCAAAACGTTGTTGAATCTTCGTGAAATTGCTCTATAGCATATTTTTTCTATGGCTATGGTATATTTGACAAAATATGTATGTATTAAAAATGTATGTTAGTTCCAAAAATAATCATTTCATTCGTTTCATTCAATAATCATTTCAGAATCGTTTAAACAAGGAATTGCTTACTATTTGATAAAAAATAGAAATAGTTGTTTGGCTTTAATTTGAGATGTAAATATAATTCATAAAGGAAAATGTATGTTTTACTCGGACTAAAAATGAATTTTGGAACTCGTAAAATCGCGCCGCACCCCAACGTTTTTACTCGTTCCAAAAGCCCTCATTTTTTCTCCTAGTGAAACAAACAACTATTCTCCATTGGGTAATAAATTTTTATAATTTCAGTTAAATATTTACAAAATCTATCTCCTTAAAGCTTAAACCAATTATTTTCAATCAATTTAATCTATATTGTATTGTATACATATATTTGACAAATTCTAAATTAACACAAAATTCTAATTATCTCCTAATATCCAATTAACATAATAATAACATAAAAAAATTAGACATTTTCAATGTAATTCTATTGTGTCCAATAATCTACATTTGATTTTTTTTTACTTTACGATAATTTCCCATTATGCAATCAAGTTGAAATGAAAAAAACGGAAAATGGAAAATTATAAAACCATTGTTCGTCAATTTCTGCTTTTTTTTTTGTTGCAACTTTATTGTTAATTATTTACGCTCTAAATCGCATTAAATCATCAATGGATCAAATCGACCATAACGACAGGACACGTGTGATTAAACATTGAATATATTAAGTCGTTCCGATATTATTTGCTTGTGGGTTTTCAAGGTGGGTGGATCAAGATTTTAATTGAATTAATGAAAACAATAAGTTCCGTTCGTTTTAAAGAACGCTTAACCTATGTCATTTCTTTTGAAAACTTAACCATATGGTGAACCAAAATTATTTCCGTAACTTAACCCTTTCAATTCTCCTTAAATAATAAATATTTCATATGATAAATAATTTCTACAACGAATGCTTCTGACCAAAATAAGCAACTTTAATTTTATTGATTTGTTGCCTGAAAAAAATGTTTTCCACATGAAAAGAGAAAAGGGTTAAATTTCGTTTAGTTTTTCCTTCGTTCAATTTTTCATTATTATCTTTTGAATTGATAACTTTGATTTAAAACCTTTTCGTTTTGAAGGAAAATGTTACGAAAATTCGCTTTATTTTATTTGTGCTTTTTTTATTTCATACAAAATTATTACTTTTAGCATTATATTTTCTGTTGAGAGTTGGTTGATGTTTTATTATTATTATTATGGATATGATTTTTGGAAATGGAAAATTTGATTGACTTCATAATCATATAAAGTCAAAGAGTATGAAAATTGGATGGCATTTTTGAAGTCATCGGTTTCTCAATTTTCATGAAAATGGAATATTTTTGAAGGCAAATTGCACGAATTTTCTATAGAAATTTTATTTGTTCAATCAGACGATAACAACTGTTGGACGAAAATTGAGATATTGTTCAATTGGTTAAACTAAGTAATTTGATGTTGATAACATCACATATAAACTATCAATCTTAATCCTGTGATGCATCCTAAGGAACATTTTTGAGATCTTTAGGTCTGGGTTAGATCAAAAGTTGATAACTGTAACAAAATATATTCTGTAAAAATAAAGAAAATAATTTGAAAAATGTTATGACATTCTGTTGAATCTCACGGATTATTCTTACTCAAAATTTTTAATTGTTATGTGCATTGTTCATGTTTTGTATTTGTTAAAATGATTGATTTGTCATTATTGATTTGTCACGTCGGTAGCCGTGGTCTACCTCGTGGTCTACCACTCCCTGGGGTACTAACGTTCATTTTTCTAATCATTCCAGACTGTGAATCGGCTCGTACAACATGCCCAAACCAAGCAATCCTATTAGAACGGATACAACCTATTATATCAGGACCCTCAAGAAGGTCTCTGATCTCAAAGTTATACCGGGTTCTATACTCTCCATCGTCTGTCTTAAGTGGACCAAAAATGTAGCGTAGGATCTTACGCTCAAATACAGATAAATGCGATTCGTCATTTTGTGTAAGGGTCCACGTTTGTGACCCATACATCACAACTGGTCTAATCAATGTCTTGTATAACTTGAGCTTGGTGTTAGTTGATACATACGGTGATCAAGGAGAGGTTTAATTGAGTAGAAAGTTCGATTACCTGCAGCGATTCGAGCTTTTATATCTGTAAGTATGCTGTTGTTTGAGTCAAGCATTGATCCCAAATATTTAAAAGATTCAACTCCCTCAATTCGTTCATCGCCGCACATCAAATCTTTCTTCTCAGCCTCTCTTGAAACATTCATATGTTTGGTTTTATTGTAGTTAATTTGCAGACCAATTTTCCTAGCACCACCCTCAAGCGACTTGAAAGTCTCACTCAAAACAGCTTCACTTCGGCCGAGGATGACAACATCATCCGCGTAAGCAATCATCTGTACTGAGTTTATTGACAAGATATTGTTATTAGTCGGTAGTTTCTTTTGACGGCACACATATTCCAAGTCTAGGTTAAAAAGTATAGGAGAGATAGCATCACCTTGTCTTAAACTTTAAAAAACTTTGATATTTCGTTCTCTACTCGTACACAGCATTGAGAGTTCTGTACTGTCATTTTGCATAGTGATACCAGTTTACCAGGAATTCCCATTGACACCAGAGCAGACCATAGAGTCTCTCGTTCGAGAGAGTCGTAGGCCTGCCTGAAATCAATGAAAAGTTGGTGCACAGGTATGTTGAACTCTCGACACTTTTCCAAAATCATCCTTATCGAGAAAAGTGCATCGGTGGTACCTCGGCCCCGCCGGAAACCACACTGATATTCTCCAAACAGTTGTTCAGCAAAAGGATTGATTTTGGATAGCAAAATGTAGGAAAAGATCTTATATGCTGTGCAGAGGAGGGCGATTCCTCTGTAGTTTGCACATTGTAGGCGATTACCTTTTTTATGGATTGGTATCAGCATAGCTGTGTTCCAGTCCTGTGGCATGGTTTCAGTCCTCCAGATCATTTGAACAAGTTCAAACAATCTTAAGGATAGAGTTTCGCCACCATGTACAATCATTTCGGATGTTATATCGTCGATACCAGGTGCTTTATTGCATTTTAGTTTTGACAGCGCCGCATCGAATTCCTCTCTGGTGGGTTCTTCTACATGTACCTTTGACGCACGAATAAGCTTAGCTCGTCGCCCGACTTGTTGCTGGTCACTTAAGTTGAGAAGATTCTCAAAATAAGCGGCCCAAGTATCTAAAATATTTTTAAGGTCTACTTGTAGCTCTCCATTTTCGTTTTGAATAGCAGTCGATCTAGTTTGAGGGCCCTTCTTTAAGGTTTTAACCTGTTGAAAGAAGTTACGCGATTAATGTTCCTTATTGAAGCTTTCAATCTCCTCACATTGTCTCTTCCACCATTCTCTCTTCGTTCGTCTACATAGCTTTGTAACGGCTTGTCTTGCCAGTTTATAATTCTCCTTCGTGGACCTGGTGTTGCGTCCTTGTAGACACTTCAGATAGCAATCTCTTTTGTATTGAATAGTATCAAGGCATGCTTGATCCATCCATGGCTTCTGGGAGTGGTTCTCTGGTCGTCCAAGTATTCCCTCTGCAGCGCTTAAAACAGCATCTTTGAGCAAATACCACGACTTATCGACGTCTCCATTAATGGTTTCTGATTTCTCCAATGTTTCGGCAATATGGATTTGATATCTCTCTTCTGTTTCAGCATTATTTAATGTTGAGATGTTAAAACGTTTCCGTTGATTGAATTTTGGAATGCCTGGATTTGGGAAGTGGAACCTTATCGTTGCACATACAAGGAAGTGGTCACTTCCAATGTATGCACCTCTAAAGGATCGCACATCCAGAACGCTCGAAAAGAAACGTGTTGTTACTAGAACGTGATCAATTTGATTTCGAGTATTTCCATTCGGTGAGACCCAAGTCTGCTTATGAATCGATCGATGCGGAAAGAACGTACTGGCAATTCTCAAATTATTTGATAATGCAAACTCAGTCATTCTCTCACCATTATCATTCGAATTCAAATGCAGGCTGTTGGGACCCACCACATTTCCATTAAAGATATCTCTTCCAACCTGTCCATTAAAGTCACCAAGAACCATAATGAAGTCGCGTGTTGGTGTTTGTTTCATAACCTCTTCCAGTGCGATGTAGAAATTATCCTTCTCGTCGACGGTCTTAGCTTCAGTTGGTGCATACACGGCAATAAGAGAAATATTGTTATATGTACCGCATACACGTAGGTAGCAGATCCTCTCACTGACCGGGATGAATTTCATCACGGCTTCTTGTATGCGTGCACCAACAAGAAAGCCAGTTCCAAATTCTCTTCGAGAAGGATGACCACTACAGTATAGAGAGTGACTATCCAAATCTTGTTTTCCGATTATCGGCTGTCTAATTTCTTGTAGAGCAATAATATCCATCCTATACCTCTCAGCCTCTGTTTCTAGACTTATAAGAGCATCAGGAGCGCTCAGGCTGCGCACGTTCCACGTTCCGATTCGGTAGTCTGGTCCTTTTTCACGTCCAGGTAAAATTCTGTTGTTTTTTCCGGGTCTGTTTTTCTCTTTCTGATAACCAAATTTAACATATTAGTTTTTTTCCGGGGTTAGGGTGTTAACCTTAGGCCCAACCCAAATTGTCGTGAATGGGTCCGTTCTGCATATTAAGGTCACCAGAAACAACCTTTTTACACGTTTATATAGCGAGCCGCTTGATTCAAGACAGACGCCCGCTCCAAGCCGCCCCTGACATGAAGAACAGACGCTTGAGTCGCATTGGTTGTAGAGCGCCAATTCGCCGTGGTGTAGCGTCATTGACTAAGCTGTTTTTACTCTGCTTGTCTCCAATACACCAACCTAATTCTATCAGCATTACCCAGGCAGCACGGCGTGGACGTCGAATTTCGGATTTCGCTACCTATGAAATTTACATTAAAAAATTATAATTCACTATACCGAAGTCTTGAATAGATTTGAATTTTAATTAGCATTTTTCTGAGTAATTTTATTCAACCATCTACGAGAATTCAAATTTGAAAGCATGTTCATTAACAAACGAGCGTTTTTTAAACAAGCCAGAAATAACGAAAAATTACAGCTTGCAAATTTTGTAAAATTTTGATTTTATGAGAAAGAGACAATGGTTCTCATGGATTACTACAATAGTATATTATAAAACTAGTACGAACGCTGTTAAAAAGCAGTTTTCCCTGGAATACTTGCAAATATCTGCATTTAAATATTAATTTTACCGATTCGATGGTATCGATGTAACTTTTATTGTTCGTTTTATTCATAATAGAACAATTAGTTCAATAGTTCTTGCATTTTATTACTTCGGTCTGAAAGCCCTAAGTATTACATTCATGAGCTCAAAGTGAAATTCTTACCTCCACTTTCTTTGGCATTTCTAGACGTTTTAGGACCTACTGATTCTAAAAAATCAAAAATAAACATGTGTGTCTGTCTGCCGGCCGTCCGGCCGTCATTACCTACGCTGCAGGGAAAACCGCTGCTGGGAATTCAAACTTGTTTTTTTCTAAAAATAGGTATACTCAAGGGACAGGTCCGAAAGGACGCTGTGTTCGAAAACTGTACCGGAAGTGTGTCAAAAAATCATTATGTGTGTCCAAAATAGCAAATTTTTGTATTTTTGGTTTAAAAAACGTTCATTTTAAGTGATTTACGAGTAGGAACATTAAATTTGGAGAAATCTTGATGGTAGGGATTGGTATGTGAGATCAAAAACTAGATTATTGCATTATAAGTTTGTCAAAAAAATGCTGTCAAGTGTGTCAAAAGAAAGATTTTTATTTATTTTTTACCCAAGTTTTTGGAAAAAAATAAAATTAATTATTTATATGACATGAAATTTTATTATTATTATAGAGAATTATGGCATTATAAGTTTGCCAAAAATAAAGTCAAGTGTGTCAAAAAACGGTTTCATTTATTTATTTAGCCAATTTTTTGGAAAAAAAAATTCGCTGTTTTTATGACGTAAATGTAATTGAAAAGAAACGAGAATAGTATATTGTATAATGAGTGTAGAAAGAACACTATTGCAGTACGAGTGTGAAATTTGCAGCACGAGACGCTAGTCGAGGGCTGCATTCACATGAGTACTGCAATAGTGCTTTCTACACGAGTCATACACGCTATTTTTTCTACAATTGCAAGATTCGATAGTCATATACTATACAAATACTTAATACCATAAACTAATGTAGATTTTAAAATTTTCATTTTTTATACTATATCAAGTATGTCATGATTTATTGTTGTCAAAAATTTTCCCATATCGTTTTTGATTTTGTTTGAATAACGTTCTAAAAATAAATCGGTGAAAATGAATAGTGATTTCGGTGAAAGTGATGAAGAGATTATCATTGGAACTCCTCCAGACATTGCTGAGGCAGCTAAAAATGTTTGTTTGGAACTTCTACCTGAAAAATCTAAAACTAGATATAGAAAAGAACGAGAAGCTTTCTTGACATGGTGTGGAGAGAAAAAAGCCACGAAAATTACGGAGAATGTTCTTTTGGCTTATTTTTCAGAAAAATCAAACATTTTCAAGTCATCCACTTTATGGTCAATGTACTCTATGTTAAAGAGTACACTTATTTTAGAAGACAACGTCGATATCTCTAAATATCATAAGTTGATTGCATTGTTGAAAAGAAAATCAGTGGGCTATGTTGCTAAAAAATCTAGAATCTTTTCTAGAGAAGATATAAATAAGTTTGTGAATGAAGCACCAGACAAAGATTTTCTGATGATGTAGGTAATTATTTAATATTTAAATGTATAAAATTAATATTAATATTCAAAAAATTCAAATTAAAGATTGCTCTTATAATGGGTATCGCTGGAGCCTGTCGAAAGGAGGAGCTACTGAAAATGATGTTGGATCATATTGAGGATAAGGAAAATATATTAATTGTACAGGTGCCAGACACCAAAACTCACATCACTCGAACGTTTACTGTTTCTAATGGGGTTGGTGATTCGATCTCAGTTTATCGTAAATACAGAATTCTTCGCACTGCAAACACCACTCATAACAGGTTTTTTGTTAACTATCGGAATGGTAATTGTACTTCGCAAGCTATTGGGATAAATACATTTGGAAAAATTCCACTAAAAATTGCGAGCTACTTAAATCTTCCAAATTTGCATGAATATACAGGGCACTGTTTCAGACGAACATCTGCTACGTTACTCGTAGATGCGGGTGGAGACATTTTAACACTCAAGCGGCATGGCGGATGGAAATCCTCTGCTGTTGCGGAAAGCTATGTCGACAACTCCATTCAAAATAAAATATCTGTGTGTGAGAAAATAACTGGAGCCCCTGCAAGTGACAATATCGCAATGGATAATGAAAATATAGGTCGCGGTAGTAGCTCCATTGTTGGAAGTGCAGCGGAATCAGTTATGGGATTCAATAGAACAATTGTTAAGGCTGCTAAAAATACGACTGAGGGGATAAATATTAGTGCATGTACTTCATGCAACATCACAATAAATATTAATAAATAAATTTCAATTAAAACTATAATTTATTGTTAATGTTTAATCTATAATTATGAATAATTTGATTTATAATAAAATTCGATTCACTTTAAATATTGCATTGAATATGTTTTTTGTAGATTTATTTTCTAGTTATTTTTCCAATGTAAACACAACTGTGCCGAAAGTACTTTCTACACGGCAAATCCGTGCAGAAAGTACTTTCTACATGTCATTTGGGAAGATTAATTTTCAATGCCTACTTTTTATCAAATTCATCGTAGAAAATTTGACTTTCACAACAATTGTAGAAAAAAGAAATTTGTTAGTTTTATTTTTGAAATTTTGAAAAAAGGTTGTAGTTTTGATTTTGTAATAGTTTTTGCAACATTTTTAGAATTTTGGAAAATTGTTTTTGTTATGATTTTTGCAATATCTTTTGGAATTTTGAAAAAAAATATTGCGACGCTGATGCATAGGCTGACTTAACCACAGCTCTGGAAACATAGTGTTCTGGATATATAATGAGCTAATATCCATAAAATACTTTAATTAAAAGCTAACCAATATTATGGACTTCGTAGTTCTAATAATAAAAATATTAAAGCAGGCAGTAGTATTCCAACAAACATAAATTCTGTTGTACGAAAAAAAGTAAAAAAAATTTTATCGGAAGTGACAAAGCGGAAGTTAGGATGCAGAACTGTTGTAAACTTTACTAAATGGGTATGTACCAAATTTCATCCAACTCGATTATTAGGTACAGAAGTTATTGAGCTTCCAAAATAACAGGTGCTTGGAGGACCCCCTACAACTTTGTTCACTATCGCTAAAAAAACTAATCAGTTCCTTGCCATACATATTTGCATCTTTTTGCAAAGTGTAATCAAAATTACTTAACGAACGAATGTTGTATGTTTCCAACAAACATTGAAACAATAAACAGGTGTTCGGGAGGACCCCACCACTTATCCCAATATTGTCCAAAAACTAGTCAATTCTTTGTCAATAAAGTCTTTATCTTTTTTCAAAGTGCCATTAAAATTGATTAATGGATGAAATCTGTATGCTCCCAACAAACTTTAAAAACCAATGTGTCCCAAAAGATGATAATTATCTTCTTACACTAATTGAAATTTTTCCATAAGTTTTATCATAATCACTTCATTATTGTAGGCTGTAGTGTGCATAAAGATACTGAAAAAACTGCCAACAAGTAAAAAAAATTTTTTTTTACCGGAAGCAAAAAACCGGAAGTTGGGATGCAGAATTTTTGTAAATCATACTAAATGCTTATGTACAAAGTTTCATCCAATTCGATTATCAGGTACAGATGTTATTGAGCTTTAAAAAAAACAAGTGTGTGGGACACCCCCCCACCACTTTGTTCACTATCGCTCAAAAACTAATCAGTTCTTTGCCATACATGTTTGCAATTTTTTCCAAACTGTCATCAAAATTGGTTCACGAACGAATGCTGTGTGCTCCCAACAAACATTGAAAAAATGCTGACACAGTAAACAAGTGTTCGGGAGACCCCGTACCACTTATCCCAATATTGTCCAAAAACTAATCAGTTCCTTGTCATTTAAGTCTTCATCTTTTTCCAAAGTGTCATTAGAATTGATTAATGAATGAAGTCTGTATGCTCCCAACAAACTTTAAAAACAAAGTGTGAAAAGTCAGCAGTTGTATGGTAGACCCCCCGCCACTTTGATCAATGTGTCCCAAAACATGATAATTATCTTCTTACACTAATTGGAACCCTATTCCATAAGTTTTATCATAATCACTTCATTATTGTAGGCTGTAGTGTGCATAAAGACACTGAAAAAACTTCAAAAAAGTACAAAAAAAAATTTTTTACTGGAAGTAAAAAACCGGAAGTTGGGATGCAGAACTATTTTAAACCGTCCTACATACTCATGTAACAAGTTTCATCCAATTCGCTTATCAGGTACAGAAGTTATAGAGCTTTCAAAAAAACAGGTGCTCCAGGGACCCCCCACCACTTTGTTCACTATCGCTCAAAAACTAATCAGTTCTTTGCCATACATGTTTGCATCTTTTTCCAAAGTGTCATCAAAATTCGTTCACGAACGAATGCTGTGTGCTCCCAACAAACATTGAAAAAAGTGTGACACATTAAACAGGTTTTCGGGAGGACCCCCACCACTTATTCCAATATTATCCAAAAACTAATCAGTTCTTTGTTACTTAAGTCTCCATCATTTGCCAAAGTGTCATTAAAATAAATTAAGGAACGAAGTCTGTATGCTCCTAACAAACTTAAAAAACAAAGTGTGAAAAGTCAGCATTTGTATGGTAGACCCCCCACCACTTTGATCAATGTGTCCTAAAACATAATAATTATCTTTTCACACTAATTGGAACCCTATTCCATAAGTTTCATCATAATCACTTCATTGTTGTAGGCTGTAGTGTGCATAAAGACACAGAAAAAACTTCAAAAAAGTACAAAAAATTTTTTTTACCGGAAGTGAAAAACCGGAAGTTGGGATGCAGAACTATTTTAAACCGTCCTACATACTCATGTAACAAGTTTCATCCAATTCGCTTATCAGGTACAGAAGTTATAGAGCTTTCAAAAAAACAGGTGCTCCAGGGACCCCCCACCACTTTGTTCACTATCGCTCAAAAACTAATCAGTTCTTTGCCATACATGTTTGCATCTTTTTCCAAAGTGTCATCAAAATTCGTTCACGAAAGAATGCTGTGTGCTCCCAACAAACATTCAAAAAAGTGTGACACATTAAACAGGTGTTCGGGAGGACCCCCACCACTTATTCCAATATTATCCAAAAACTAATCAGTTCTTTGTTACTTAAGTCTCCATCATTCGCCAAAGTGTCATTAAAATTGAATAATGAATGAAGTCTGTATGCTCCCAACAAAGTTAAAAAACAAAGTGTGAAAAGTCAGCATTTGTATGGTAGACCCCCCACCACTTTGACCAATGTGTCCTAAACCATAATAATTATCTTTTCACACTAATTGGAACCCTATTCCATAAGTTTCATCATAATCACTTCATTGTTGTAGGCTGTAGTGTGCATAAAGACACTGAAAAAACTTCAAAAAAGTACAAAAAAATTTTTTTTACCGGAAGTGAAAAACCGGAAGTTGGGATGCAGAACTATTTTAAACCGTACTACATACTCATTTATCAAGTTTCATCCAAGTCGCTTATCACGTACAGAAGTTATAGAGCTTTCAAAAAAACAGGTGCTCCAGGGACCCCCCACCACTTTGTTCACTATCGCTCAAAAACTAATCAGTTCTTTGCCATACATGTTTGCATCGTTTTCCAAAGTGTCATCAAAATTCGTTTACGAACGAATGCTGTGTGCTCCCAACAAACATTGAAAAAAGTGTGACACATTAAACAGGTGTTCGGGAGGACCCCCACCACTTATTCCAATATTATCCAAAAACTAATCAGTTCTTTGTTACTTAAGTCTCCATCATTTGCCAAAGTGTCATTAAAATTGAATAATGAATGAAGTCTGTATGCTCCCAACAAACTTAAAAAACAAAGTGTGAAAAGTCAGCATTTGTATGGTAGACCCCCCACCACTTTGATCAATGTGTCCCAAAACATGATAATTATCTTTTCACACTAATTGGAACCCTATTCCATAAGTTTCATCATAATCACTTCATTATTGTAGGCTGTAGTGTGCATAAAGACACTGAAAAAACTTCAAAAAAGTACAAAAAATTTTTTTTACCGGAAGTGAAAAACCGGAAGTTGGGATGCAGAACTATTTTAAACCGTACTACATACTCATGTACCAAGTTTCATCCAATTCGCTTATCAGGTACAGAAGTTATAGAGCTTTCAAAAAAACAGGTGCTCCAGGGACCCCCCACCACTTTGTTCACTATCGCTCAAAAACTAATCAGTTCTTTGTCATACATGTTTGCATCTTTTTCCAAAGTTTCATCAAAATTCATTCACGAATGAATGTTTTATGCTCCCAACAAACATAAAAACTTTGTGGAAAAAACCACCTGTTGTATGGTGGACCCCCCAACCCTTTATCCAATGTGCTCCAAAAGCTGATAAAATCTTTCTCATGTTATTTAAAAGCTTTTCGCAACGTTTCATGAAAATCGATCGGTAATTGTAGGCTACAGTAGGGATAAACACCAGGAAAAAAAACTTTTTAACCGGAAGTGACAAACCGGAAGTTGGTATGCAGAAATATTGGAAACAGTATTAAAACCTTATATACTAAGTTTCAATAAGATCATAGCTCGGGATCAGAAGTTATTCAAGATTTAAACTTAGAGGTGTTCGGGAGACCCCCCGCCATTTTGTCCAAATTTGAAATGAATACAGATCTTCTATTTTCAAGTGAACCTGTATCATTTGCCAAAGTTTCATCAAGATCCTATGCAGAAAACTCACCCACCCACCCACCCACCCACACACAGCCGTACACCAAAATTTTTATTGGCTATTTGGATAGAGGATGGTCCAAAACAAAAGAAAAAACAAAATTTGGGGTATGTAAGATTTTTTTTTTCACGATAGATTGCATTACTTCACACAATTTAAAATTGTGGTGAAGTAAAAATGAATTCTTTTATATTTTCGTGTTAGTTTTGTAATACATATCTAAGCAGAGATAAAAACATGTACTATCACAAAAAGTTATGTTTGATATACATCGCTGCCTAAAACCAAAAACCATGTCCCCATAAAAGTTTTTTGGCGAAAACTATATCAAAATCCTTAACCCAGACCGAAGTCTTGATATCTCAGAGCTGTGAGATTTCAGCCCCTCCATATTTTTTGTGTTTGATTTCGTTAATTATTGCGAACTACAGTTACTGAACAATACCTAAGCAGATCTAAAATCGGAGAAACAATCAATAATAAAGGAATTCAATAATCTTAAATTGAAACAACAGCATTATGAACAACTATCTCTTCAAAATTTTTTTGAAATTGTCAACGTTCCATATTTAGACAGTACAAAAAATATTAATGAATCTGATTTAAAATAAAATATAAAAAATCAAATATTGATTAATGTTTTCGCCGTAAACCTCTCCTTAGTGCACCAAATGGTCAGTCGCCGAATGCGTCTTCAATATTTTGTAAATTTGTCTGCCGCGATGAAATAATAAAGTGGAAATCATAAATAAATATATCAAGTAAGTTAGTCAACAATCGAAAAAATCACAAGATTTTTATTAATGAAAGCCTATCAAAAGATAACAGAGTTATACTATGGAAAGGTAAAGAAAAACAGAAGGAACTTAATTTTAAATTTTGTTGGATAAAGAATGCTGTTATTATGATGAAAAGAGATGAAAACGATAACAAAATTGTAATCATAGGATTTCAAGACAAAAATAATCAGAATCAGTAGAAGAAATGCGTCACTTAAGTTCTCAGGAGGAAAACAACATCTTGTTCTATAATAACCTAGAAGAGGATATAACTACAAACATGGGCTTCCGACAAAATTACGACCCTGATCCCGGTCTTCTTTTTAATGCCAGGTTCAAACAATATCACTAACAAAACCATTGTTCCTGAAGGGAAAGTAAGTCATAGAAGAACACATTGATTCAGTAGGATTACAAATTAGTTAACTCATCTGTAATTTTCCGTTGATTTTTATTTAGAAGATTCACAATGATGTTGTCAGGCAATAAATGATACTCTAACATCTAACGCAACACCGAATAAACAAATTTTTATTTCTACTAAATTTTATTTAAAAAAAATTTTTTTTTGTTGTTATATTTTCAATTTCAACACATATAGACTCTTAATTCACTTATTTTGAGTTAAATGTGTTTGTTGAACAAGTAGCCTTTGACAAAATATTTGTTATTATTTTCAAAATAATTGTAAGAATATGACAACAAATAATAACAAATATTTTAATTGGATTATAAAATTTTGAATTGAAAGGTTGCTTTGATAAAAATTTCTATTTTTATAGAATTTAAACAATAACAAATGCTTTTTACAAAATATCTGGTTAAAAAGTGACACTTGAATTCCGCAAATAACAGTAATAAAGTAACACTTTAATATGTAGGCGAATAAAAGTGTAATTTAAATGTTGAATATTTTCAAATTTGATTTAATAATAGATTAAAAAATGGTTGGAGAAAATATTTAATGTTTTGCTCGGACTAAAAATGGATTTTGGAACTCGCAAAACTGCGGTACTCCGCTGTCGCGTCGGTCGCATCGCAACATTTTTGCTCGTCCCTAGATTCATCATTTTTTGTTCTAGTGAAACAAATCTTATGTATTAATACGCTAAATAAAATTTTTGTACAGCCCAAGGGCATTTTATTCGAATTTTGATTCATTTCAAATTTTCACTGCTAACTGATATTAGTGTAACTTAGATTTGACAGATTTTTGGGATTTTTCGGATCATAAATAAAAAAGTTATAGACGAATTAAAATGTATTTTTGAATTAAACGGCTTCCCACATACAATATGAAAATGGAATTGCCCAAGTATATATTTTTTTTCACAAAAACGATAAGCAGGCTACAGACCTTTAATCAATTTGTCAATCAATTCGAAAACGAAAACAAACGAAAACAAACGAAATAAAATTTAGTGTAAAAATCCCCTAAATTTGATTTCGTTTATTTTCGTTTTCAATTGATTGACAAATTGATTGAAGGTCTGTAGCCTGCTTTAAGAGAAAAAAAACACGAAACAACAAAAACGAAATAAAAAAATTTAGTTTATGAAATGCTTTTGGGGGGATAAACGTATTATTTTTCTTTGTATTTAAATGTTATTAGAGACAGCAAATTTTTCTTACATTTTCAGTTATGATTATTTTTATGATTTTCGAAATAAGAAAATTTAGTTTATGAAATGCTTTTGGGGGGATAAACGTATTATTTTTCTTTGTTTTTAAATATTATTAGAGACAGCAAATTTTTCGGATATATGAAAAATTAGCGATCAAATATGATTTCAATTAAGCTTATTTGATCTCTAACTTATTTGATCGCTAATTTGTCATATATCCGAACTGATCAGCTAGAGTTCTGATTATTTTTTATTCATATATTTAAAAAGAAAAATCAAAAATTATTTGCTAGCATTTCTCATTACCACTTTTTGAAAGCATTGCTTCTACGTCAACAAAATGTCTACGCAAAAACTTTATTTATAAGCGTAGCGAAGCACGCCGGGCCCTCCTAGTAACTATTAAAGATAAAATTGTTGTTAGTGATATTTTATGTAATGTTGCAATCGGAGAGGTTGAAAACATCTAGGCGAATTAATTTTTCCTAATCTATTTATTTTATAAAAGTATATCTATTGATTATTACAAAAT
The DNA here is from genome assembly GCA_963693315.1 of Diogma glabrata. Lineage (NCBI taxonomy): Eukaryota > Metazoa > Arthropoda > Insecta > Diptera > Cylindrotomidae > Diogma > Diogma glabrata. The sequence continues at coordinate 9,190,184 of OY856187.1, read as the reverse complement.
TTGGATAGCACACTTCAACCTTATCATGTAAACTCTTAAATTTTGTTTGTGACAATAAATTTAAATATAAAAATACGAATCCTGTTTTTATTTGAATATTTTAATTATGAAGATTTTAATGAAAGCTATTTCTATTAGAAACATTTTGTTTTTATTGAAACATAAAAATTTTATTGTTATTTCAAAGACACTTTTCAAATTTTTTATCACTCATTTAATTCTTGAAACATTTATTTGAAGAGTGCTATTTTCAGAGAATGTTTATTATTCATGAAACCTATTTATTATTCTTTAAAACAAATTTCCCCCAAATTCTTTAAAAACACAACACGTTCCATTTGTCCAACCATTTATTTGATTCTTCATTTATTTATTTCGATTATTATTATTGAACACCAATTCAAATGTTTAATAACAACAAATGTTAAATTATTAAAATTATTCCTGAACAATAAAGCTCAAAAGTAAAGCTTTTTATGAAATACAAGCTTTAAAATCGAAAATTATTTTTCAATTTTACTCACAGAAAAAATTTTCTTTTCTTACGAATACAATATATAATCCTTGAAAAATTATTATTTCTAGCAAACATTTTCTAATATTTTCCTTAATTTGTTATATATATTTTCCTATTTTACTTTTCATTTCAAGTTGAAACATTATTCCGGATTAAATTTGAACAAAATGTTTTGTTGATTTGGGTCTTTTGATTATAATCATGGTTTAACTAAATGTTATTTAATGTTTATTGTCAGACTTTTTAATTTAAAAATCAAAATGAAATGGTTTGATTTGATTTTTAATTTGGTATTAAGGATTTAAAAAAAATCAATGGAGTGATTGTCTGCTGAAGTAAAGACGAACAGCCAAAAGAAGATAAGACAAGATAGATTTCAAAACACAAACGTTGGACGAAAAATTGAATAGTATGATTCAAATTAAATATCGAGACTGATTTTAGCTGCATTTCATTGAATTAAAAATTTATTTAAATAATCAGTAAACCAATATGACAGTATTATAACGAAATTTAAATACACTGAAAGAAAAAAGTACTTGAATAGAACGACATAAAACATTATATTAAAGACTTTAATATTGTTATTCAGCCGAAGAAACATGTCATTGTATTAACAAAATGCCAATAGTTAAATTATGAAATTTCATTAAACAACGTCATAAGACATTGTTTCATAAAATTTTTTTTTCATAATTCTATGAATCGTTACGTAACTTTATGAAAGATATTCATTAATAAACATGATGGGTCTTAATGAAATATTATCATCAAATCAATGAAAAAACGTCATAATTTAACGAACATTGTTAGAATGACAGCAGACATTATAATCATGACTTTAGCATAATTATTTTTCTGATATTTGACATTATTTTAATGTTAAACAAACATTAAATTATGAATAAGTCATTAAATAGTATATCTCACTTCAGATTCAGTTCTCCTTAATCAGAACCTAATATTATGGTCATATTAGAATTAAAATTTTGGAGCCGTTCTTAACAAAAACACAGGCCTTTTGAGTTGTTAATATAGAAAAACACTTTTTTATTTTATTTATTTTACATACTGTCATCTGTGTGTCCCTATCCCACTGAAAAAAGTTAAAGAGAAGATTGAAAAATGAAAAACAAATTAAATTTTGAAATTCACACTTTTTATTTGTTTTTTAAAAATTCAGATAAAATATACATTTTCGAATATTTGGGTTTTTACTATTTAAATTAAAAAAGTGATATCCAACAAATCTCCAAAACATTTCTGCAGGAGACGGAAATTTTAAATTAAAGACATAAAACATTTTGAAGCATATGTCGACTGCTCTAATGAGGCTATTGAATGAATACTTGATAGCATCAAAATAAACAAAACTTTCTTGTATATCTTGCATACTATCGCCTATGCATAGTTTTATGGGTTGGACATGCAAATCACGTTTCTTTAGTTGAGGTGGTCTTCTACTTCTTGTGTACGTTTACCAACATATAAAATGCCTGCTTTACTTACTTTCGTGAATATCATTTAAATTTTTTATAATGGCTTTTGTTGATTTATCCTTAATGTTGTCGGTTAAAAATTGTAATGTTTGTGGTGCGTTTGTATTCCAAGTGGATGGCAATTTGGTAGAATTATCGACATTAATGGTAGAAAAATCCATATCAATCTATAAATAATTAAGGAAAGATATAGTAAAGATATTGGAATAATTCTTATTATAAGACTTAGTAGTCTCAAATTGAAAGGTACTATTCCACTGAAAGTTATTGTTCTCACAATGAAAGTAACAATTCTCAGTTTGAAAGAAAAATGGTATAGTAACAAATTTCAGGTTGGTCTTAAATTTGGCATTTATCGAAATTTACTGGAATTGTATGTATTATGTATCTATATACGGAAAAGCAGATAATGTTTACCAATCTGAAGCCTGATGGTAATGTATAATACGGCCATTTTTTTAATATAACTTTGGTGGTGTTGTCCTTTATTTCGCATAATCTATATTTTGCGCAGGCTTTCCACACATAATCAAACTCCTCCACACATGTAACATGATCAAACTCCAAATTGTGTTGTGCACTTAAGTTTTTTATGCATTAGGGATAGTGAAATAATTAAAATCGCATAAAAATATGGAAATTAAATGAACCTTCATTTCTGAAAATACTTTATTTTAAAAGTGTAAAATAATACTAAAACTTTACTTTAGTGTAAAATAATAATGAAAAAAGTTCAGAGACAATATTATATAAAATTGATAATTGTTTCCGTCGAGTCTCTAGTTTAGGGAACCTGAAAAACTTCACTAAATCTTTTCCACTTCTCATTCCACATTGAAATACGCAACAGGTTATTACCATGTTTTCCAGGCACCAAAAACTGTTCCTATTAACAAAATCGAAAATTATAATTTCCACTATATGTACATATATGCATAATTTTATTAGATTTTACCAATTTTATTTAATTACCAATTTTATATAATATTGTCTCTGAACTTTTTTTATTATTATTTTACACTTCATTATTGTTATTTTACACTAAACTAAAGTATTTTCAGAAATAAAGGTTGATTTAATTTCCATGTTTTAATGCGATTTTAATTATTTCAGTATCCCTAATGCATTAAAAACTTAAGAACACAACACAATTAACAATTTAATTAATTATTGTTTTCAAAAATTCACTTCTTAAACACATTTAATTGAAATCAAAATAACCAAAATTGCAAGGAAAATCAATCAATTTTGGTTATTTTACATGTACAAATTAAAACAGCTGATTTGAGCTGTCACAATATTTTTGCGAAAAAGCTCTATATACCAATAATTTTAAAGAGTCCCGTTATGTACGTTATTTACGATTGCACAAAAAGTTGCAAATAAATACACAAACTTACCGTTGTTTTTATTATTCTTAATTATTCACTTTTATTATTATTATTAATTTTTCCCTTTCCACTATTTTATTATTAGTTTAATTGAACTATAAAATAATTATTTTCTAATTTAAGTTATTAGTAAAAGTCGGGACGACTTGGAAGAGAAAGTAAAAGTAAAACTTATTTGTTGTTGAATAGCTACGTGCCAAGATGATGTCTTAACGGTAACTATTTCATAACTCTATGCTAAAATTTCATAAATTTTTCAAAATAGAACATAAATCAATGAACAAAATATGGAGGGGCTGAAATCTCACAGCTCTGAGATATCAAGACTTCGGTCTGGGTTAAGGATTTTGATATAGTTTTCGGCAAAAAACTTTTATGAGGACATGGTTTTTAGTTTTGGGCAGCGATGTATATCAAACAAAACTCTTTGTTAAAGTACTAGTATTTTTTATCTCTGTTTAAAAATTTATTACAAAACTAACACGAAACATCAATACGTTGCCGGAAAATTATAATCAAAATTCCAAAAATATTGTTAAATTAAATAAAACCAAACTTTTTCAAAATTCCAAAAATATTCCAAAAATTAGAATAATATCAAATATTTAAATTTTTTCTAAATTCCAATAATATTTCAAAAATTCTTAAAAATTCAAACTTTTTCCAACATTCTAAATATATTGCAAAAATTATTACAAAATAAAAAATTGAAAATTTTTTCAAAATTCCAAAAATTATAATAATATCAAAAATTAAAAATTTTCCAAAATTCTAAAAATGTTCCAAAAATTCTTACAAAATCAAAAATTAAATCTTTTGCCGAAATTCTAAAAATATTGTAAAAATTATTACAAAATCAAAAATACAAACTTTTTCAAAATTCCAAAAATATTTCCAAAACTATAACAAATTCAAAAATTTCCATGTCCAATTTCATTTTAAATTACATTTACGTCATAAAAACAGCTACATTTTCTTCCAAAAAATTGGCTAAAAAAATAAATGAAATCATTTTTTGACACACTTGACATTATTTTTTGACAAACTTATAATGCCATAATTCTCTATAATAATAATAAAATAAAAAATTGGGTAAAAAACTAATTAAAAATCTTTTGACACACTTGACAACATTTTTCTGATAAACTTATGATGCCATAATTCTCAATAATAATAATAAAATTTCATTTCAAACCAACAATTTTCTTGTTTTCCAAAAAATTGGGTAAAAAAATAAATAAAAATCTTTTTTTTGACACACTTGACAACATTTTTTTGACAAACTTATAATGCCATAATTCTCAATAATAATAATAAAACTTCATTTCAAACAAACAATTAATTTTATTTTTTTTCCAAAAAATTAGGTAAAAAAATAAATAAAAATCTTTCTTTTGACACACTTGACAACATTTTTTTGACAAACTTATAATGCAATAATCTAGATTTCGGTCTCACATACCAATCCCGACCATCAAGATTTCTCCAAATTTAATGTTCCTACTCGTAATCACTTAAAATGAACGTTTTTTAAGCAAAAAATATGCAAATTTCCTTGTTTTGACACCTTTTCGATTTTTTTGACACACTTCCGGTACAGTTATCGAACACATCGTCCTTTCGGCTCTTCCTATTAAGTAAACCTATTTTTAGAAAAAAAAATTTTTCAAATTCGTCCAGCGGTTTTCTAGATTTCGTCGGTTGTGACGGCCGGCCGACAGACAGACATACATTTTTTTTTTTTGCTTTTTTAGAATCAGTAGGTCCTAAAACGTCGAGAAATGCCAAAAAAAGTGGGGGTAAGAATTTCACTTTTGGCTCATGAATGTAATACTTAGGTCTTTCAGACCGAAGTAAAATCATAAAATTATGTCAAAACATGAATATGTCATAAAATTAGGATACTTTATCATTAAATTAGGCAAATTGGTCATAATTTTTTATTTTTGATATTTTAATGCCACAATACATGTTATTAATGACAACAAACGTTAAACAATTACAAATTCATTAATTTTTTTGTTTGAGAAAATTTAATGATTGAAAATTCAAGTGTTTAATGACACAGATAAATTATGTCATTAAATATTTAAACTTTTAATGCCATATTTCGTTGTGATAATGAAATTTTCGTTGTGTTTATGACACAGATTATAATGATTACATGTCATTAATAACATGTTAGACATTTTTTTCAGTGTAGATGGATTAAAATTACTTCGGTTTTGAAAAAAAACAAAGTATGGAATTCTCGAGCCAAAATTGAAATTCTTACCCCTACTTTTTTGACATTTCTCGACGTTTTTAAACCTACTGATCTAAATAAGCAAAAAAAAATGTATGTCTGCCTGCCGGTCGGCCGGCCGTCACAACCGACGAAATCTCGAAAACCGCTGATTTTTCAATTTTTTTATTCTAAAAATAGGTATGCTCAATGGGAAGAACCGAAAGGACGATGTGTTCGATAAATGTACTGGCAGAGTGTGTCAAAAAAAATCGTCAAGAGAGTCAAAACAAGGAAATTTGTATATTTGTTGCTTAAAAAACGTTCATTTTAAGTGATTACGAGAAGGAACAATAAATTTGGAGAAATCTTGATAGTCGGGATTGGTATGTGGGACCAAAAGCAAGATTATTGCATTATAAGTTTGTCATTAAGTTATTGTCAAGTGTGTCAAAAGAATGATTTTCATTTATTTTTTTACCCCATTTTTGTGAAGAAAAAATAAAATTAACTATTTATATGACTTGAAATGTGAACATGAAATTGGACGTGGAAATTTTACATTTTATTATAATTTTTGGAAGATTTTTGGAATTTTGAAAAAGTTTGTATATCTGATTTTGGTATAATTTTTGCGATATTTTTAGAATTTTGAAAAAAAGTTTGTTTTGTTTTTGATTTTGTTATAGTGTTAGAATTTTGAAAAAAGTTACTTCGGTCTGAATTTGAATTTTTGGAATATTTTTAGAATTTTGAAAAAGTTTAAATTTTTGATTTTATTATAATATTTGGAATATTGAAAAAGTTGTTTTTTTTGATTTTGTTATAATTTTTGCAATATTTTTAATATTTTTGGATTTCTGAAAGATTTTGTAACATTTTTCGAAACGCTAATTGGAGAGGTTTTTGAGTGATTTGCTGAGTGTATCATCTTTTCACTAAATTATGTTAATTTATGATCTGTTATTATTTTCCGGCGACGAATTGATGTTTCGTGTTAGTTTTGTAATAAATTTCTAAACAGAGATAAAATACTTGTACTTTTACAAAGAGTTTTATGATTGATATACATCGCTGCCGATACCTAAAAACAATGTCCTCATAAAATATTCAGTTCTAATTAGAATGGCAAACAAATAAATCGCTCGGTTGCATCGGCTATCATAATTTAATTAACAAATTGTACTTATCGTGATAGTTAAAAAAAATTGTTTAAATCAAGTTAGTAGTTATGATTTTTAGTATATTTGGTGATTATTAATATATAATAAATACTGTTTATATTAAAACTAAACGAAACTGTACAAATCAAACAAAAAATCCAATTTACCAGTTCTATGTTACATCCCAAAATTTTATGAATTTTCTTCAAAGTCATAATTGTGAAATTAAATTATTTTGTTTTTCTTCAAAATCAATAAAGTTTCAATTTTTCAAAAGTTTATTCAGTGATAAAAACAAATAATTGAATTAGTGAAATGAGTGAAGAAATAGTAGTAAACGTATTTGAAAACGAAAATCCAACAAATGCCGACATAATGGCAGCAATCAAACAATTGTTCATCTCTGCAGCGCATAACCAATCCATGCTTCAGGAAACAATAACAAATATCCAACATGAAAACAAAATACTAAAGAAACGGGTAGATAAAATTGATATTAACATACAAAAATCTGAGTTGGCAGTCGAAAAACTTCAGGCAGAATTAAACCTGCTTAAACAGTTTAACGCAGTTTACAAAACGAGATTGTGGTAACAAGATCAGAACAACTCCATTCGTGGCTGATGTAGTGATTAAACTAAATAGCGTGTATGGGCTTGAATTTAATAGTGTAGTCTCTTCATATATGCAGCAAACCAAGTCACTACGCCCTGCTAGAAATAGCGCCAAAACACTTATGTTCGTAACAATTGTCTTTGACAAACATCAAACAAAATTAAACCTGCTAATTAGGCTTAAGAACAATGTTCATTTGCAGTGGAAAGATTTTTATCCTGATATTTGTAACATCTCTAATAAAGAAAATCGTGTATATATAGTGATAAACTAACTGGGACGGTGAAATATTAAAACAGCTCCGGACATACAAAAAAGTAACAAAATCAAGTACTGCTGGTTAAGAATGAAATAGTTTGATAGTTTAGGTTGATTGATATTTAAACTAAATCTCAACCATTTCATGAGAGCTTGCACTAATTTTGTAAGCACTAGCTTAGCTCAGCCTGTGAATAAAAAAGTTTCGGTGGTCGCCTACATGTGGTGGTTAAAACCAAATATTTAAAATAATATTTTAACAAATATTTATAACATTACACATTTTATTACAATTAGACAATTTGATTTTTTTTTAATTTGTATTGAAATCAACACTGTTAGCAATACCCCAATCCATAATTGTTTTAAGATCAGTGTTAAGGGAATCTATCAATTTTAACCTACAGTCACTAAGCGCTAATGGCGTATATAATTTAGGGGCTTCATGAGACGCATGAAGCGTGCTATCATCAGCAAAACTATAAATAGGATGAACTGTTGAGTCTAAAAAATCATTAATATAGATAAGAAAAAGAGTTGGTGACAAAGCGGAACCTTGCGGAACCTTGATTTAAAGTTATTTATATATATTTATAGATTTCAAAAAGTAAGTTTTATTTAAATAACTAATAATATTAAATCAAATTAATTTTATTATTAACGGTGCATTTAAAACTAAAACTGAAAAGATAGTTTAAAGTTATAGGCAAAATTAAATTTATATTTTCGAACTATTTGCTATTGTCTTCTATCTGTAGGCGAACAGTGGCATTCAACAAAAACAATATTTTACACTGTTAAAAATTATATATAAATACAATATTGCTATTTCGGTTTCCACTGTCAAAATTAGCTAAGTCGTCTTGTAAGTTTTTAGTAGGAGAATTTGTAAATATTATCATTTATATTTACAAGCGTTGAAAAAATAGTGTTTTCTACGCGTGGTAAAATCCTTTTTGCGTTCCTGAGCTTATTCCACTCGACGCCGTCCGTCCGTCATTACCTATGATATCTAGAAAACCGCTGGAGGGATTTCAAAATTTTTTTTCTAAAAATAGGTATACTCAATGGGCTGGTCCGAAAGGACGATGTGTTTGATAACTATACTGGAAGTGTTTTGAAAATAATCGTCAAGTGTGTCAGAACAAGGAAATATGCATATATTTTGCTTAAAAAACGTTCATTTTAAGTGATGGATCACCTCGATCCAGAATGAAAATAATTGCCGTCAAAATTACATTAATCCTTTTGAGAACAGAATAAACATTTTCTGTTGACACCAAAAAAATTTTTCTAATATTTTGACAGTCGTCAGTCTAATGTGTTAGTCAAAAGGGAAAAATATCACTATTTTGATTTAAAATATTATACAAAATTATTTTATTTTATTCTGGCTTATTTTCATTCTGGATCGAGGCGAATGAGTAGGAACAAAGAATGTGGAAACATCTTGATGGTCGGGATTGGTATGTGAGATAAAAAACTAGATTATTGCATTAGAAGTTTGCCAAAAAAGTGTGTCAAAAGCAAGAATTTTATTTATTTTTTTACCCAATTTTTTGAAAAAAAAAAAAATCTAGCTGTTTGTATGACGTAAATGTAATTTAACATGGAATTGGACATGGAAATTTTTGAATTTGTTATAGTTTTTGAAATATTTTTTAAATTTTAATAAAAGTTTTTGATTTTGTGAATTTTAAATATATTTTTAGGATTTTAAAAAAAGATGCAATTTTTTATTTTGTAAGAATTTTTGAAAATATTTTTAGAATTTTTAAGAAATTTTTAATTTTTAAAATTGTTATAATTTTTTCAATATTTTTGGAATTTTGAAAACAGTTTGAATTTTTGAATTTATTAGAATTTTTGGAATATTATTAGCATTTAGAAAAGTTTAAATATTTGATTTTATTCCAATTTTCGGAATTTTGAAAAAAGTTTCAATTTTTGATTTAGTTATAATTTTTGCAATATTTTCAGAATGTTGAAAAAAAGTTTTAATCTTTGATTCTGTAATAATTTTTGGAATATTTTTAGAATTTTGAAAAAAGGTTTGAATTTTTGATTTTATTTAATTTTTACAATATTTTTGGAATTTTGAAAGAAATATGAATTTGTGATTTTGTAATATTTTCTCGAAACGCTAAATAGAGAGGTTTTTGAGTAGTTTGCTGATTGTATCATCTTTTCACTAAATTGTGTTAATTTATTATCTGTTATATTTTTCCGACAACGTATTAATGTTTTGTGTTTGTTGTGTAATACATATCTAAACAGAGATAAAAAAATACATGTACTTAAACAAAAAGTTATGTTTGATATACATCCCCGCCCAAAACTAAAAACCATGTCCTCATAAAAGTTTTTTGCCGAAAACTATATCAAAATCCTTAACGCAGACCGAAGTTTTGATATCTCAGAGCCTTGAGATTTCAACCCCTTCATATTTTTTTGAATTGAATTGAATTTATGCCGAAAACTATATCAAAATCCTTAGCCAAAACCGAAGTCTTGATATCTCAGAGTTGTGAGATTTCAGCCCCTTCATATTTTAAATTCTAAATTAAAAATTTAGGAGCTCCAAGAATATGCTAAAATCAAATTTGGGTTTAAAGTTTGAGAGAAAAAAATTCTGTCCACCGTGATCAGATTGAAAGCATCTGTATACACCTACATTATACTAGTAGTCATAGTTATTCAAACTGTTAAAACAAGATACCAATCAACAATTTAATGTCAAAATAATGTTAAATTAAAAGACATATCTATTGTTTTGTACTAAAACAAAATTAACTTTCGATATCAATAACATAGTAAAGCAAACAAAATGCCAACTTTAACTCGAATACTTGTAGACAGTTCAATGTCTTATTCATGGTCTTATTTTCTCACAGGATTTAAAGATAAAATTATTATCTCTTAATCTGTCATGTAGAAACATAATGACATGGAAAATATAAAAATGTACAAAACCAAAATACTATAATCATAACCATCTTCTATTTAGTTTTAATATTAGTTATTGTTGCTTTTTAACACACAGACGATTGTATTTTTGGTTAGTCAAGTTGTAATAAATGATATATAGAGTTTAATGTTAATCGAGGAAGAGATTTAGGGATTATGTTAACGGGCTAGATAACGCTTTCTATATAGTACTAAACACGTTTGTTGTAAATTAATTTCACATTGGATCCACAAAAGCTATAGTGCTTGCTAAATAAAACCAAAATAGTCTTTGTTACTTGTGATTTGTCGTACTAAAAAATTCAATTCAGCCGAATATGCCGTTTTTTTATAATAAATAATACTACGTTCAAATCATGTTTCACTGAACATGTCGTATATAATGATTACAATGGTGTCAGGATTAAAACGACAATTTAATTCAAGTTTTTTCCAGCTATCCTAATCTTGCTTAAGATCTTTTTTTGTTAAACCATTATAAAACATAGATTTTATTTTAATTTTTTTTTAATACTAAACCACAACTCTGAAAACAACTAAGATCCGAGGTTGTTTTTATTTGTTTAACTCCTGTCGAAAAAAAAATCACAAACAGTTGTTTTTTTTAATTTTTTCTAACAAAAAGTGAAAAACAAGCTTACGATAATACCAAGTCTTGTAAATAATTTAAAAGCATTAATTTTACATTTAGGCTAAATTCAAAACCACTTTCACTTCATACAATATTGATTATTTTTCACAGAGATTTCACTTTGTTGTTATTTTTGAAGTTGTGTAGGGGTTGTCAGTTGTTTGTTTCGTTGAAGGTTGTTAATATAAATGGTAGTTATATTTTGTACATATATCCGTTTAAATTTTATAACATAATAGAAAAATTTTAATCACTTTTATTAAACATTAAATAAATTTTAATCTCAAGTTTTATACTTCATTATGTGTTAAGTATAACATGAAAAGAGCTTTTTTGTTTCTTCTTTCGTTTAACAGAAAATTGAACTGCAAGAAACGGTTATGAAGCTTTAATGAATAAAAAAATTTAAAATTACTTTTTTATCGTTTATCGGAAATATAGATAGATATTTTTTTTATTGCATTAGAATCAGTTTAAGAACAATTTGTTTTGCATACTAGATTTTTTCTGATTAATAGATGCTCTGGGAGGTAATTTAATTTTAATAAAATTTATACGATGTCTAAAAAATTTATTGTGCCTGCGATGATATCGTAATATTTGCAGGTGAAAATAAAATATATGAAGCAAAACCACTTAAAGCTCAAACAACTTTAGTTTTTTTAGGGTTCCATTTTTTATAACGAACCCTATTGGTGGGAGTAAAACGAGTTTTTCACATTATATCGATTATCTCGTAAACTATAAATGCTATGGACCTGGAATTTGAGGTGCGCATTAAACTAACCCGTCCACATAAGATGATGGATACAAATAAATCTAAAGCTGTTTTCGTTTGGTTTACGGGGCTACGATGTGAGACCTTTGAGCAAATACTTTTTTTTATAGATACAAGTAGGGTATCATATGAAAGGGCTTCATTTTACACCTCACCATTTTTGTATAATTTTGAATAATGACGTTTTCTTCATGTTTTCTTACCTCGGTTAGCTCCGAACCTAACTGATCGCAAATCTTCAAATGTATTTGGAATGATAGAAAAATTAGTAAGTTTTTAGTAAAAAAATATGGAGGGGCTGAAATCTCATAACTCTAAGATATCAAGACTTCGGTCTGGGTTAAGAATTTTGATATGGTTTTTGGCAAAAAACTTTTATGAGGACATGGTTTTTAGTTTTGGGCAGCGATGTATATCAAACATAACTCTTTGTTAAAGTACAAGTATTTTTTATCTCTGTTTAAAAATTTATCACAAAACTAACACGAAACATCAATACGTTGCCGGAAAATTATAATCAAAATTCCAAAAATATTGTTAAATTAAATAAAATCGAGTTTTTTCAAAATTCCAAAAATATTCCAAAAATTAGAATAAAATCAAATATTTAAATATAAGAACTGAATCTAAAAAATTATGGTGCAAATTATGAAACTTTTTGCAATCCATACAATTTTAGAGCGATCTAGTTTCGAACCAATGAGAAAATTTTTAAACTTTAAAAAAAGTTTATCATTCTCATCAGGGCTAGCCGACTAGATAAACTCTACCAAAAAATGTTAACGCTAATGATTATAAACCAAAAATTAGGTTACAACTCTAGCGAAGTGTAAAAACAAAAAATTTACATAAACATACATTTAATAAATTCAGGTTTAGTCAATTAATTTCTCTGGTGATCACTGTTTTGTTATACTCTAGATTTTCTAGTATTGAATAACAAAATTGTATCTGTGAGAAGAAGATGACTAGTCTTCACTTGTGTCTATTGACACATGATCAACAATTAATTCAGTAAATTATTTGTGATGTAACATCACCCCGATGGAAAATCTCCCATCAAGAATAATATAAGAACTGAATCTAAAAAATTATGGTGCAAATTATGAAACTTTTTGCAATCCATACAATTTTAGAGCGATCTAGTTTCGAACCAATGAGAAAATTTTTAAACTTTAAAAAAAGTTTATCATTCTCATCAGGGCTAGCCGACTAGATAAACTCTACCAAAAAATGTTAACGCTAATGATTATAAACCAAAAATTAGGTTACAACTCTAGCGAAGTGTAAAAACAAAAAATTTACATAAACATAAATTTAATAAATTCAGGTTTAGTCAATTAATTTCTCTGGTGATCACTGTTTTGTTATACTCTAGATTTTCTAGTATTGAATAACAAAATTGTATCTGTGAGAAGAAGATGACTAGTCTTCACTTGTGTCTATTGACACATGATCAACAATTAATTCAGTAAATTATTTGTGATGTAACATCACCCCGATGGAAAATCTCCCATCAAGAATAATATAAGAACTGAATCTAAAAAATTATGGTGCAAATTATGAAACTTTTTGCAATCCATACAATTTTAGAGCGATCTAGTTTCGAACCAATGAGAAAATTTTTAAACTTTAAAAAAAGTTTATCATTCTCATCAGGGCTAGCCGACTAGATAAACTCTACCAAAAAATGTTAACGCTAATGATTATAAACCAAAAATTAGGTTACAACTCTAGCGAAGTGTAAAAACAAAAAATTTACATAAACATACATTTAATAAATTCAGGTTTAGTCAATTAATTTCTCTGGTGATCACTGTTAATTAATTGACTAAACCTGAATTTATTAAATGTATGTTTATGTAAATTTTTTGTTTTTACACTTCGCTAGAGTTGTAACCTAATTTTTGGTTTATAATCATTAGCGTTAACATTTTTTGGTAGAGTTTATCTAGTCGGCTAGCCCTGATGAGAATGATAAACTTTTTTTAAAGTTTAAAAATTTTCTCATTGGTTCGAAACTAGATCGCTCTAAAATTGTATGGATTGCAAAAAGTTTCATAATTTGCACCATAATTTTTTAGATTCAGTTCTTATATTATTCTTGATGGGAGATTTTCCATCGGGGTGATGTTACATCACAAATAATTTACTGAATTAATTGTTGATCATGTGTCAATAGACACAAGTGAAGACTAGTCATCTTCTTCTCACAGATACAATTTTGTTATTCAATACTAGAAAATCTAGAGTATAACAAAACAGTGATCACCAGAGAAATTAATTGACTAAACCTGAATTTATTAAATGTATGTTTATGTAAATTTTTTGTTTTTACACTTCGCTAGAGTTGTAACCTAATTTTTGGTTTATAATCATTAGCGTTAACATTTTTTGGTAGAGTTTATCTAGTCGGCTAGCCCTGATGAGAATGATAAACTTTTTTTAAAGTTTAAAAATTTTCTCATTGGTTCGAAACTAGATCGCTCTAAAATTGTATGGATTGCAAAAAGTTTCATAATTTGCACCATAATTTTTTAGATTCAGTTCTTATATTATTCTTGATGGGAGATTTTCCATCGGGGTGATGTTACATCACAAATAATTTACTGAATTAAATATTTAAATTTTTTCTAAATTCTAATAATATTTCAAAAATTCTTAAAAATTCAAACTTTTTCCAAAATTCTAAAAATATTGCAAAAATTATTACAAAATAAAAAATTGAAAATTTTTTCAAAACTCCAAAAATTATAATAAAATCAAAAATTAAAAACTTTTCAAAATTCTAAAAATGTTCCAAAAATTCTTACAAAATCAAAAATTAAAACTTTTGCCAAAATTCTAAAAATATTGCAAAAATTATTACAAAATCAAAAATACAAACTTTTTCAAAATTCCAAAAATATTTCGAAAACTATAACAAATTCAAAAATTTTCATGTCCAATTTCATTCTAAATTACATTTACGTCATAAAAACATCTAAATTTTGTTTCCCAAAAAATTGGCTAAATAAATAAATGAAATCATTTTCTGACACACTTGACATTATTTTTTGACAAACTTATAATGCCATAATTCTTCATAATAATAATAAAATTTCATGTCATACAAACTATTAATTTTATTTTTTTCTAAAAATATTGGATAAAAAATAAATAAAAACCTTTCTTTTGACACACTTGACAACATTTTTTGACAAAATTATAATGCCATAATTCTCAATAATAATAATAAAATTTCATTTCAAACAAACAATTTTATTTTTTTCCAAAAAATTGGGTAAAAAAATAAATAAAAATCTTTTGACACCCTTGACAACATTTTTTTGACAAACTTATAGTGCCATAATTCTCAATAATAATAATAAAACTTTATTTCAAACAAACAATTAATTGTATTTTTTTTTCCAAAAAATTAGGTAAAAAAATAAATAAAAATCTTTCTTTTGACACACTTGACAACATTTTTTTTGACAAACTTATAATGCAACAATCTAGTTTTTGATCTCACATACCAATCCCAACCATCAAGATTTCTCCAAATTCAATGTTCCTACTCGTAATCACTTAAAATGATCGTTTTTTAAGCCAAAAATATGAAAATTTGCTATTTTTGACACACATAATGATTTTTTTGACACACTTCCGGTACAGTTATCGAACACAGCGTCCTTTCGGACCTGTCCCTTGTAAATACCTATTTTTAAAAAAAAAAATTTTTGAAATCCGTCCAGCCGTTTTCCCTGCAGCGTAGGTAATGACGGACAGACGGCCGGCCGACAGACAGACATACATTTTTTTTGTTGCTTTTTTAGAATCAGTAGGTCCTAAAACGTCGAAAAATGCCAAAAAAAGTGGGGGTAAGAATTTCACTTTTGGCTCATGAATGTAATACTTAGGTCTTTCAAACCGAAGTAACTGGAGGTTAATAGTAGAAATTTCGAAAAAATATTATTTTTGATCATGTCAAAAGAGGTGTCATATGAAAGGTGATTTTTTTGTTGTACAAAACATTTTTATTGTAATTTTCGAAAGCACAGTTTTTGACTTATTTTTGAAAATGTAAAATTTGTTTTTCCCTCCCTTATCTGCGAACATTACAAAAAAAATTTGTTTTAATTCACGGGTGTAGGAATTTTGCTAAATCGAAACCAAAATTTTTTTTTGGCTGTTATAATTTGAAATGTTCATTGGAGGGGGGAAAGTAGAAAAGTTTAAAGCAGAAATTTTGAAAAAGAAATTTTTTATTTGTGATCATGTCATGTGGAGTGTCATATGAAAAGTGATTTTTTGTAGAGCAAAATAGTTTTTTTGTAATTCTCTAAAGCATAGTTTTCGGCTTATTTTCGAAAATGTGAAACATTTTCTCCCCCTCTTATCGGCGAACATTACAAAAGAAAAAATTTTAAAAAATTCACTGGTGTTGGAATTTTGCTAAATCAAATTTGAAATTTTTTTTGGTTGTTATAGTGGGGCTAGAGATTAGAAATTTCGAATTATTTTTGATCATGTCAGGGGGGGGGGAGAGAAAGGTTGGGGGAAAGAGGATTTTTTGTTGCATTTTAAAGCACCGTGTCAAACAAATATAATATTATCAAAAATTTAATGACAAAAATAAATTTAAATCAACAATCACTATCATCTATAATTAATAACATTTTTTCGAAAGATACAACTTAACTAAAATTATAATTAAAATCGTTTCACAAGACGACTTTGTTTTATAGAAGGAAACCAGCTATCTCAGTTGTTTTGGTTTTCTCAGTCCAGCAAAACCACAAAAACAATCCATACATTGAAAATCCGCCGTAAAAAAAACAAATAAAAAAGACAGAGAAAAAATCAATCAAACAACCCGTTCCCACCATCAAATTATAACAATAAGGTCTTTCAAAATTTAATCAATCACGCGGTTGTGTCTCATACGTCATGTATTGAAAGACACTACTAAAATATAGATTGTGTACCGGATAGGTTTTTAAGGTTAAAATTTTCATTTCGTATAATTTGAATTTTTTCTACAACCGCATTCAATGTTCTCAATAAATCAAAAACATGACTGACTGATTATCATTAAAATTTCTTATTTATAATCAGTTTCCTACCTAAATTAAAAAGAAAGGAAAGGTGGATTCTATTAAAATTACATTCCTCTTCCTTCAGTAACAACTATGTCATACTATCACAGGGTATTATCAAATCCATAAACAAATTTAACTTTCCATTGAGATCCTCATGCGCATTAAAAATAATACATATGTCAGTCTGTAACGACTTCATACATACAAAACAAAATAAGGTAAGCACAACAATATCATCATACTTGGAAACAGGTTCAATAAGAAAAATGAGACAAAACCAAATGTAAATATTGATTTTCACATCTTCTATTAAAAAGTTAATAAGAATTAAAGTTAAAAAACTGTTAAATTGGCTGTTTCATTTTCTATTAAAAAGAAATAAATAAAGTTTCAACTTGATTCCGCTTGCAAAAACCGAAATAAGGATATCTTTATCGTGATGTTTCTTTCGTTCTATAAAAAAAAATTAAATAAATTTAACATTATGTTAAATTACCTAACATTATGTTAAATTACATGAAAACATGTACGATGGACACAACATCATCATTGGTTTCTTCAATTAAGGTAGGTTGATGGTTTTGTGTGTTAATTATTAGTTTATGCGTACAGCATAAAAAAATGTAATCAAATACATACAATTAAAAGAATTTTCTAGGGCATATTGTACTTACTATTTTAGATGAATTAGATTAAAATTTACCTTGAAAATCTTATAAACGTAAAAATAAGAAATAATAGTGTTCAATTATAGTTAGATGAAATCTGATAGATATATCTATCGCTCGTTTACATTAACAGTGCAAGAAAACTGATTTACCTGGATCTGTGGTCATTACAATTCGTAAGGTCTATTGTCAGGTGACTGTAAAAAGCTGATGATTTTAGCAGTGGACTTTTAATGATATTTTATTTGCTCTGTTTATCTAAATTTTAATATATGTGCATATATTTATATATTTTAGAAATATGATACGTAGTTCTAGGGCCTTACTTAAACTACATAATATAGGTAGATGTTAAGAAAACAAAATGCCAATAAGAAATTTTATTAATTGGCGTTTAATGATTTGAGAAGTTTTTGTAAAGTACAAGAAACTAGAATTTAAATTGTTATAGTTAAAATGATAGTTTCAAGCAAAATCAAAACTTGGGGTTTTCCTTTTGGTTTTTTTGCTACGATTATTAACACTGCGATCATATCACAGTCAAAACATCACAAAGAGAAGTACCTTATTAATGGAGGCAAGATCAACACATCTGCATAGAATTAATATACTCTATTTCGTTATCTGTTTAACAAAATAACATATTTGTTTCTTATTAAAAAATAAAATAAAACAACAATTGATTATACACCGAAATATAAGATCTGTTTATTTATTTGGGAAGAAAAATATATATTATCAAGTAATAGAAACAAAAAGATTAATTTATTTATACACTGAAACGTTGTATGTGGTCAGATATTATTTATGAAATGATCTTAAGTTTCTTTGATAGTAAAGGTATGATTAATGTGATGACTGTGTTTTTAGATTTTAAAAGAAAATGTCCACTAATCAGATTTTTGTTGGTCGTTAAAATACAAAATAAATTGTTAAATAGGAATATTAGCAGACACCGATAATTAAAATTAAAATTTTGTGAACGACTTAGACTGATAAAAAAATTATTTAAACTTTCTTTACACGCAGCAAAGTAAACCAGTTACAAATACTCAGATGAACCTCAGAACTTCAGATTGGATCTTAGATAATTACGATTATTGATTTTATGAGTTAACATGAGATATCATATCCTATTGGTAATAGTAGCAAGATACCACTAGCCAAGGTAATATTTTTAGATTGCTGCTAACAGTACTATACTATATCAACGGTAGCACTCATAATCTTAATATATATATGCTGTTGTTGGAGCTGGGTAAGTAATAAAAAAAAATCTAAAAAAATAATAAGCCTTTAAAGGTTTGGTAATTTTAAGATTATATTGATGAAGTAATATAAAGTTGGTTAACAGTATTTATCTTGTTTTATCTGTAACAGTTGCATCAACAACTTCGAGCCAACTGCTACAAATGCCTCAATGGTTTCCAATCTATTCATAATCCAATACAATGCAATACAACACAAAAGCGGTGGTTAATTCTTGTTCCGTATAAAATGGATTGAGCAAAGTTCTACAAAAAGTTAAAGTTAGCTTTCTGTAAAGCGAAAAACATTAAAAACTAAAACAACGTTTGAATTTCATTACAAAAAACTTCGTTGCGAAAATTTAGAAATTCGAATCATGTTCCATAGTCAAAATAAGGTGAAACTTTAAAGTTTAAACAAATGTCACAAAACTTTTAACCAATGTAAACAATTGTTTACAAAAATATTAAAACTAGAAAAAAATTTGCAGATACACCGCATGGAGGAATCAGTTTTTGTTGTATAATTTTTTTATTTTTATTTTATCTGCGGGTGTGATATACGAGCTGCTATTGATAACGAGATTGTAGTTAAGAGCTTCTTGAAGTAGTTTAAGTAAATAGAGATGAAAATATAAGTTAAAATTTTACTTGTAGAATCAGTTTCGCACAGTTCAGCCCTAACCAAAAAAAAACAAACGGTTGGTCCAGCAATGTTCATGCCAACGATGGGAACCATATCATTAAAGCTATGTCGAGTTTATTTTTAATATCATTTGTCAGTTTATAAAAATGAAAATCATGCTTGGATAAAATATAACAAATCGTATATGAAACCAGAAATATTTTAAATGTAACAACAATATTATAGATTGCTCTTATATGTTTCACTTATCGCATATCCGTCAGCATACCGATGATCGACCCATTTACGTTCAACAACCGACTTCTTTAATTCATCCTGTTCGTTATTCTTGATTTCATTTGCACTATTAGTCGCTTTATAATTCGCATCGTATAACAATTAATTTTTCTAAGTCCGTCGTTTCGGGCTTATCACATAATTTTTGACTGTTTAATTTTGCAAATAAATTGTTAACATTTTTTTGTAGAAGCTGCATTTTTTCCCGTTAAACTTCCGTTATCATTATTTGTGCTATCCGGAACCATTAGTTATTATTTTTTTGTTGTCCTTCATATGTTCTAATAATAGATTATTGCTATTAAATGACTAAATCACACAAAATAATGCACTAATTAAAATTTAAATACAGAAAACATATAAATATTATGTGTCTATTCATACAATGCCAATTTAAAACCTGCAGATATATTTACGGAAAGAAACAATAATCAAGGATTTAATTATAGGTTCAATCACCCACACATACACATCCCGTGCATACACGCACATGTACACGCACTCACGCACCCATTCATACATACATACACACCATCGCATATATATATATTACAAATGACTCACCCCATAGCATGTCCAGATCACGACGACGTTGTAAAGAAAATGTTACAATCCAACTGTTGATGAAATCAGTGATTTTCTTATTTTTCTTTATCACCGGAAATGTATCGAAAACACGCAGCAGGTATCCTGATATCAACGTAAATCCACACACAAAAAAAAAACAAAAATGGCTACCCCAGAAATGTATCCAGCTATTCAGCACACGGGATGTAGCATGTGGTAAGGTATCTGAAAAAAAATTATATTTTACCTTCCCGACTTATTCACAAGTCCTGATGCAAGTGTTAACACCGAGAAATCACAAAGATTTGAGTGTAGATATTATTAATATTGTATTATCACAGTTATTTGTATTCTTATCTCAACAAGCACTGTATATGATTTATTTCAGATATTTATGAGGTAGCAGATTTGTTAAAAATTTATTTGTTTATTTTTCACATATGTTTGTTACTTATAACAACACAGAGTTCAAATAATTTTTGTTTAAGATTACAATTATCATTTATCACAGTTCAAAAACAAATAGCTATTATCACAGCTTTCAATATTAGTTTTACAAAATAAAAACTATAATTAATATTTACCATTATAATATAATTTAATCCAAGGATTAGTTTTCTTTGGTTGTTTTTGATTAATCTTAAATAAATTTTTACCCAAAACATTCCACGTATAGACGTCAACGAAAAACAAAAACAGCTGTCATCTTCTTAGACACAAAGTCGAAATAAATCAGCGGGACGATGACATCTCGTGGCATTTATTTATAGTAAAAAGAATGGTAGCATTAACTGGTAGCATATTTTAATAACTGAAAACCCACTAAGGAATCCGTACAACCAACTTGTATTAAAAAATGGAAAAGAATTATAAAAAAAAATATCGATTACGAAACGATTGTAGGAATCATATATGGAAATAGCGCGACCACGAATTATAGATATTGCACAACTGTTTTATGACAATTTTATCGCGATTAACGATTACAAATTGAATATAAGAAATTACATTGAGAAATAGCACACAACTATTTTATGATAATTTTTAAACGGAAACCATTGTAGATGACGATTACGGATTGAGTATAAGAAACTATGTTTAAAGGAAAAACGAAAATAATTATGAATGTTTCGGTTTAGGTAAATTTAATGCGTGTGGGAAAATGGTTCGGCTCTCAATTATGAAGTTTGAATTACACTTCATTACAAGATAATATGGCTAACACATACCACTAACAATAGCAGTGAGGTATTACTTGCACTAAATTTAACAAATATTAATATATTTTGGGATTTTAAGATCCCATTTTTTTAAGATCCTCATCTAACGGATTGCGACAATTTTTAAAAATACTCAGACGATCATAATTCAATACAAGTTTGTATAGGAAGTAGAAAAAATAACGCAAACAAAAATGAAATGTTCATGTTAATTACACAAAGCTATAATTAACGGATTGAACTGAATGTTATGAGGATGTAAACCAACAAAAATCAACTCGCGGCTGGTAACATAGGTTCTCAGTTTCGTTTCAAGTTCAAATCAAAAAAATAAATGAAATGATTAAAATCCGAAGTATATTAATATAAATAAAAACATGTCTAGATAGTTAATAAACCGTTAAATATTGCCTGTATTGAAGTGAAGAATGTCGTCAAATTCTGTATGTCTACTTTGCATAAAATTCGTCAGTTAGTTATTTCATCAACACTCGTCAACTCATGGTCCATATGTAACGGATTCTGCTAAATTTTACAAATGATCCGACGATCTCGAATTAACAAAAATTACTTTTTCAGGTGAAAAAAATATTTGAAACGAATAACGTTTGGATGCTTCAATAAAGTTTGATCATATTCCACGATTTCGTTAAAGTTTAGAAATGTCTAGAAGATTCATAGTTTGAATTGAAGAATATATTGAAAACCAGAACAGACTGTGCCTTAGATCCTCACAAAATTCTGTAGAATTGTGTTAAATTTTACAAATGACAGATATATAGCAAATGAGTAGAAATTAGGCCGGTCGTTACAACCTCTCAGATGTATTTCTCTACATATTTGTCTATCTTTGAAATTCCTTACCTTTATGTGGGTTCTTTTTGTACTTTGACCTAGATGGGAGTCGAACCCAATTTTCCGAGTTTGAAGTCCAGCATGCTAACTGCTAACATACAAATATCCACAGTACTCTGCTGATGTTTACCACTTTTCACGTAACTTATAAGTAAGCCCACAAACCCTAATATTACAATTTTATTGATTTATTTAGAATACAAAAACAAAGTGGTTCTGCAAATACAAAATCAGCAACGACAGCATCAGCGGTAGTACGAAATATCTCTGATGAGCATAACACAACATAAATTGAATATATGTAATCTAAAATTTAAATAAAATTTTCTATTCCAAAATTGATTTTATAAATCAAATTTATTTCCATTTATGCAATTCAATAGAGGTAAAAGGTAAAAACAAGAATCGCTGTTAGATGGTTTATTAATAAAATAAATATTATTTGAATTTTTGAACATTAGAAACGGAAAACCTAATAATTTTTTTTATGAGTTTTTGGTTTGTTAGAATGAATTATTAATGGCGGATGGATACAGAATTTATGGACGCTGAATGATTATCAGTAACTTTAATGTTGGTTTTGGTTTATGATTATTTCAGATAACTTTGTTTTTCTTTAAATTAAAAATTTATTCATATTCCTTGTTTTAGCTTTACATTTTTTGTTGTAATTTAAATCAATTTTTAATTACAATGTGTAATCTCTATTATCATTTATATAAGTTTTACATGCTTTGATCGTTTCTAAAGAAAATTAGAAAACATTTATCTCTTTTATGAAATAACCCTTTAATCCCATTATAAGATTAGAAAAAGAAAAATTTTTGTACAGTTCAAGGAAAATCAACAAGATAAACTGAACATTCCATCTAGATAGTTCTATATAAAAATTGAAAAAGATAAAAATAAATCGAAAATTTATAAGAAATAAGATTTAAGTTTGATATTTTTTGATATTCTTAAGACACTTTGTTCTATTTCCTTTTATGTTAAGGAAAAAGTTAAGATACAGTTTTAATAGCCAGGATATAAAATATATATTGATTCAGAGTTTGGACTTGATTAAACAAATACCCATTGTTCTATTGTCGGGATTATTCACATTTCACTTTTCGTAATCACCAACAGTAACAAGAACAATAATTGTACCCTTGACAATATTTAATAGTATTGCTATATTTTTCGTCTGGTTTTTATGAGCTTTAGAATCCAAGCTTTGAGACAACGCAAGCTTTAATTGATTTATTGGTTGTCAAAGAAGGTTTCTATTTTGGGATTTTTCGTTTATCTTATATAAAAGTTGTTATCTAAAGTGCTGATTCCAGAAATATCACATGCTCAAACCAATTCATCACGATTCCTTAACTTTTTCATATTTCTTTGTTGCTATAACGACAATCTGAAAAATGAAATGTACCATCATCTCAAGTTTTCTTTTAATTTTATTCAATGACCAAGCATAAAAAACAGCAAATGCAAACTAAAAGTTTTTGGTACATATAACTGAAATTAAAAAACTTTTTACTATCTATCTATTCCAACCTAATTTAAACTTTTCCCTCTCTATCTATTACAAAGAAATATATCCCTACAATAATCGGTTGAAACAATGTAGGAATTAACGGTTAACGTTATAATCGTTTACAATGTAATGCAAAAATTTTTATTGAACCCTAAGCTGGGTTAAATGCTTTTGGAATATTTCGGGTAACGACCCGAGTCGAACATAATTTAAGTACTAGGTATCCCCGAATGAACCTAGTTTAGTTCCCGTCATCCTTAATTGCATGTAAATTCTATAAAAATTCTTGCGGTGACTTCTGGTCCATATTAACCATTCCTATTCTGTTTTGTCCTTTTCAAATATTTTCTTTCATAAATCTTTATACTCTTCTTAAACTTGTAATGAAGTGCTGCTTCATTGGTAAATCAATGAAGTGGCATAGCAGGCCGCGCACCTTGCGAGATTTATAAAGCCCCAAACTAGCTTTAGGGAGTGGGGTCGAACAATGAATACCTGCTGCTTCAACACATATAACAGTATAGTACGCGTATTTCGAATAAAAACGGATCAAAAAAAACTAAGTGAAATAAACAGACTCTGGTACGAAGAGAACCGCGATCACCACGTCCAGTCCCACAATCCTAACACTTTCACTCGCTCTCGCACTTTATCCACTCACTCACACATACACACACACACATACTCACACACACATGCACACATCCATGCCCATACGCGCATGCACACTACACGATACAGCCAAGCTACAATATTCAATCAAATAAATTAGCTTGGTATCCTTTTCAGGATTGTGGATATGTACAATAGGAGATAAACAACCGTTATACAAACTAGTTTGATGACAAAAAAAAATTCAGAAAAGAATATCAGATGACGAAAGATCGGATGCTCTACGGTTTGAATATAATGACTATAAAAGCTGTGGTAACATTTCTACTAATTTTGTTCCCAGCTTAATAGAAACAGAAAAAAATTTCTTCAGAAATAATATTGAAATCATTTTCACACTGTCATGTAATATAAGAATGATCGCATTGACACAACGTTATCCATAGAGACGCAATAACTGGAACAAATATTTGGATGATAGCAATAGAAGGACGACATTCTTTTTCATCCGCCATATCGTCTGTAATTAATCTATTTGTCACTGCTGATTCACGAACTCCGTTATTCATTCCATCATCAAATTTATGATCCACTCTATCATTGAATTGAATAAATGTTTTAAAGAAGT
Organism: Diogma glabrata; assembly: GCA_963693315.1. Lineage (NCBI taxonomy): Eukaryota > Metazoa > Arthropoda > Insecta > Diptera > Cylindrotomidae > Diogma > Diogma glabrata. The sequence continues at coordinate 9,164,816 of OY856187.1, read as the reverse complement.
TGCTCAGTTATATATGTTAAAATAAGTTGTTGCTTTTTTAATAGTTGTTGCAAAAACATTGTTTAATAAAATGTTTAATTAAGCTGCATCAATTATGATAATTACCATAAAAATAAATCAATAAAGTTCGATTAATTTAAATCCTGATAATATTATTGAAGATACTCTGATTTTTAGTGGTTTCAAGTAAAATTGTTATATACTTGATTTGAATTGTTTACTATTATTGATGTAACACGATTCGTCGAAGATATCTACGAATATCAGTAGTACGAGAATTCTTAGCATTACCTATTGACAACATTTTACAATTCACTATGCAAGTTTACTTATTTATGGTCTATTGCTGGTCGATGAAGATTTAAATGAAACAATTGGAACCTGTGCCTGTTCATCACCATCAGCTATCATCTTTGAGCAACGCAACTCAATTGGAATTTATTTTCAAGATTCATCACTTCCAGCTACTAAAACTTTTTTATTGTGATAACGTACCTGGAACATTCCTACAGTCAACTCTAGCTACCAAAGGTCAAAGTGTTTCTAACAAAATACAAAATTGCAAGTAAAATAATTTCATTGAAATCTTTTTTTCTTCGTAAGCGATTCTTCATCGCCAGATGAAGTTTTTTGATGTTTTACCTATTTAATTGCAGTTTAGACGATGTTTTCGGTACTTTGAAAGTCAAGATTAGGTAAGTATATGTAAATTACTTGTATAACACAGTATGGTATGTAAATTACCGCTTTTTATGAATGGAAACGTTTATTTACAACAAAGAAAACGAAATTCATGCTTTGAAAGTAGTTTTTTCGCTTTTTTAACGAAATTTTTGTAAATAAATAATATTATATTTTAATTTTATATTAAAGTTGGGATTTCAACAAAAAAAATGAGCACTGGTAAGTTCAAAAATCGAAAATTTCCTAACCAAATTTTTCGATTGAAAATTAGGACTTTTTTTTTAATTTTCTTCATAAAACATCGAAAATTAAATATTTCGCTTTGAAAAAATTTGGGATTGTTTGAAACACCAAAAAAAACGTTTTCATTGATTTTCATGAAAATATAAAAACTTTTGTGATAGTTATAAATTAAAAACAAAAAAAACGGTTTTTTGATTTTTTCTCGATAATTTAGTGGTTATGGTCAATAATGTTCGGTAAAAAAGTTTTAGATTTTTTTATTATCTACAACTTTTACATATAATTTTTTTCAAGAGAATACATAGTTTAGACGCAAATCGCAAAAAACTAATACAAACCCTTAAAAACGTATATACTACAACCACCCCACCCCTTTCCGGGACTTTTACTCAGTTTCGACGATTTTTCCTTATTTACTTAGACCATTAACTACATTTTCCGACCGTTCGTATACTGCTAAGAATTTTTTTTTCCATTAACAGGATTGGCCCTGGTCTATAACGCCTATTTAACAACTCAAACGGGATTTTATACGATAACTCGCGTTTGGAGGTCTGATGTAGAGGTTATTACTTCGGTCTGAAAGACCTAAGTATTACATTCATGAGCTCAAAGTGGAATTCTTACCCCCACTTTTTTGGCATTTCTCGACGTTTTAGGACCTACTGATTCTAAAAAAGGAAAAAAAATGTATTTCTGTCTGCCGGCCGTCCAGCCGTCTGTCCGTCCGACAAACCGATGGACGGATTTCCAATTTTTTTTTCTAAAAATAAGTTTACTCAATGGAAAGAGCTGAAAGGACGATGTGTTCGATAGCTGTACCGGAAGTGTGTCAAAAAAATCATCAAGTGTGTCAAAACAAGGAAATTCGCATATTTTTTGCTTAACAAACTTCACTTTTGCTTAACAACCTCCCTCAGAACAAATTTACTTTTCTTGAGGTTTATGGTTAACCCAGCCGCTCTTATCAATGAAGAGACTTTGGACAGCAATTCCATATGTTCCTGGAACGTGGAAGAGACTACCAATAGATAATCTAAATAAACAAAGACATTCTCGTGATATTGATGTGGTATCACTTTGTGCATTAGCCGACACATTGTCTGGGGAGCATTGCACAATCCAAAGGGCATAACCCGGAATTGATACAATGGACGGCCAGGCACTGTGAAGGCTGTCTTGTCTCTAGATGCTTCTGCCAGAGGAATCAACCAGAAAGCATCTTTGAGATCAATACTTTAAATGTACTTTGTGCTATTTAGACGACCTAGTAAGCCATCAATCAAGGGAAGTGGGTAAGCGTCCTTTTTCGTTAGTGAATTGACACGACGACTATCAATACATAATCTGTTTTTACCAGATTCTTTTTGTACCAGAACCACTGGCGAGCACCACGAACTGTTACTCTCTTCGATCACGCCCATTTGAAGCATTCGGTCGAGTTTGGCATAAACCTTTAGTTGAACAGCCGGCGATGTGGGATAATGCCTCTGTTTAACAGGTGCATTATCACCAACATCGATGACATGTTCAACCAAAGAAGTCTTTCCGAGGCCAGACACTTCACATGACGGGAAAGAATCCTTGATCATATCCAGTTCTTGTTGCTGGTCAGTGGTGAGGTTGTGTGTATATAAATTTTGTGGCTCTGTACGAGTCAGTTCACTAACAAAGGAAGGAACAATACCAAATTTCTCCCAGAAATCTATGCCCAGGTAGAGCTCTTCTCGTAAACCAGGGACTATATGGAACCGCATTGGTTTAGTGGAGCCATTCACAGTTATTGGAATTTAAATGTAACCTAAAATTTTATTTGTAGTACCATCTGCCGTACGAATACACGAGTGTACTTAAGGTAGGTGGTACCTGATGATTCCAATAATTCCAAGGAATTTATTCCAAGTATAGTGATTGACGCTCCACTATCCAATAATCCTGAAATATGTTTGTCCAAAATCCTAATTGTTAATCGCAGCCGGGGATCCTTTGTTTCTGAAAAGATAGATGAAATACATGCTTTGCGAAATAATTTCCTCATCCTCCAATATCTAATGTAACGTTCAAGACGTCTAAAATATGTTCGATGTAACGATGGGAAATTAAATGTGCTAGATGATTTTATTCGGGTTTCCTTGGCGGCAGATCGTCATGCGTTCCTACATCTCTCTTCGCTTTCTTTGGGCTCATTGGATGTTGAACCGAGGGCACCATCCCCGAAGCATGTACTCTCGGTCGATAGTTTAACGAGGGTGACAATATGAACAATTTGCATAAATTACATCAGGCTTGTTGCACTTCCAGCAATATAATTTAATTCGGTTTTTTCGTGGACAATCCGGAGCTCGGTGACCAGTCACTCCACAACTGAAGCATACTATTGGTTCTCTGGACATTGATGGACCAGGTTGACTGTTATCAGATGTTATGCCAGGTCGCTGAAATATCCTCCTCGGTGTTGAATCCATCGCTTCAATATATCCATCTCGTTCTGGTTCAACATCCACCTCATAATCATCCACCTGCTGTAGCTCGCTAATTCTTAAATTTGATGTTCTGGTCGGGACTGTTGTGTACCACAAACGTTCAAACTTCTGACATAAAGTCCGAAGTTCATCAATTGAATGTATTGTTGCTGCTAGTGTAGCATTTTTGAACTCCACACTCAGTCCCTCCCGAGCAATCTCTAACATTTCACGGTCAGCAAATGGACGTGCTAAGCGAAGGTTAAACGAACCAACCTCCACTAAATACTCGTACACGCTCTCCTTTGACTTTGGTTTGCGGTTCAGAAGAACGCGCAAGATCGCCTTATCATCAGTGAGCGTACCGAAGGTTTGTAGGAGTCCCTCCCTTAACACTGGATAAGTCACAACCTGATGCTCATGAGTTAAGTTCAAATAGTATCTGTCGGCAGCTCCCTTGAGTTACCGTGGAACGATAGACCTAAGGTCGTCCCAGTTCACACGGTCCCTCTTGGCAGCCGCCTCATAGTCATAACGACTCAAATTGTTCCCACGAACCTCTCGGTACTCCACTGGTGCTAACGCTGGAGCCGCGTCACGCCAAATATGAGGAGGTTGGTTGTATGGTGGTGGTGCTGTAAGTGGAGCTTGTGGATATAATGGTGGTGGTTGTACCTGTGGTACTGATGGATAATTTAATTGTAATTGTGGTTGTACCTGTGGATGGTTCAATGGTTGTTGTTGAGACTGTTGTACCAACGCTGGATTGTTGTGTATTTGTTCAGCTTGAAACGATGGACCCAATAGTGGTATTGCAAAGTCCTCAGCTCTCAAACCCGATTGCTGGAAATAAGCCGGTGGTAATTGTTCTGACCGTCTTTGTTGTTGATGGTTTGGACGATTTAAGCTATGTATTGTATCAGTTATTGGCTGTACTGGGATTGGAGTGGATCTGTCATCTGGTTGAAACGTAGGTGAAACAGATGGTGCAGATGATACTCCTGGTTTATTCTGCATAATTGGACGTATTGACAGCGATCCTATTATAAGCGTGATCCAAGCGCGTGACAATTGCGAGATAGCGTAGGTGCGGGCTTCTTGCAAGTCATTGCGAGGACCCAACCTATTCATTCTACCCGTATAATGCAAAACTCGATTCGCCAAACCATCTAAGAAAGTCTGATTTATCGGTCACTGAAGTCGTCGTACTTGATCCAAAACAAGTTGTGCTGCCTGCACCACCATTTTAGATTCAGCTACTAAATCTCTCGCATGAGATACTGTTATTGGAACTGCACCATGATCGGCGTGGTTTCGCAGTTCCTCCGCCCAATTGACCCCCCCTGAAGTCCACACCCCGAACCAGACATTCGATCTGCAGTTCGCTAGGTTCCAAACCATAGAACGGATGGTCAACGTCTATGTGGCTTGACATTTCGATAGTAAGTGTTAACAACATTCAGAATTCCTACGAACACCAATAGTAAAACCAATTCCAAAAAGAAAAACCAATATCACTGAAATAAGTGGAGTTAGTACGCCCGGTAAAAATGCGTCCGATGGAAATGTAAAAATAAAAAACGTAAAGAATGAAAAAATAACGAACAACCCAACTCGAAAACACAACAAAATTTTTGTAAAAACAAATTTAATAACAGAACAAAAAGAAATGAATATTGTACTCAATGTTGCTTGATCTTTTGACAAAAATACCTAAAATATTATTAAACAATAATATAATTAATTTATTTAATTTCAGATATACTGAAATTTCAGAATTAAATATATACCTAAAACTATTTATTGACGATAGTACCCCTAAAAAATATTTATTTATTTTAAAAATTGAAAAATAAAAATATTTAAAAAAAGGATACTTTTTTATTAGATGGTCTTAACTCAAATATTTATTTATTTTTTTTTTTTTAATTAAAGAATATTTATTTATATCTTGATGTAATTATGTATTTACTTAAAAATTTCTTTATTTACCTAAAACTACCTAATATTAAAAAAGATTTATTTTATTTAATAAAATTTTATTTATTTAATTTTCAAAAAATTTGTTTTATTTATTTTATTTTTATTTAATAAGATAAGAGATTCCCAAAGTCAAGATTCGCCTGGAGACATAAAAAAAGTAAGTATGGTACAAAATCCATATCATTTAATCCTGAATTCCCGCGTTCGCGAGCCCACTCCAACAATGTATGTGAGAACCGACTAGAAAAGCCCCTAACGACCAGATTCTACAGAACAGTTTTTCCCCAACCTAACAAAAACAATCGCAACTGTCACGATTAGACCCTAGGCCCATTTCTACTGACCCAGCTGCGGTTGTTCTACCTAAAAATAAATTATCACTAAACTAATGCCAAATTTGAAGAAAGCTCCCGAACACCAGACTTCAAATCCTTAACTCCATGAAAATTGTCTATTGTAAGCTAAATGTAAAAATGGAAAAGTTGGTTGAATTTGTGTGAGGTGAAGCCTCTAATTCAGATAAAAAAAAATTAAACTGACTCCCCTCTTCATTCCATTGAAGAAGCCCCTGGACAAGGTATGTCACTACTGGCTCTGTACCTAAGTACCAACACAGTAGTAACCACACCACGGACCAGAATTCTTCTCCGAAATGAGGAAGGGAGAACCAATGATCTGTCGATCGCTTATCCATTACTTATCCACTATATATATATATACAAAAAAAATTATATTAATAAGAGTTGTACAATGCAAATATACGAAAGTATTTACACCTAAAAAATTCTTTTTAAAAAAAATTATGTACATAAAGAATTTTATTTTTTTTTTGAAAAAAAAACTATGTACACAAATATTTACAAATTATATTTACATGAATTGAGAATTGAATTCCTAAAAAAAATAGTCGTATCCCAAAACAGTTTTTTTTTCCAAAAACAAAAAATGTAAAGGTTTGCATAAGCCATCCCATTCCTACGTGTCCAAGACGACGAGGTTCTCTTCGGTCAACCAATCCGCATATCGGTACATGGCCAAGAAGAAGTTTTACTCCTCGAGCTGGTAGTATAACCTCTGTGCCTGGTAAATCCTTCTATTCAATCTGACCAGCCCCACCCACCTATATCTCATCTCCTGCCGTCTACTTACCTTGGTTCAGGTGATGGAGGTCTCTGGAACTCTTGTTCCAGAGGTTCCTCCACCACTTGACCCCTGTCAAATTCCGGACCTGGCAGATTAGGTGGTGCTGGGTCGAGCACCTGACCAACTCCATCCCCTGGTCGTCTTCTGCTCCTCACTATACCTTGCCCTCTCTCCGTCCCAAATCTGGTAAACGCCCCTCTCTTAAATGTATGCATCAAAAAATATTCAAAGTAGGAATGTGACCAAAATTATTAAATTCAAAAAACCACGTAATGGTTTTACTAATATTTAAAACTTGAAAACGGTTTATTCTAAAACTGTAATTTGTTGCGAAAATTATTTTCCTTTTTAAAATTAGACACTGAATTTCTGTAATCAAAAATGTTTTTTTAAAAAAACTGGTTATATCAGTAAATATCACATAAACCAAACAAACCAAACTGGTTTGACTACGCCCTAAATATCAAACAAAAACATTTTTGACCCAAATTATATGGAAAACAAACGAAAATCTAACCGGTTTTTGAAACAGTAAAAGTATACAATTATACCAAAAATCACGCCAAAAACAACTACCGTAAAAAGAATTATTTACGGTAGTTATAGTATTTATGCAAAAGAATATCCAAAACCTAAGCTGGTTTCCCCAGGGGTCCCTGTTTCGGCGCCACGTTGTTCTAGCTATGGACTTTATTACGAATATATTATTATTTAATATAACGCTGCAATTAATAACCGGAATACTATTATAGGAATAATAATCCACACACAAATCTAGCTTTCGGAATCTCTTAACTGTCGTCTAATTAGCCTGACATTTATGAAATACTATCAATGTCAGAACCAATTATAGCAAGACTGAACATAGTCTGTATACAACTACAATAATAATATAATAAAATAAGAAAAATAGTAAAAATAACTTGCTTATTACTGTTGAGAGATGATGTCATCTATCCTGTTTGTCCAGCAGCGACTCAAATTCCCCTTTTTTCCTCTTCTTGGAAGGTATACTCTATTCCGCAATCAAATCCCATTCACTTTATATCATTAGCATTAACTTCGCCAATGAACACGTATAAAATTGTCTGCTATAACTTCCTTCACCTCTTCGTCAATCGCCGTACAGATCTCAATATTTCTTAGATCTTCTATTACAATGACGTCCCAACACGGACGGATCTGCCACCTATTCTTTCCACAGCAATATAGTTATTTTTAATTTATGACGTAAACAAAAAAATAACTCCAATGTTTTAATATCCCAAATTTGCTCATGGGATTAATGAATTTGTTTATTCCATTTCCTTCTAGTTCTTCTATGTTGTTGTTTTTGAAGAAAACTATTTTCGCTGTAAGTAATATATTGATGTATCGACCATTATATCACAAATATGCATCCAGAAAAACTAACATGGCGAATAACAAAACAATCAAGATGACAATATCACAATTTAATTTCAAAGGTGGTCTGGAATGTTTCTTCTTCCTTTTAATCAATAAATATTACACTATTTTTTTTTTTTTGTTATTCTTGGTTTTCATTTATTATTAGTTTTAATATATTTTTAACACAGCAATACATTAAAGAAAAACCAAGTTTCTTCTTTTATAATTAAAACTGAAGTGAATGTTTAAAATGTGACTAAAACTGACATTTATATCAATCATATTTCAGCAAATAAAAAACTGAAGAATAGTAAATTACACTGAAATACAATTTAATAATCATGAAACTCAACTATTGGAAAAAGGATTGAAATACGGCATACAACCAAACAACACATGAAAAGAAATAAATGAAAATCTGTTAGAAATAGAAAATTCAATTTTGAAAACTAACATTCACCACCAAAATGAAATCAGGACAATAATAGTTAATGAAATATCAGTAAAAAATAACAACTTAAACTTATACTTAAACAAAAAAGAAATAAAAACAATACGCAGTATACAAAACAAGATCAAACAAAACAATGCTACAATAACCAAAGCAGATAAAGGGAATACATTAGTCATCTTAAAAACTACAGACTACAACAATAAGATAGATGAATACATCACTAATAACAACATCGAAAAATTAAGTAAAGATCCAACGAATGAATTCAATGCAGAATAAAAACTATCATCAACAAATCTATCAACATATTAAGTGATAAGAATATAAGGTATAACAAAATGATAAAACCAACAGCACCAAGTATAAGAGGATTACCAAAAATACACAAACCAGATACACCGATAAGACCATTAATTAATTTCACCACAGCACCAACATACAGAATAGCGAAGTACATAAACAAACTATTGAAATACCACATAAAATTTGATTACAGTTATTCAGTCAAAAATAACACAGAATTAATCAATAGAATAGAACCAATAATAATACCTCACAACGCAAAATTAGCATCGTTTGATATAACCAACATGTATTCCAACATACCAATAAAAGATACAATAAATATAACAAAAAATATGCTAATAAAAAATGGTTTAAACCCAACAGATACACAAGAAATAATAAACATAATAACCGAAATAACAAAACAAAACTATTTCACACATAACAACAAGTATTATCAACAAACAGAAGGATTACCTATGGGTAGCCCACTATCGGGAACATTAGCCGAAATATATCTCAACGATTTTGAAACAAAATATATATATATATAATAACTCAAATCCACACAAAGAAAATATCATTTATTGGTATCGCTACGTTGATGATATAATTTTATTATTCAAAGGAACAAATAGACAGCTTAATCTATTACACCAATACATAAACAGCAGAGAACCTTCCATTAAATTCACCTTAGAAAATGAAGAAAACAACACAATAAACTTTTTGGATTTGTCAATCAAAAATGTAGATTCAAAACACACATTCAAAATATTCCGAAAACCAACCTAAAAGGATCAAACAATAAACATCAAATCACATCATCCATACCAACATAAACCAGCTGCCTACAACCACATGATCAATAGATTGAACACTATACCGATGAACGCTGAAAATTATGAAGACGAGCTAAACAATATAAAATACATAGCCAGAAAAAATGGATATAAAAATGAAATGATTGACACATTAAATAGAAAACACAAAAACAAGAAAAATTTGCGAACCCTAACAACGTTGAAGAATGAAGAAAACTTAGCAGGTAAAAAATACGTAGGCGTAACATACAATAGAACAACATTCAAAATAATGCAAAAAACCTTAAAAAAATATGGATATATTGCGGCTTACAAAAACAAAAATAAATTAGAAAACTACCTAAAAACTAAAAAAACCCAAAACTTAGACATAGGTGTTTATAAGCTTACCTGTGACGACTGGTCCTTCAAAAAAAGATTTATCGAGCACACCAATGAAATTAACAGAAGCGATCCAAAATCCAGATATGCCCAAAATTTGAAAATAGAAAAACACAAATACACCAATATCAACACAAATTTAACCATATTACATAAAAAAAGAAAAGGACAAAATCTAGATAGACTGGAAGAAATAGAAATATATAAACATAAAAACATTAACAATATTTTAAATGATAAAATCAACACTAAAACTAACAAAATATATGACATAATAATAAAAAACAGCAGTTGAAATAGTATATAAGTAATAGTTTAAGCAAAAATTGTAATAATAATTTAAGAACTGAGGATGACGTAAGTCGAAATCGATATTCTTTAAAATAAAAAAATAAAAATCAAATTGTTACTGTAAGGAAGTTTTATTATTATAAATAAATTTAAAAATAAACAGTAAAAAGTATATTTTTAAATATTGCATTTTAATTCAAAAGTGACAAAAGCACACAAACAGTGAATAATATGGAAAACCATAATAACACATATATAAATAAAAAACGAAGATGGAGCAACTTGAGCAAAAAAAATATGTTCGTTAAAACAAATAAATAGTGTGTTCTTTTATCTATTGTTTGATATTTGAATTTGGACTTTTCGTTATAATTTGAAAATTTTTTTAAATTGTTATGATTGTAAAAATAAAATGGAATGATGGAAATATATTTTGATTGAATGGAAAAAGAATAGAAATTGGGTTTAATATGATTTATGAGAATATCCGACGTTACAGTTATACGTCTGGCCTACTGGGATAATAAAAATTATCAAATAATTTTTAAAATAGTTAACTGAAATCGCAGTAGAGCAACTTATAATTCATAAAAAATATATAAAGAAATGAAAAATGACAAAAAAATTTCTAAACGAATTCCCCTCGTTCGTTGATAAATTTTCATAACTTTTGGAAAATTCCTCAAGCAAGTGGTATTGATAATAGCCCTCGGCCTACGTCGTCGTGCTATTATCAATATACTTGCTTTCGAAATTTTGTGCGAAAAATTATTTCGAATTATCACCGCCCTTGGGAAATTACTACTGAAAATTACATAGCCCCCATTTGAAAATTGCCACTCACGTAGATATAACATAAAGGTTTTCAAAATAATAAAATGGTTAAAGTTCATAGGTTAAGACCCTGCCCTGCGACTGTTGATATGAATAAAAATTAAAAACGCAATGCTATTATCATTTTTGAATTAATTTACCTTAAACGTATTCTTTCTTTTAGACACCCTTTTTAACTATATATACCCTTCGTCTTCTAACCCAAGGTTTCAATTTTATAACCGTTATGCTAATCTTCTGAACGATAATCTCAAGCAATGGAAGTCATTAAAAATTTTATATTAAATTCTCTTGTTTGTTTGTTCCATAATGCGTAGTAAAAATTTTAACAAATACGATAATAGTATATTATGCAACGATCATGTAATGATGTTTATTAATACACGAGCATTAACCGGGATGCGAAACGAGCCGAAGGAAAACACAACCTGTTTTGTTTTTAATTCTTAGTATTTTTTTATTAAAATTTCATAAAAAGTAAAAATTTGATTTTTTAAAATATATTTATTTTCTGTTGTAACCAACAACAACATCATAAATATTATAAAATGTTCCACAGATGCTGTAAAACTTTCAATCATTTAAAACTTTTATTTAATTTAATAATATTTTTTTTTTACATTTTATAAGCTTTTAAAGTTGTTGTTGCTTTACTTGTTATTGTTTTGGTTCAACATTATAACGAACAAAAAAACAAATTAATGTGTGTGAGTGTACATAAAACATGCTATCCATTTATGTCCTATGATACAAACCATGTGACTCATAATATTTATAGTTATTATGTGAAGTGAAGTGAAGTGAAAGGACCACCATCATTTTTATATTTGCTTCTGGTTACTTGTGAACTACAATAATAAAAAGTTTTTTGTTTGTATGCTTTCAGAATTCAGTGACCATTTTTACAATCATGGTTTGAGAAGTTTTTTGAGTAGTTTTGTTTAATTATAATATTTGCTACAATTCGTTTGATAATGGAATGAATATGTATTTTAATTGGGAAAAGTTAGAAATTTTATGTTAATTGTAGTTTTATGAGATGAGAAAAAACCATTTGGTGGTTTTAAAATTTAGGTGGATTAACTTAGTCATTAAGGATCTTAACTATATATGACCAAAAAAATGGGGGTTTAAGCAAAACTGAGCGAAACTAAACGTCTGTTTCGTCTTTTTAAAGATAAAATCGTATATTCATGGATAAAATACATCAGTTTATTTATATGATTTTGATCATTGTTCTGCAGATTGAACAAAAAGGAGTAAATTTTATGGCCCATCGCTAGAATAAACATTTTGGATAATTTATAGTCTGCTGTTTTACTATATTTAAAGTTGGTGCATCGAAGGAGGAAAAACTGTTCGACGAGCATCCCTTTGATAAGATTCTTCTTATTGTTCCCTTAAAAAATGCACTATATTAGCTAAGTTGAAACTGTAGCTCAAGATCTTTATTTTTTAAGTAGACTATAGCTTCTATATTATGAGTAATTGGTCTATCTCTAAATGTGTCTAAAGTGTTGATTCCTTTGTCCGACAGTAAAGTAGTATATCAATTTCAGACAAGTTCTCTTTCAGAGCTAGATAGACGTACTCTATCATCTGACATGCCCCATTTACAAGTAGCTTTGTTTAAAAGAAACAAGCCACGATTGTGCATATATGACAACAAAATATATGGATAAAAAGCGACACTTTATGACCGCAAATTACAGTAATAAAGTAACACTCTAATATGTGGACGAATAAAATAGTACATTATGTTGCAAAGGTGTAAAACTTAGGTTTTTGGACGTATGTGGAGGTTGCAAATCGAGACGGTGGCCGAGATTTGCACCCATATTAAGTCCAAAATAGCTTACGTCCGATGTCACCTAGCTTAGCCTCGCCATTTTGGAAAAAATTAAAAACAAAGATTGTGCTGTATTGTGCTACAGTTGTGCTGGATGTGCTACTCAGACAGAATGCCATATCACCAATGAAAAAAAGTTGGCACGCTGAAACAGTTTTTCGAGCAGAAGTTAGCTCCGCCATTATGAAAAAACTGAAAAACAAAGGTCGTCCTGTATTGTGCTCCAGTTGTGCTGTTTGTGCTATTTAGAAAAAAATTTTACATCCCAAATGGAAAAATTTTATAACTCTAAAATCATTTTTTCGCTTAAAAGTTAGCTCCGCCATTTTAGAAGAAATGAAAAACAAAGGTTGTGCTGTATTGTGCTAGGGTTGTGCTGGTTGTGCTGCTCAGAAATAGTTCCATATTATCAACAAAAAAAGTTGGCACACTAAAACGACTTTTCGGGCAGAAGTTAGCCCCGCCATTTTGAAAAAATATAGAAGGCTAAGATTGGGCTGTATTGTACTCGAGTTGTGCTGGTTGTGCTATGTAGATCAAAATTTCGTAACCCTATCAGACAACTTTTACAAAGTCAACATCATTTTTTCGAATAGAAGTTAGCCCCGCCATTTTGGAAAAAATAAAAAACAAAATAATTGCTGTATTGTGTTAAAGTTGTTCTAGTTGTACTACTATAAAAAAAATATCTAACCACCAACGTTAGAATTTTAGCACGCTATTAAAATTTTTCAACTAAAAGTTAGCCCCGCCATTTTGCAAAAATCAAAGAAAAAAGGTTGTACTGTGTTGTGCTACAGTTGTGCTGCATGTGCTACTGAAAAAGAATCCCTCAAAAGAACCGAAAAATCGTTTTAGCGAGTTTAAATTTTTTCCGTTGGTGGTACGAATTTGTTTTTGAGTAGCACACGCAGCACAACATTAACACAATACAGCATTCCTTTTATTTTTCACTTTTCAAAAACGGCGGAGCTAACTTCTTTTCGAAGAAATGGTGTAACCGTGATCAAATTTTTCTGTTAGTAGTACGAAATTTTTGTCTGAGTAGCACAATCAGCACAACTCAAGTACAATACACCACAACCTTTGTTTTTTATTTTATTCAAAATGGCGGGGCTAACTTCTGCTCGAAAAATTGGTTCAGTCTGCCAACTTTTATTCAATGCTTATATGCAATGCTTTCTGACCAGCACAACTAGAGCACAATACAGAACAGCCTTTGCTTTTCATTTGTTTTTCAAAATAATGGGGCTATCTTCTGCTTAACCTTTTGCTCGAAAGTTTTCTGCTCGAAGATATCCTTCTGCTCAAAAAATCGTTTTTAGCTTGCCAACTTTTATTCGTTATTGATAAGGATTCTTTTTCAGTAGCACATGCAGCACAACTGTAGCACAACACAGTACAACTTTTTTTCTTTGATTTTTGCAAAATGGCGGGGCTAACTTTTATTTGAAAAATTTTAATAGCGTGCTGAAATTCTAACGTTGGTGGTGCGAAATTTTTTTTATAGTAGTACAACTAGAACAACTTTAACACAATACAGCACTTATTTTGTTTTTTATTTTTTCCAATATGGTGGAGCTAACTTCTATTCGAAAAAATGATGTTGACTTTGTAAAAGTTTTCTGATGAGGTTACGAAATTTTTATCTACGTAGCACAACCAACACAACTCGAGTACAGTACAGCACAATCTTTGCCTTCTATTTTTTTCAAAATGGCGGCGCTAACTTGTGCTCGAAAAGTCGTTTTAGCGTGCCAACTTTTTTTTGTTGATAATATGGAACTATTTCTGAGTAGCACAACCAGTGGCGTAGCTAGCATGGGTGGCACCCGGGGCGGATATTGTGGTGTCACCCCAAAAATAAAAACTGTCAATAATAATAAAAAGCCGATAAACGTAATTTATAATTTTTTTAATTAATACAAATGAACATTATTATTATAAGCCCGCAAGTAATTTTTAACTAATTTTAATTTGCTGAAACTCCTCCTCTCACACGAAGCCACTAATACGCAAATAGTCATAAATAACTTTAATGCGACCGTAAGATTCGGAAGAAATTCTAAAAAATCCCATTCTACGATGAATTTCAAAAAGTCTAGGTACACCCAGTTAGAAACTGTAACATTGGCCGCTTTTAATTGCCTCCTCACCCTTTGTATCTCTATGAGGAGTTCTGTTACCAATACCGCATCTTAAAAACCAGTAAATTTTGGTACCGATAATTTTAACTCTTCACTGTTCGCCAAAAGCTAAGTGTTTGTCTGCACAACATCGAACAATGAAGCTTAATCTTGAACTGACTTCAGTCTAGTTCGAAGTTCAACACTGAATCGGTCAAGACATTCCAACATGTCCTTTTTAAGTTGAGCTCTCAGTCTCAGTCCAACATCAGGGGCAAACTCACCACCCGTTCGTTTTTTGCGTTTTTATGACGAATTCGGCTTTCCATTGGAATGTCATAGTCCTCCGATTTTTTCGCAGCAAGATCTATTGCCTCTTCTACAATGAGACTTCGTTATGAGTTGACTCTATTTTTGTAGCTAATTGATCAATATTCAAGCCCGTGCTTTGCAATCCAATCTGAGCACAGATATTATTTCTCTTAGAATATCATTCCAAAACAAAAGATAGCAAAGAAACGAAAAATCACATGCTGCATTGTTAAGGTTCTGTGCAGCGCCTCTAGTGTCTACATTTTCTTGTTGATCACTTAACTTCTCAATTTCAGCCACAATCCCATCAAAGTTTTCGGCCAATACTTTTACTGCAGCATAATGAGCACTCCAATGCGCTGTTAAGAGTATTTTAACAGTTGCTTTGTTGTGTTTAGCAAGTACTTCCCAGCGGCTAGTCGAAGCAGAAAAACATGTAAAAATGGCTTCCACTGACGAGTGTTGGCCGTATAAATTAATTGAATGATCTTTGCAGCCCACAAAAATTGCTTTGTTATTGTTTGCTTTAATAATAGCTTGCACTTCTCCATGTATACTACTCATAACAGCTGCATTATCATAACCTTTGGGAGCGACAATTCATAACATCTATACCATCATTTTCAAGATTTTTACACTGAAAAAAACATGTCCTATTTCCAATCGAAATGCAGTTGTCTCAACCTCACCGTGCGGGCAGATATGGCGAATCGAAATACGAGATTGATTCAACAACCGTACAATGATAAGTCGATGCAGTTGAGACAATCAGATGAAATATTTATGTGGAAATAAAATATAGTTCAATTAATCTCAAATACTTAAATTTTAAAATGAAAAATTCATGATATAAGGCCAAAGATATATGTTTTCATGGAAATAGTTATTAACTTTATTCAACTACTGTTATATTGGATAGCACTTTATATTTTAATTACACCTCATTCTGTTATCAGGAAAATGTTACTGAGTACTGAGTAGTTGTCCCAATCACGGTGAAATTGTTTGTAAATATCTTTTCTTTGCATGAATAATAAACTACCATCTTCGAGATGAGGTTATCATTACTTCAATTTTTTTTTCAGTGTAAGAATTTCATCGCTTAAATCAGCGGCTTTTTCCACGTAAAGGAAAAAATCCAAGGAATACTTCCTTGATTTCCACTTTACTACCATCAATTTTCACATAACGAATCACTTCTGACATTTGATCAATTGAAATGTCAGGTGTGCTATCAAACATAATTCCAAAATATTTAACCGATTTAATTTCGTTGACAAGCTTAAACTTTACGTGGATCGCTAAAACATTTATGAACTCATTTTGTATATCTGGTGACAAATATGATACTTTTGGTGATTTACCATGCTCCAAATTCAAAATGTGTTCTTTTAACACTACATCATACTTTGACAATAGTTTGGTTAGTTCTAAGAAATTGCCTTTATTTGAAGAACTTTGTCCTTCATCATGTCCATGAAATGCTGGGTTTTGTTTAGATAAAAACAAAGCTATAACCAATAATCTTGTTAAAAGATGTTTCCACTTCTGTTTTTTATTGTATATTAATTGCAAGGCTGCGTCTCGTATCGTTTTATGAATTTTTAACCTCATTTCCAAAGTTTTCCACTTTTCAAAATTTTCCAGATGTTCATTTGAAGTTTCATGCTCGGCCACTTTGGGATTTAGTTTCCACCGCTTCTGATATCCAGTAGTAAATGTTGATTTTGTATTATTATTATTGGTGACAGCAAATACACGACAACAGAAGCAATACAGGACGCAAGTTATTATTTACAGGAGAATAAACAATCCATGGCCGTAGAATTTTTTCACCATTATTCATCATTTTATAAAACCATTCTTTAGAAAGATGGCGAACATCACCTTTTATGTCTAACCCGTGTCTAGATACAGTAACAAACGACCCTTCTCTATTTTGAAAATGTTCACTTTCTTTTTTTATGATTTCAATGCGAACATTACCAGAGACGAGTATATTCCAATGTGATACATCTCTTAAGTCCTGAAGTGATTCACCCATGCAAATACTGTCTTCGATAGTAGAAGCATTAGCGGCATTATCACTGTCATTTTCATTATTCCTTTCTAATTCGTAATCATAGGTTATCATTATTAATTCTGTATTGTTGCTGTTACTTTCCAAAGATGAGCCAATATTCTCTGAAACATTCGTTGCATCAACGTGATAATCAGTTTCTTTTGATGAACCTTGGATATCATCGGGTTTTGTAACATATTTATAGATTTGGTCTTTCTCTGCTGGAACCAACTTTTTCTTTAAAAATTATGAACTCCTCGTGGCATATTTATTTTTTGGGATATTTGCTAAACGAAATCTAAAAAAATATTTTTAATTATAGCATAGGTATCAGCAAAGCATTAATTCTAAATATATTTGTAGGATACATAATAGGTACATAGTTCATAATAAGTACACTGTGTTAACGACTAAATACACCGCCAAGAAAATTAATTTATTTAAATTTCCTTGTAACAACTTATATTAAATAATATTTGATAAAATAGAATATACAAATCATAGCCTAATATTATAAGGAACTATTTAAAAAAATATAAGTATGAAATCCTAAAAGATATTTTATATAAAGAATTAAAACCAAAATTAAATATCCAATTAGAATCATGCTCAATAATTTACAAAATTGAATGTGGTTTTTGTGAAAAATTTTACATCGGGAAAACCGGAAAATGTTTTAAAGACTGATTTAAGGAATACTTGCCTAAGAAGAAAAATAAACAAAATTTAAAGTTTATTTTTGCAAACCATTTACATAGTTAATAACAATAGCTACACCACTTTTAAAAAAAAATTGAAGGCTTTACATTTATGTAGCCAAGGATCTTTAAAAGAATCACTTGATGAGTTTGAAATTTCCAAGGTATTTAAAACCCAACAAAATGTACTTTTAAATGATAAACTTTCATTTAATTCAAATATATAAATATATAAAACTGAAAACAAACAGTATGAGTATGTATCAACCTACAAAAATTTGCAAAACTGCAGTAATTGCATAACTGCCATTTTATTCCACAGTAATTATTTTTGTATCCATTGAAAAACGATCTATTTCAATTTATTCTTTGAGTTTCAAGATAAAGGAAAAAAAATTATTTTGAGATCATTTACAAACACGGTAATTTGATTGTTTGTTAGTTTCCTTAGGTGTTTGCAATTAATTTGTTTGAAATATTCTAGGTATATATTGAAATATATTAGGTAGTAAAGTTAAGCGGATATTTTAGAAATAATTTTGGAATAGAGACATTGTAACTCAAGGGTGCCACCCTATCGACAAAGGGTGCCACATTATCGACGTAAACCACTTTTCCTATACATTATTCAGCATATGTGTTTTCAGACCTGGTCATTAAATAATCATGCTTGCATACTAAATAATGTATCGTAAAAAACGGTCAATATGGTATCTATAGGAATATTCAAAGCTATTGAGTAATTGTGGTGATGGAATTCAATGCTCAACATGTTGATTCGATTAATATTGTTAAAATTTTATTTCACGTAATAACTCAAAAATTTTAAAAAGTAGAATAGATTCTTTTTGAACCAATAACACATTTGTAGGACACATTTATAAGTTATCACAATTTATAAATTAAAATTATATGGATAACCTGGTTAAAATAGTTTCTAAGTGATTTATCGTTGAAAACATGTGATGGTTTGTTTAAGTTTTTTACGTTCGGGTGTCACCCCAAGACGGTTTCGAAGTGATTTATCATTGAAAACATTGTGATGGTTTGTTTAAGTTGTTTACGTTCGGGTGTCACCCCAAAACGGTTTCGAAGTGATTTATCGTTGAAAACATTGTGATGGTTTGTTTAAGTTTTTTACGTTCTGGTGTCACCCCAAGACGGTTTCGAAGTGATTTATCATTGAAAACATTGTGATGGTTTGTTTAAGTTGTTTACGTTCGGGTGTCACCCCAAAACGGTTTCGAAGTGATTTATCGTTGAAAACATTGTGATGGTTTGTTTAAGTTTTTTACGTTCGGGTGTCACCCCAAAACGGTTTCGAAGGGATTTATCATTGAAAACATTGTGATGCTTTGTTTAAGTTGTTTACGTTCGGGTGTCACCCCAAAACGGTTTCGAAGTGATTTATCGTTGAAAACATTGTGATGGTTTGTTTAAGTTTTTTACGTTCGGGTGTCACCCCAAGACGGTTTCGAAGTGATTTATCATTGAAAACATTGTGATGGTTTGTTTAAGTTGTTTACGTTCGGGTGTCACCCCAAAACGGTTTCGAAGTGATTTATCGTTGAAAACATTGTGATGGTTTGTTTATGTTTTTTACGTTCGGGTGTCACCCCAAAACGGTTTCGAAGGGATTTATCATTGAAAACATTGTGATGGTTTGTTTAAGTTGTTTACGTTCGGGTGTCACCCCAAAACGGTTTCGAAGTGATTTATCGTTGAAAACATTGTGATGGTTTGTTTAAGTTTTTTACGTTCGGGTGTCACCCCAAAACGGGTGACACCCGGGGCGGGCCGCTCCCCCCCCCCCCCCCGCCCCCTCCTAGCTACGCCTCTGAGCACAACCCTAGCACAATACAGCACAACCTTTGTTTTAATTTTTTTCAAAATGGCGGGGCTAACTTCAATTTGAAAAATCATTTTATTGTGTTTAAATTATTCTGTTTGTGGCACGAATTGGATTTGGAGCACAACTAGCATAACTCCAACACCGTACAGCACACCCTTTGTTTTTCATTTGTTCCAAAATGGCGGGGCTAACTTTTACGCGAAAAAATGATTTTAGCGTTGTAAAATTTTTCCATTTGGGATGTGTAATTTTTTCTAAATAGCACAAACAGCACAACTCGAGCACAATACCGGGCGACCTTTGTTTTTCAGTTTTTTCAAAATGGCGGGGCTAACTTCTGCTCGAAAAACTGTTTCAGCGTGCTAACTTTTTTTCATTGGTGATACGGCATTCTGTCTGAGTAGCATATCCAGCACAACTGTAGCACAATACAGCACAATCTTTGTTTTTGATTTTTTCCAAAATGGCAGGGCTAAGTTAGGTGACATTTACGTCCGTACGTCATATACTATTTTTATTCGCCGCAAGCAAACTACTTAAAAAATTGTTTACTCTAAATCAAAGTTATAAATTTGCATAAATTTTGAAATAAATATATATTGAACAATTAACCTTTGGCAAAATATTTGTTATTTTTTCAAAATAATTGTATAACTATGACAACAAATAATAACAACAGTTTTAATTGGATTATGAAACTTTGAAATTAAAGGTTGCCTTGATAAGAATCTTTATTTTTTAAAGAATTTAAGAAAATACAAATGTTTTCAGCTTTTTGGACGTAACTATGACAACAAAATATATGGTTTAAAAGTTACACTTTGAGGCCGCAAATCACAGTAATAAAGTAACACTTAATATGTAGGCGAATAAATAGCTATTTGCATTACTATGGAGTAAAGTGCCACTTTTCCTCCCGTAGGATGTAGGTTACTACACGATGCGAAGCGAAGAGCAGTAAACATCCAAGGGAGGAAAAGGCACTTTACACCCGTTTAATGCTTATGATTTTTCCTTCTACCCTAAATTGAACCTTTTGTAGTGATCTTAAATACTTACCCTTGTATATTTAAACTCTATAATAAGTTTAAGTACTTACCATCGTACATTGTTACTTACTCAAATAAAAATACTTAAATTTGCAGAATTAAGTTTTATATCAAATTAACATTTTCTAACTAGAATATTTCTAATGAATAAAATATTACATTACATTTATTTTCTCACAAATAGTTTAAATAAATAAAAATATTCTATTACAATTATTTTCTCATAAGTAATTGTAAACGAAGGAATGTGATGATGATTCGAATAGAATAGAACTGAAAAGGTTCATAAAAGAAAGAAAAATATAATATAAAATATATATCGGAATGGGCAGCCTAGAGCTGCACACATAATTTAATTTTTATTTCAAATTAATCGTGTGATCAAGTAAAGTGTTTTTTAATAATAAATAAAATGAATTTATAAAACATCGGCAGTGTTTTTGTTAAACCTTTAGTGATTCGAGGTAACCCCACCATATGGCGACTTTGCCAAAATTTCGGTTAAATTAAAAAACTGAATAAAGAAATAGTTTTTAAAAACAACTGCCGTGAAATTAAAAAATAAAACAGTTTTTTGTGAAATGAAACATTTTTTCGGAAGAGAATAAAAAATGAAACATTTTTTCAGTGAAAATGAAAGATTTTTTGAAAGTGCATATTGAATTAAAAACCAATTTATAATGTGTTTTTAGACAATTAATTTATGTTTGATATTTGAGCATAAAATTTTTATTCAATTAAAAGCAAATATTGATTGTTTAAATATATGTAGTTAAATAAAAGTATTTAAACATAGTGAACTTGATTGTTCATAAAAATGAACACTGTTGTATTATACCAAAACAGAACATAAAATATTAAAACGAAGTGGCATATTATAAATTATTATTTACGAATTTTGGGTGCATTGACTGAATTTTGATGAATTGAACATCGAACAGAAACAAATTATAAAATTTGGGAAACTTCAAAGAAATACAATGGGAGGATCCAGCTCAAAGGATTCAGCTCAGCAACAACAGCAACAAATCATTGTAGAAGAAGAAAATAAAGGTAACTCAATTTTTTCGTACATTGTCATAGATTTTTTTATAATAACACTATTTACAATAATTTTATTCTTCATAATAAAAAAGATATGGCTCAAATTAAAAGCCAATATAGTTAATACAGCAGTAACAGCTGTAAACGTGTAATATTAAAATTCTAATAATAGTAGTAAAAATAAATTTTGCTGAAGAATAATAAAATGTTTAATAATAAAATTTTTCTTGATCAATGTTTACTAATTAAAAAATATTTTAAATAATTAGAACTCTAAATTATTTACAAACTTTTGCTGTATACCAAATATAAATACTTTTAATTGAAAATTTTTTTTTACAATGGAATTCGATTTAATAACTGCCAATAAGTTGTTACCCATATTTGATGGGGATACAAAACATTTAAATAATTTCATAAATTTAGTAAGTCTATATAGTGACACACTTAAAGACAAACCAAATAAAAAGACATTACTTAAATTCATAGTTGCCGCGAAACTAAGCGACCGTGTAAAAACAAAATTAGTTGGACTAAAATATGAAGATACTTTTGAAAATTTCAAAACAGCCCTTGAGGATGTTTTTAAAAACAAACAGACTAGCCTAGAAATCGTAAATGCGATAAATGCTACCAAGCATGTATCGTCGGTTGAAAAATATACAAACGCTTTAGAAGAACTTCTTCTTAAACTTAATCAACTTCAATCCAACGGTAGAACAGAATCCGAAAAAGAATTAATAACTCAGCTCAATGAGGAGATTGTGCTCAACAGCTTCAACCTTATGTACAGCACATGAAACCTTATGTACAGCACAAATAACGAATTTAAGGATATAATTAAGTAGGTACACTAATATTGTTTATTAAACGAATTTATTAATATAATTTATTAATATAGTTTTGAGCAGACTTTTATAAATGCCATTTGCAGAAGCGAGTTTTTGAACAGGAACTATAGAATTTAAACAATTTTCGCTTACCACATCGTAATGGTGGTAACTTCTAGAAGTGCTTGCTAGGCTAATTATGTGCAAGTTCGGGTTCTTTATTAATTCCCATGATTTGATCAGAAATTTTTCTTTTTTTTGCGCAGGATTCTTCTACATAACCTTCTGCAAAATTTGTTGATTTCCAACGGCCATGGTGTTTTAGAGCTAAAATATCTAAACCAGCATTTCTTACCAATTACTTGATTTATACATTTACCTGCTTTAAAGCATATGAACAATCGTTTATGTTCAGTTTTAGGACGTAGACAGATATTTTTTTACGATCTGAACAAAATTTGGGTCGTTGCTGGTTGTGGCATTTATAACGAAAGTTCTTTGTTTATTCGTTTTTGAAGTGGGCATATTTATTACTAAAAGATTATCTTTATCTTCAATATCATCCATCCACAGTTATTTTAAGAAGTTTATCACGTCGACATGCTCCATAAATTCCAATAACAAGGAGTACCTATGAATAAATACTTTACGTAAAAATTAAATTATTTGCATAAGATTTCATTTCTTACCTTCATAAATAATACATCATCGGGGAAGTGTGGTGATGCTTCGAACTAAATTTTTAACAAAGATTGCCTTAATTTTCGTTTTTGTTAATAGTAAGTTTTTTGTTTTTAAAAAATTACTTTTTAAGAATCTTTTCTTCCAATATATACTACATATAGTTTTTCTGTATATTGTTTAAAATAATTTTCAAAACGTATAAGAATTATAGATAATTTGTAAGAACTATTGTGTAATAATGCCCAATCAATGTTTATGTAATAAAAATAATTATGTACAGTGAATTATGTGCAACTAATAATTATATTCAATAAACAATTTTGCACAGTAAATAATTAATGAACATTGAATAATTTAATTAAAACTATACCATTTGAAGTTAAAATTATTGCTTTTATACGTAGTTGTGTTAAATAGTTATCTCTTGTAAAGGGGGAGATTGAAGCAGCATATCTTAAGTGAAAGATATCAGCATATCTTAAGATTATATCAAAATATACATTTGAGCATATCTTAAGTGAAAGATATCAGCATATCTTAATATTGCATCTGATTATACATATCAGCATATCATCATATCTTAATGATTCACCATAAGACTCTGGATTAAGAATAAGAAATTAGAAGATATTATAAGAACACGCAGTAATATATATGGATTGTCACTGAAGAAACTCCATATAATTAGTGAACCCGACGTGATAGGATTATCATCGACATATTTAACGTCCAACTTGAGGGTCAACGATGTGTACTAGCGTCGCAACGTGAGGGTCATCGACGTGAACTAACGTTGCAACTTGAGGGTCCACGACGTGTACTAACGTCGCAACAGAATTGGCACAAAATTAAGGCAATTTATTTTAAATTAACTAAATCAAAATTTATCAATTAAAAATTTTTTCTAGAATATATTTTGTTTATTTGATTTTTAATATTTTTGTTTTAAATATTAAATTATTTGCACGTAATATGAAATTTTGAATATTCTTGATTATTTGATTTTATATTTATTTTAATTGTTTGAATTTCGCAAAATATTTAAAAAAATTTTGAATATATATAATGTCGCGGGGAGCATCACCAACGAATGCTTTCTCACCGGTGGAAGAACAGAGCACTTCCACACAATTACTAACGTTGACAAAAGCTGAGCTGGATGCTTATGCTCAACGTTATCATGAGAATAAGCAAAATTTCGGTAATGAAGCACTATTTCCATCTAAACCAATTCCTGACCAACTTCCACCTACTCCATGGGACTTACCGAATAATACCGGGGAAGTACATGGAGTACATTTTCGTGTTTCCCAAGCTCCTCTTTTCGAGCAAAATCCTTTCTTTGGTTTAAGACATTGGAAATGCAGTTTCAAGCTTGGGGTATTAAGAGTGAAAATACTAAGTATATGTACGCATATGGCACTGTTGCAAACATTGACTCATCGGCAGGTTTTCAGTGTTAATTCACCATCAACATCCACAGTTGCAGAAAATATGAATCCAATTCAATTTGGTCGGGATTTTTCTCAACTGCAAACGAACTTCCAAAATATGATGGACAGCTTCAAAACGCAAATGTTGAGTGAAGTTCACTCTATTGTTTCTGCTGGCAACCGGTCGCGCTCTATTACAAGAAATTCTTATAGGGGCAATAGATCCCGCACTAGGTCGAAGTCACAAAACCGCCGAGGGGGTTTTGTCACTTCGGACCTATGTTTTTACCATTCTCGTTTTGGTGATAAGGCGTTACATTGTGTATCCGGATGCAAGTTTCACCAAACATTTGTATCACCAAATTCTCTCGTAACAAAAAACGATTAAACGATTGCCAATATGATGTCAGTAGCATTGGTGATCGTCAAGTCAATCGTCTTTCAGTTTTTGAGGTAAACTCAAGACTCAATTTTTTAATTGATACGGGTGCTGACGTTTCAGTCATTCCTAGGTCAATGTTTAAGACAAGACCAGCTGCTAATTCGTTTTTTAATTTATTTGCGGCAAACGGCACTCCCATTTTGGCCTATGGTACACAAACTCTGCATCTCAACATAGGCCTTCGCAGAAATTTTTCTTGGGAATTTATTGTTGCCGATGTATCAATACCTATTATTGGTTCAGACTTTCTGAAACATTCTGGACTACTGGTTGATATACGGATACAGAGGCTTATAGATCCGTTAACCTCTCAGTTCTCAATTGGTAGCATCTCAAATTCTACTGAACCTTCGGTCTTTCTCGTCGACAAGACGAATAAATTTTCAACTATACCAGCACAAATTTTAAAAATCTTGGACAAATTTCCTGGAATTGCAAATCCAAATTTCCGTCCAAGTAGTGTAAAACATAATGTAACACACAAACTCGAGACAGTTGGTACACCTATATCTTGTAAAACTCGTCGTTTAGCTCCTGACAAGCTTAAAATAGCGAAAGCTGAGTTTGACAAGATGGTGCAAATGGGTATTTGTAGGCCCAGCAGTAGTTCTTGGTCCAGTCCGTTACACCTGGTCCAAAAAAAGAATGGAGAATAGCGTCCCTGTGGTGACTATCGAGCTCTAAATAGGATTACAGTTCCTGATCGATATTCCATTCCTCACCTCCAAGATTTTTCCAACAATACACACTGAAACGGTTATCTACAACTGATCATTCTGATCCTACTATGGATCACAATCTCAATTTTTCGGTTAACCTGATACCATCAGATATTAAGGGTACGAATCAACAAGATTCAGCTCTACCGCTCTAGAAGCATCGATTAGGAATGTATTTATTCCTTCCCGTGTGAAAGTTTAAGCTTTATTTGGTTTGTATGCGGCATTTTGACGTTTCAAAAATGCAATCAAGTTTGGATATTTCACATCGACGTTGTCCTTTATTTGTACCATTGTGCGTAGCATCGAATATTTAGAGTTTAGACCAAAGAGTTGAAGTTTTTAATGATTTTACGTGGAGTGAAAAATATGCCAGTACAAGATTTTCTGATTAATTATTTATCTTGTTGTCTTTAGCAGAGAAGTTAAAGATGCTATATTGGCTTGTGTCTTAATATCAGGTGGAGTATTTGGAAATTCAAAATCACTTAAATCTCCATTCTTCAAACATTCAATTAAATTTAATAAATGTAGCTAGCGTGTTTGCACTCAAAAGCAAATATCAGTTTATGCTTACTATCACTGTCAGTAAGCCACGACATCCTACGATAGTTTTATTCTTCAGTCAAAAAACGTATCTGAGAATATGATTTGATATTTTTATTTAAAAACCTAAGGCTGAATAAACATTTATATTTAATTTTTACCAGACTGCAGAAGGGACATATGACTTTCCTTCCTGGTGTGAGGGATGAAAGTGAGTACTGCCTATAGGGGTAGAAGGAAAAAATATTTTTTGTATGAGTAAACCGTAAAATGCACTCTTACGATTCAAAAATTGTGCGAAAAGCTCGCCTTTTTTCCTATTGAAATAACAATGCCTAAAGTTACTATTTTAACCCCCAGCGTTAATATTTTTCGCAACAGCAAACGAATTAGAAAGAATTTAGCAACATCAAACGAATTTTCAAATTGTCCTAACATATGTATGTAAATAATATCTATTTATGTATTAAGGGCGTAAAGTATGTCTTTATGCTCGAATTTAGATATTTTATGCCCGAATTGCATTCAAGATTTTTTGTACGAGTAAAAATCTGTATTATTCTAATAAAAATACATATATTTACACAAAATAGTAAAATATTGTTTGAGAAAAGTTTTTAATCCAAGCAGTTTTTCGTTTGATATTCATTTTCCTAAATTTCTATAGCAACCAACTTTTTTTAAAATTTCTATATGAAATTATTTAAATCATTTTGTTTTTCATTTCATTTCATAAGCCACGTTTAGTTCACATATATAATATTCTAAAATGTGTTGTTTATGATAAAAATTTGTAAAAATATGTACCATATAAAACTGGTCAACAATGTTTAAAGCTTGGTATTCTCTTTGGTTTCACTTATCTTTATTTTTAATACAAGTAAGGGGAACGAAAAGAATACAAGACAGTACACATTCTCTAAAATGTTTTGCGATTCACAAATCGATTGTACTCCACCAGATTGTACTCCACCAGACTCAGGAGTTATTACCAAATAAATCAAAGACAATATGAAAGGTTTGTAAATTTGTGCAAGGAAAAAAAGTAAAAACGTACAGCGAAAATGTATTACTGTATTTCTGTACAGAATTAAAAGGTTGGAAATCGTCCACATTATGGTCAATTTTTTCAATGTTACGAAGCACATTGTTAACTAAAAACAATATTGACATCAAAAAAATTTCCAATATAATAGCAGTTTTGAAAAAACAAATGGTCGGATACGTTCCGAAAAAATCAAAAACTTTAAGTTTGGAACAAATCAATCAATTTTTTAAAGATGCTCCTGACGATGTTTATTTAATGAAAAAGGTAAGTTATTTAATACTCAGTTTTATTAAATTAAAAACATTTGATTTTGATAAAAAAATTCTTTACCCGGTAGCTTTGATATTTGGACCTTGTGGCGCTTGCCGTAAGATAGAATTGATTAGTATCACGGTGAAAGATATTGTAAATCATGGCACTATGTTGCTTGTATCTATTCCAGATACAAAAAATTATGTTAGCAGAACGTTTACAGTGTCCAACACAGAGGGTGGGTTTGATTTTTTAGAGTATTACCAAAAATACGTGGATCTCAGACCGAAGGACAAAATTTTCTACGCTACTCCAAAGGAAAATGTTTTAACCAACCTGTTGGGAAAAATACCATGGGACAAATGCCGTCAGAAGTAGCAAAGTATTTAAAGTTGCCAGAATGTGACAAATATACAGGCCACTCGTTTCGCAGAACATCTGCTACATTGTTGGCAAATTCAGGAGGAGACATGTTAACATTAAAACGACTTGGTGGATGGAGGTCGTCAAAGGTTGCTGAAGGTTATGTTGATGGATCGATAAAAAACAAAATGGAAAGCGAAAGGAAAATTTTTGGACAGAATGTTGAATTGGATACAGGTTCATCATATATGATCAAACCACATCTATCAACAGATGAAAATATTCCAGACGAAATTTTAGAAGAAACCACTGAGTCAACGGTGTCTTATTCTTATACTCTACAACCAGAAACTAGTAAAAGCTTTCATTTAGAAGACGGTTTAACTTTTACTAATAAAAAAATGTTTAAGAAAATTTAATGTTATTGTTATTTCAATAGAAAAAATATGGAGGGGCTGAAATCTCACAGCTCTGAGATATCAAGACTTCGGTCTGGGTTAAGGATTTGTATATAGTTTTCGGCAAAAAACTTTTATGAGGACATGGTTTTTAGTTTTGGGCAGCGATGAATATCAAACAAAACTCTTTGTTAAAGTACAAATATTTTCTTATCTCTGTTTAGATATGTATTACAAAACTAACACGAACCATCAATACGTTGCCGGAAAATTATAACAGATCATAAATTAACATAATTTAGTGAAAAGATGATACATCCCGCAAACTACTCAAAAACCTCTCCTCCATTTAGCGTTTCGAGAAAATATTAATCACAAATTCATATTTCTTTCCCAACTCCAAAAATATTGTAAAAATTAAATAAATTCAAACTTTTTTCAAAATTCTAAAAATATTCCAAAAATTATTACAAAATCAAAAATTGAAACTTTTTTCAAAATTCCAAAATAAAGCAAAAAATATGCAAATTTCCTTGTTTTGACACACTTGACGATTTTTTTGACACACTTCCGGTACAGTTATCGAACACATCGTCCTTTCGGCTCTTCCCATTGAGTAAACCTATTTTTAGAAAAAAAAAATTTGAAATCCGTCAAATTGTTTTCTAGATTTCGTCGGTTGTGACGGCCGACAGACAGACACACATTTTTTTTTTTTGCTTTTTTAGAATCAGTAGGTCCTAAAACGTCGAGAAATGCCAAAAAAAGTGGGGGTAAGAACTTCACTTTGAGCTTATGAATGTAATACTTAGGTCTTTCAGACCGAAGTAAAAGGCCTGCTTTACATACAATTTTTGAATCTTAAAAGTGCATTTTACGGTTTACTCGTACAAAAATGTATTTATATATTTTTATAATAAAACTATTTTGTTATATTTCAATTGCTAAATATACTATATTTATTTTCAATCAATACTATAATTACTATAATTACAATACTATAAAAAACTAATAAAAAATTATTTAAAATCAAAATTTTAAATTATTTGTTAATAAAATTAAAACTTATGTTAGAACAGTTTTGAATGTTAATGCAGGGAATCGAGGGTGTAATTAAATTTTCTAAAACATTTTGTTTATCAGTAAAAGTTATATCGTCTTCTAAAGAAAAGCTTTCACTAGTTTCCGGTTGTAGAGTATAAGACACCGTTGACTCAGTGTTTTCCTCCAAAATTTCGTCTGGAATGTTTTCATCTGTTAATGTATGTGGTTTGATCATATTTTATGGAACTGCAGCAAATTCAAAGTTCTGTCCAAAAATTATCCTTTCGCTTTCCATTTGTGTTTTATCGATCCATCAACATAACCTTCAGCAACCTTTGACGACTTCCATCCACCAAGTCGTTTTAACGTTAACATAGCTCCCCTTGAATTTGCCAATAATGTGGCAAATGTTCTACGAAACGAGTGGAATTTCATATACAAATTTAATAAAAAAAGTTGGTTGCTATAGAAATTTAGGAAAATGAATACCAAATGAAAAACTAATTGGATAAAATAATTTTTTCATAAAATATTTTAATATTTTGTGTAAATATATATTTTTTTATTTATGCAAATAATACAGAATCTTACTCGTACAATAAATATTGTAAGAACTTCGGGCATAAAGTATCTTTTTTGCTTTCGAGTTTTGAGTGATTGTTGCTCTCGGGCAACAATTTCATTCTCAAGCGGAAAAGACATACTTTACGTCCTTAATACATAAATAGCTACTACGCACAAACGAATCGTGAATAGTGGATTTTATTACTAGTGCGAATGTGTTTTCCAAAGAAGAGTTAGTTTGCAATAACTCGTGTTTGAAAAACGCATTCGCACTAGTACTATTTTTTGTAAGAAATGCATAATATTTATTTAATCATTTATTATCAAAGTTATAAACAAATTTAAGATGTTTAAATAATTAAAGTGCGCCATCTTCGTTGTAATAGTTGTAAATTATACTAGCTCGCTGCTAAATTGTACTAAACTGTTAACATTTAAAAAAAAACATAACAATCCAACAACGGATTTTTAAAAACATAGTTATCCAACTAACAGCTATTTAAAATTTTGACAACTGGTTTTTTTGAAAACAAAAAATAATTGTTTTTTCTGGTAATTCAAATGATTTTGGGTTGCGTTTAAGTTTTTTACTATATGGTAAGTTATTTAAATTAGTATTTTGATATTTTAGTGCTATAAAAATATTATATTTAGGAGAGATTTAACTACAAATCTCACATGCAGGCAGCGACCGTGCCAGGCATACAAAATATTTTGTGCGGAAAAATAGATTTTTCTTTTATTCTATTCTAGTACAAAGTTGAATATTTTTTGTGCATGTGTTACAAAAATACATTTTTATTCGCCTATGTGTTACTTTATTACTGTGATTTGCGGCCTTAAAGTGTCACTGTTTAACCATATATTTTGTCACCATAGCTATTTAACGCCATTTTTATTTTATCTGCCGGAGGCTGTAAAGAAACTTTCATATTTTTACGGCGGATGTAAAGTAATTTTCAGATTTTTACGGCGGCAGTAAAGTAAATTAACATGATATTATTAATTTTTTTAAAACAGAATGCATTTCAGTTCATTTTAATGAATTAAAATCAATAAAAATTAATTTCAAAAAATTTATTACCTAAAACATATTTTTAAAATATTTGATGCATTGATTTCATATATTTAAACAAATTAAAACGTTTGCCGAAAAAAGTACAACTTTAGCTCCTAATTCAATAATATACTATTTTTTCAATTTTGATTGCGGCGAATAAAAAATAGTATATGACGCACGGACGTAAGGTATTTTGGACTTAATGTGGGTGCAAATCTCGGCTAGTGCCTCGATTTACAAACTCCACATACGTCCAAAATCTTTAGCTTTGCATCTTTGCATCATAATGTACTATTACATCATAGTTATCGTGGCTGAAAGTTGAACTTTACGCCCGTAAAATAGAATCCCGTTGCTATATAAAACGTTAGTATATTTTTCTACTTTGCCGCCCGTAAAGTAATCATATAATTAGACAACAAACAAACATTATGAAGCAAGAATGTAAGGCTAAGGTTTTTGGACGTATGTGGAGTTTGCGAATCAAGGCGTCAGCCAAGATTTGCACCCACATTAAGCCCAAAGTGGTTTGCGTCCGTGCATCATATACTATTTTTTATTCGCTGTAAGCAAAATATTTTTAAAAAAATTGTTTAATCTAAATCAAAATTAAAAATTTTAAAAAAAATTTGAAATAAAAATATGTTGAACAAACAAGTAGCCTTTGACCAATATATTTGTTATTACTTTTCAAACAAATCCTATAACTATGACAACAAAGTATAACAAATATTTTAATTGGATTAGGAAATTTGAAATTAAAAAGATGCTTTGATAAAAATTTCTTTGTTTTATAGAATTTAAGCAATTACCAATGTTTTTTAATTTTTTGGATGTAACTATTACAACAAAATATATGGTTAACAAGTGACGCTTTAAGGCCGCAAATCACAGTAATAAAGTAACACTTTTATGTGTAGGCGAATAAAAAATTATTGTGTCGAAGTTCATAGAGAAAATCATTGGATGTTTAGTAATTTTCAAAATGTCTACCGAGTTTAAAAAATTCAAAAATTGATTTGTTCTAGAATTAAGTTGTGCAGTTGTGCGTAAAACGTTGTACATACACTCAGGCTGAAAGAAAGATTACGCCAACTTCAATATGAACCACAGATGTAATCTTCTTCTTTCCGCACTCAATACGTAAATAACTATTTCATGTCATATACACAGAAAATATTCAATTTTGTACTAAAACAAAATAACTAAAAAATGTATATGTTACACTTAGTCATACACCTAAAAAATATTTTTCATTTTTCCAGATACTAGATTTCAACTCAACTGTGAAAATATTTATTGCACTCGAAAAACTAAATGTTACACGTCAAAATATTTATAAACAAAATTTAAATTTAAACTAAAGAAGCCTATTTTTGGGACTAAACGCTTCGTTAGAAGTGTAAAATAGATTACAACATTTGATTAGATAACACAGAGAAAAGAATGAAATGAAATTAAATAACTATTTTATTAAAATAGAAATATTATTAAACAACTAATATATTTAAATTGCAACATCTAAAATTTATTTTATCAAACTTCAGTTAATTTTCAGAAGATATATTTCCCTTTATATTTCCAACATCTAGTACGTTTTACCGATAACGAGAATCAGTAAGCATCAGTTGCAGAACTGTTGCTAAAGTTTTATTTATTCGTTGTTACAAAACATCTTTCTTCTTTTTTCAAATGCTTAAATCTTTGCATAAATAAAACGAAATAACTTTTAAGCTATAATTATTTTTCAAAAAACAAACGAAACCACTTAAAACTTACTTTTTAACAGTTTAAGTATTTAGAATGAAATCTAGATTGAAAAAGCTTTCTATCGTCTACAATCAAAACAAAAACTTTTTATTTGTCCATCTTTTGCCTATTGAAGGACCTTCCAACTACAAAAACGTTAAGCAAAAATATAAAACCATAAAAATTCATAAAAACTGTTAAAGTTTGACTTCTTTTGGGAAAGCGCAAAACAATCAACAAAAAAAATAAACAAAAAAGTTTCTCAAACTTATTGTATCATTTTTCATTATTTTTTTTCTTTTGTAAATCCAACTTTTATTTGAGTAATTTTTAATTCACTGTTTGCTTGTGAGTTGTGAGCTCTGATTTGGAAAGATAAACCATTTTGTTAGGAAATATAAGTTTAAAATTAATTTTTGAATTTTTAATATTATTTTGTTGGAGAGCGCAACGAGTTTTGAAGAAGTTTTAAATGTTTGCAAAAATCTTTAAAAGTTTAGTGCTTTTGATAAATAGCAAATAGTCATAATCGCACTTTATAACCGTTACCGTAGAACAAAAAATACTTACTACCGTGTAAATCTTCAGTAGTATGTCATTCGATGCAGGTAGAACAAAATAGTAAATGAAGCTTTGCCCAATGTCTATGTCTAAATAAATTTCCCGATGTCTATCATTGTATTGAGCGTCACTCAAAGAATTTCAAGAAAGTAAAATAAAAAATATGAAGGGGCTGAAATCTCAAGGCTCTGAGATATCAAGACTTCGGTCTGGGTTAAGGATTTTGATATAGTTTTCGGCATAAAACTTTTATGAGGACATGGTTTTTAGTTTTGGTCAGCGATGTATATCAAACATAAAACTCTTTGTTAAAGTACAAGTATTTTATCTCTGTTTAGAAATTTACTACAAAACTAACAAGAAACATCAACACGTTGCCGGAAAATTATAACAGATCATAAATTAACATAATTAAGTGAAAAGATGATACAATCAGCAAACTACCCAAAAACCTCTCCATTTAGCGTTTCGAGAAAATATTACAAAATCACTAATTCACATTTCTTTCAAAATTTCATTGTAAAAATTAAATAAAATCAAAAATTGAAACTTTTTTCAGAATTCTAGAGATATTTCAAAAATTATAACAGTATCAAAAATTAAAACTTTTTTCAAAATTCCAAAAGTTATAATAAAATCAAAAATTTAAAATTTTTCAAAATTCCAAAAATATTCTAAAAATTCTAACAACATCAAAAATTAAAACTTTTTTCAAAATTGTAAAAATATATATATAGAATTCAAAAATTCAATTTTTTTCGAAATTCTAAAAATATTGCAAAAATTATAACAAAATCAAAAATATCCATGTCCAATTTCATGTTCAATTACATTTACGTCATACAAACAGCTAAATTTTTTTTTCCAAAAAATTGGTTAAAAAATAAATGAAATCATTCTTTTGACACATTTTAACTTATAATGCAATAAAATTCTCAATAATAATAATTTCATGTTCATCACATTTCATTTCATATAACCAACTAATTCTAGTTTTTTCTAAAAAACAAATGAAAATCATTCTTTTGACACACTTTACATTAATTTTTTTATATTTTTATAATGCCATAATTATCTATAATAACTAGCGGGACCCGGCGTGCTTTGCTACGCCTATAAAAAAGTTTGTGCGCGTACATTTTGTTGAATTAACAAAAATAATTTCAAAGAGTCGAAATAAGAATAGAAAGCGTATTTTTTAATTTTTCCGTTTGGGAAATATGAATAACAGAGAGCATTAGCATTCTAGCTGATCAATCTAGATGGATTGAGAATCGAACGGCATGTCAAAATTTGAAAGTGTTTGGTAAAGAGTTTTGGAGAAATTTTTAAGCTTGTTGCCGAATTTCCAATTCGATTAGCATTCGCACTATTAATAAGTCACAAGGCCAAACAATATCAATTTGTGGACTGGACCTAGAAAACTCGTGCTTTTCGCATGATCAATTATATGTTGCGTGTTCGAGGGTTGGAAAACCTTTAAGTTTTATCGTATATGCCCCTGAAAATATTGCAAAAATTATAACAATATCAAAATTTGAAACTTTTTACAAAATTTCAAAAATTATAAAAAAATCAAAAATTCCAACTTCTTCAAATTCTAAAAATATTCCAAAAATTCTTACAAAATCAAAAATTGAAGCTTTTTTCAAAATTCTAAAAATATTTATAAAATTCAAAATTCATAAATTCAAAAATTCAATTTGTTTTCAAAATTATAAAAATATTAACAAAATTAAAAATACAAACTTTTTTCAAAATTCCAAAAATTATAATAAAAACAAAAATTTAAACTTTTTCAAAATTCTAAAAACATTCCGGAAATTCTTACAACATCAAAAATTGAAACTTTTCCAAAAATATTGAAAAAATTTTAAATTCACAAATTCAAATTGCATGTTCAATCACATTTCATGACATACAAATAATTAATTTTATTTTTTTCCAAAAAATTGGGTCAAAATTAAATGAAACATTCTGTTGACACACTGACAATAGTTTTTTGACAAACTTATAATGAAATAATCTACTTTTTGATCTCACATACGAATCCCGACTATCAAGATTTCTTTAAACTCAAGGTTACTACTCATTATCACCTAAAACTACCGTTTTTAAGCAAAAAATATGAATATTTCCTTGTTTTGACACTCTTGACGATTTTTTTGACACACTTCTGGCACAGTTATCGAACATATCGTCCTGACGGCTATTTTAATTGAGTGTACCTGTTTTTAGAAATAAAAATTTTTGAAATCCTTTCAGCGGTTTTCTAAATTTCGTAGGTGGTGACGGACGACCGACCAGCAGACAGATATACATTTTTTTTGCTGTTTTAAAATCGTTATGACCTGAAACGTTGAGAAATGCCCTAAAAAGTGGGGGTAGGAATTTCACTTTTGGCTCGAGAATGTAATACTTATGTCTTTCAGACCGAAGTAATTGAAAAAAATTGTATTCCCGAATAGTTTCGTTTAATAGCCAAAAAATTCAAGTTATACAATACAGCCACTATTATTGATCTCAATGAATTGGAGGTAGAATGTCGATCAGAATTGATAATCGCTGACAAATGTTATCTACAAATATATTGTAGGTGGTACGAAGTTCACCGAGTGGGTCTTCTAGTAAAAATTTGTAATTTTAATTTAAATCAGTGCTAATCGGTGTACAATATTTTTAGTTAACCTGTTTTTTGCTAATACAATAAGATTTGCTGATTTACCCACACGTGAGCATGCAACATATAGTTGCCCATGGGAGAAACATGGATTTGCCAAGGCCAAGCCACCAATGGACATTGTTTGTCCTTGAGACTTATTTATGGTCATGGCGAAAGCCAAACGAATAGGAAATTGAAGTCTTTTGAATGGTAATGGAAAATCTTATGGTATCAATGGAGAATCTGATGGTATCAACTTTTTATTATTATTTTTTAATATCAGCACAATGCTTTAAACTGTAGCTAGCTTCATTCTTTATTGATCATGAGGAAAAAGTTAAGAAATTTTAAACTTTTTCATTGAGAAAAATATATTTCAAAAATAATTTTTTCCTCAAAATAAATTTTCATACAAACTTGGTAAAAGTAATTTCATTGTGCATGCACTGTAATGTTTTTGGGGCTTAAACTGTTTCTAAACGTTAAAGGCTCAAAATAGCTAAATCGTTTTTATGCCTTTTTGGACAATTTATTAACCTTTCAAAAACGTCCATGAAATAATGACTGTCCATGAAATAATGATTTTAAGCGGCGTTTAAAAGTAATATTAGAAAAGAAGTAATACATTATGTGCAATACCCTAACAAACTATTGTTTTAATACAGATTTAGTGACAATACAAATTAGTTATCATCATTATAGCATTTACTGTTTTTTGTCAAACCAAATTTGAAATTTTCCACCTTCGTGATTTTGAATCTAAAATATAAATAAAAACCAAAAAAGCAAAAAAAACGGAACGAGGTGACTTGATTCGTACTCGAAACTTTTTGGTTGATAGCTCATGTTATTGGCCATTACGTTATCTAGACGTATTTACTACTAACCGTAATTTTGGGTATTCATAGAGAAATCATTAAAATTAATAAACTTTAAAGTCGTGTTGTCAAAATTCTAATGATTTCTAATGAATTTTAATGTTTTTAAGACGTTCGGTAAAGTAGATTTTTTCTGTATTATTTGCCGTGACTCATTTCTCAAAAAGACCGATGAAATTGAAATTTAGTCGTTTTTCGCAGAAATATTATTTTTTGTTTTGCTTTATCATCTTCTACAAAAATTAAATTACGAAAAAACAAATATTGAAAAACAAATATTACATGAATTTCAACACCACAATCTGGCAAAATTTATTCAAATGCGATAGCAGAGTAAATTGAAATTTTTGAGTCAATTTGCAGATTCAATTTCAATTTCATCGATAATGGGCCACGGCATTTATTATTTTAAATAAAATTATTATTTTTAAACAAATTTATTAGTACTTACACAATTTTAATTTATTCTTGTAAAAAACTTATTATTTTGAAGTTAAAAATAATAATAATTAAATGATACACAACACAATTCAAAAAAAAAATAATTCACAAAATAGAAAGAGCTATGCGTTAAACTTCAAAACTGTATCATTATAACAAAAAGTTGAAACCAACAGTTTTTTCGGGGCCTACGCTGATGATTTAAAAAGTCCATGATGAAGTTGTGTCACTTACGTTAAATGTGTTTACGAAATACATTTAACATTCAATTCGCAATTAAAATATATTAAAACTTTTAATTGAGATAAAAACTATCCTATCGAGTATGTATTAAGCGTAATATATAAAATATTATTCTTAAGTCGCTCAAACATGAATATTGCCAAAAT
Organism: Diogma glabrata; assembly: GCA_963693315.1. Taxonomy (NCBI): domain Eukaryota; kingdom Metazoa; phylum Arthropoda; class Insecta; order Diptera; family Cylindrotomidae; genus Diogma; species Diogma glabrata. The sequence goes on along the minus strand of OY856187.1, from coordinate 9,126,788 downwards.
TTACCATACAAACTTGTATGAAAAATTTAACCTATTTTCGTATTTCTTTTACGGACAGAAGAAAATAAAATATTTTATATATTATGCTCAATATTGTCAGTAATTGTCAGTAATAGTTCATAAAGAAACTTAAATTATTTAATTGTAGTATAATGAGAAATTTCATAGATAATTTTTAAAATTATTCAAGTTGTGTTTTGAATGAAATCCCATATAAATTTTATTGAATTTATTCTCTTTTCCCCCTTTTGCAGCGCCAAAAGAAATTTAAATTATTTAATTATAGCAAAATGAGAAATTTCATAGATAATTTTTAAAATTATTCAAGTTGTGTTTTGTATGAAATTCCATATAAATTTTATTGAATTTCGTTTCTTTCCCCCTTTTGCAGTGCCATTGCAGCAAACACCGGAACAAAATAATCGCTCAATAACATATTTGATAGTCTATATGGGCCCTACATGGATGATTAAAAAGTCGATAAAGCAGGTTTGACAGTAAATTAATTAATTTACGCCGCCATCTGAAATTTTGCTTATGAACTATCCATATTTAACATTTAATTCGTAATTAAAAAATATTTAGGCGTTCAATCAAAATAAAAACTATCCTATCTCTCAAGTTGGACCATTATACACACACTGAACACAATTTTATTAAGATTGGTTACGTTGTTGCGGAGTTTATCGCGGACAAACATCGTGACATGTGATTTTTTATATATATATAAGATAATAAAATTCTATGTCATACAAATAATTAATTTAATTTTTTTCATACAAACAGCTAAATTTTTTTTGTCTAAAAATTGGCTACAAAAATAAATAAAATCATTCTTTTGACACATTTTACATTATTTTTTTGACAATCTTATAATGACATAATTCTCTATGATAATAATAAAATTCCATGTCATACAAATAATTAATTTTATTTTTTTTTTCAAAAAATTGGGTAAAAAATAAATAAAAATCTTTCTTTTGACACACTTGACAACATTTTTTTGACAAACTTCTAATGCAATAATCTAGTTTTTGATCTCACATACCGATCCCGACCATCCAGATTTTTCCACATTCTTTGTTCCTACTCATTATCACTTAAAATGAGCTGTTTTTAGCAAAAAATATGAATATTTCCTTGTTTTGATACACTTCCGGTATAGTTATCAAACACATCGTTCTTTCGGACCTGCCCATTGAGTATACTTATTTTTACAAAAAAAAATTTTTGGAATCTCTCCAGTGGTTTTCTAGATTTCGTAGGTGGTCGGGATTGGTATGTGAGATCAAAAACTAGATTATTGCATTAGATGTTTGTCAAAAAAATGTTGTCAAGTGTGTCAAAAGAAAGATTTTTATTTATTTTTTTACCCAATTTTTTGGAAAAAAATAAAATTAATTATATGTATAACATGGAATTTTATTATTATTATAGAGAATTATGGCATTATAAGATTGTCAAAAAAATAATGTAAAATGTGTCAAAAGAATGATTTTATTTATTTTTGTAGCCAATTTTTTGGAGAAAAAAAAATTTAGCTGTTTGTATGAAAAAAATAAAATTAATTATTTGTATGACATAAAATTTTATTATTATTATAGATAATTATGGCATTATAAAATTATCAAAAAATTAATGTAAAGTGTGTCAAAAGAATGATTTTCATTTGTTTTTTAGAAAAAACTAGAATTAGTTAGTTGTATGAAATGAAATGTGATGAACATGAAATTATTATTATTGAGAATTTTATTGCATTATGAGTTTGTCAAAAAAATGATTTCATTTATTTTTTAGCCAATTTTTTGGAAACAAAATTTAGTTGTTTGTGTGACGTAAATGTAATTGAACATGAAATTGGACATGGAAAATTTTGAATTTGTAATAGTTTTTGAAATATTTTTGTAATTTTGAAATGTTTGTATTTTTGATTTTGCAATAATTTTTGCAATATTTCTAGAATTTTGGAAAAAGTTTCAATTTTATTTTGTTATAATTTTTCAAAGATTTTTAGAATTTTTGAAAATAGTTTCAATCTTTGATTTTTGAATATTTTTAGAATTTTGAAAAAAGTTTGAATTTTTGATTTTATTAAATTTTTACTATATATTTGGAATTTTGAAAGAAATATGAATTTGTGATTTTGTAATATTTTCTCGAAACGCTAAATGGAGCGGATTTTGAGTATTTTACTGATTGTATCGTCTTTACACTAAATTATGTTAATTTATGATCTGTTATAATTTTCCAGCAACGTATTGATGCTTCGTGTTAGTTTTGTAATAAATTTCTAAACAGAGTTAAAAAATACATGTACTTTAACAAAGAGTTTAATGTTTGATATACATCGCTGACCAAAATTAAAAACAATGTCCTCATAAAACTGTTTTGCCGAAAACTATATCAAAATCCTTAACCCAGACCGAAGTCTTGATATCTCAGAGCCATGAGATTTCAGCTCCTTTTAATTTTTGTTAATAGGTTAAAGTTTTAACTGTCTTCTTCAAAAAAACCATTCTACTAATAGACTAACACTGAAATATAATCAAAAGTTTTCCTTTTCATGTTGGCGAGAAAATAGGAGTTTTTACAACACCAAAAGTTTTTTCTAAAGAGTTTGACAAATTGAATCAATCTCAAAACTTAAAAACGCTATATTACAAAATCAATTTTAATTACTTTTTTTTGATTTAACATAGTCAGTGAAAAATAACTACTCCAACAAAACCAACTAATTCCCTACCAATTAATTAGGATAAAAACTGAAAATAAAAGCTCAAACTTGTAAGTTCTAACAAAGTTTCTAAATTTTAAAATTTGATTAATTTAATTTACTTTGGTTTCCCATGCTTTGTTGTCGTCTCTTATTAGATTAAAAGAAGAAGAAAGTTGTGTGAGATAATATACAATTTTTTTTTTAAATAAATGATTAATTCTTTGAATATGTGGAAGTTTCTTATTGCAGTGTCAATGGTAAATAGTTCTTGAAGAGATACGGTTGGTTGGTTTTCTTTGAATTCAAAGATTAATTAATAATCATATTTCTGCCAGTAAATTTTTAATATTCAACACAACTTGTCTATAACTAAAACACTTTTTCATCATTACCACGCAAAAACCTGAAAAAAATCTTATTCATCCAATTAAATTACTTAGAAAAATTATAACCACAAAAATCAGTTTAATTTATATCCGGAAAAACTATGAAAAAACAATATTTAAATTAAGTTACTAATTTTAAAATTGAAATGTTTTAAGCAAACAAAAAATGAAAAAAAAATTATAAAATTATAAAATTATGTAAACAGAAAACTTTTTTTTGCCTCTTGAACTTTGTTAAAGTTTTCATTTAGTCTTGTTTTTTATTTTTGCTTTTATTATTCTTTAAAAAATATTATTTTTAGATTTTAGTGGATTAAATTTGGGGGATTAGAGTCATAAGTGGTGACATAAAACAATGGAAAGAATGTTTAATTAGAAAGATGAGAAGAATATAAAGCTAAAGAAGGAAAAGGAAAATAATAAAATCGAGGACGTTGAGAATATATGAAAATGCACGTCCTTTTAAAATGTTGATTATAATAGATTTTTGAGACCAGGTTTTTTTCAACAAGTATATCAAGAAAACTTTATGGTGATACTTTAGAATCAGTTCAACCTTCACAACTGATTTAATTATAAACTAAAACTTTTATCAGCCAAAACTTAAATCGATGGTAAAAGGAACTTGCTTGTAACTGTAGCACGAGGTCTGGTAGACCGTGAAGGTCTACTATTCGGTCGTGCACGCAACACCTACATGCACCCACTGCTAGTGTAGTGAAGTGCTGCTTCGGAATACACACCGAAGTGGCATAGCAGGTCGCGTACCTAGCGAGATTTATTTATAGCCCCAGACCAGCTTCAATCTATGGGAACAAGTAAGAAATCCTGCTACTTCAGCACAAATAACTGGATAATACGCAAGAAAACATAATAAGGACGGATATGAGAAAAAACAAGTGAAAGACTGAGACTCTGGTGACCCCCGTACACGAAAGAACCACGATCACCACGTCCAACCGCTACAATTTACACCACTCCTTCACACACTCTCACGTCTCACACGCACACACCCACACACACACCCACACACACACACACACACACACACACACACACATAACTATAAAGATTTTATCTTGGCTACATTCATTTTCTGTTTCCCTTTTCGAATGTAAAAGATACTATTTACCATACCACTTTTATACAAAAAAATTTTTGATAATGTAATTTTATCTTATTAGTGTGAAAGTTTTATTTGCTAAGCACGTAACGAAGTGAAAATATATTTAGTTTAATTGTAAGCAAATCGATGCCTGTTCAAGGGATTTGCGTCCTTTTGTTGAAATGTAAATCTCAATATTCGTATTATTCAACGGAGTTCCCAAAAATTTGTTTAAACAACAAAACAAAAAAAAACCTCTTGCAGAGTTGCTATGGTTACTCAGAATAACCTGGCTGATATTATGAACGGCATCCAAAACGTCATGATGCGATATCGTGCTCGTTAAATATAGAGTCGCTTCAATACCTTTTAACACCGATGCTCCAGATGCAACCATGGACTTGATTTCAGAATCAAATCTACCATTATTTGTAACAAAAACTTGTAAATCAGTTAAAGCAATATGTGTTTTAATAAGTCCACCTATTTCCGTAAGGCAGTAGTTTTGATAAGATGAATACGATTGACTTACAGTTTAAAATTATGAGTTGGTAATCGCCGGTTAAATATCGCATTAAACATTGAACCCCCTTTTTTTATTGACTTTACCATCAACAATGATCGCTTGTTAAACTTGAAAACAAAAAAAAATCAAAAGAAAACAATAAAATCGAGACTTTAATTACAAACTTATTCAATCCACCACATACGCGTAAACCCACGTATATACACTCACGCACACATTCATACTTACATACATATTCATTTATATATAAATTTTTAAGTAACTCACCCCATGATTTATCCAGATCCCGCACCTCCTTCCTTCGAAATCCACCTAGCTAATCATCTGGCGTATAAATAATTCGGTTGAGCAATCAATTTGATGTCGGCAATAGGTTAAGTGGACTAAACAACCCAAATCCAGTGATAGTTATATAATTACAATAATAGCTGCACCGACCGCATACGTATTCCGTGTTGTAGAAATGGTTTGGTTTCTGTTCATGTTTGACCAACTCGTATTTATGATGCAAATAACTTATACCTGCGTTGCTATGCAGAATATAATCCACCGTCCCTCAGATGATAAGGATAACGGCTGTCAAATTACGGCTCGGTCAAGTTGTACTTTTCAATCCGCTTGGCTTTTATTACCCCCAGATATATTTCCATGGACGATTGCTAATTATCTCACTTCAAACCACCCGAACAAGACGATACAACAAATAGATTTCTTTTTTTTTTTGTTAATTAATTTAAGACTTCAATACATTTTTCTTTAAAAAAAGTTTGTTTTTATTTTATTTACACACAGAGAATTTTTCTTAAAGAACAGCACCAACAGATTTTTCCAGGCGTTTTTCGAGCTATTCCCCTTGCCTTTTGATTTATTTTCAGATCCCATTTATATAAATAACAAGACTGTCACTGGCACTATTAAAATTTGACAAACTTTGAGATAATTGGTATATTGGAGTTGGAGGAGTTCTTGGTATATGAATCGAAAAAAAAATATTTCACACTATTGGAACGGGTTCGAATTATTTATCATTTTGTTCTTATAAGTGATCATCAAATTATCATGACCTTTACGAATTGACTGTCCTTCGACAAACAAAAAAACACACAATATCTAACATTTGAACAAATAGAGTCGATTAATTTTATCTAACACGTTCGATTTTTATCACTATTTAATAAAAGCGAAACATATTTTTCTTACTCAGGCATTTCGTTATTTCCCAAAATCGTATCCTTATCGAATTCTTTCCGTCTCCAATAATTTTCAGACCACATGCTTTAAAACTATTCCGGCAAAATCCATTAACATCGTGATGACAGCTCACTGAGAAATGCCATGTCAAAAAAATCTAAATCGACTAAGAGAGCCTCTATACGCGGATTGGCATATTTATAGGCAAATAGTAGCAACCGTTTTTACATCACAAATTACTAAACAAAATAAATCTGTTTATTGGACAATCTCGTTCGATAAATATGTGTACTAAAAGGGTCTTCACTATTGTACTATAACTGGAAAGAAACCATAAACTATTATGAGATAATTTTAGGAAATTACATTTATTAGTGTACCCACTAAAGATTGAAGACTCTAACCTGTACTAAAATTGTAGAATATTTAAAAAAAAAAACAGAAACATGGATTATAAAACGATTGTAGGAAATCTATATGGAAATAGCGGAATTACGAATACAACTTGAATAAATGAAATTACACTGGAAAATATCAAACAACTATTTTATGTTCATTTTTTTGTTTTTAACGAAAACTATTGTAGATGGCAACTACGGGTTGAGTTTAAGAAAATATGGTTAAGGAAAAATGAAAACAACCATGAAAGTCTCCGCTAATGAAAATTTGATGCGCGTGAGAAAGTAGTGAATCTATAAATCAGGGAATTAATTATACAACGCTTTGTTGGTTACCAGACTACGTCATAACACTAGCTCGAGCTGGCGTGAATCCTCTCGACCAAGCTCACTCACAAGAAAATTTAAAGTAAAATAAATAAAAAACATTGCGTGCCTAAAGCACCCCCTAGGTTTTCTTTTGAGAGGGTGAACCGTGAACTACCGGGACACCTCTCTATTTAACTTTAGCAAATCATTATGTTACTACCACAAGTCATGAAAAAAATTAAAATAATAGTAAAACAAAATAACTTTCCTGCAGTTGTTGATGTCCAGGAGCTGGTTGTTCTCCGTCTACAGCTTGGGGTAGCACCCATTATCCATTTCTGAATAATTTTAGATGGTTCAATAAACTGTACATATAATATTTTGCGTATAAATTACTTATACATCCCTTATTTCATTTCTTATCCCTTTAGCCATTTTACACCATAAATTTTTTTTGTTTTATTTTGCACCCATCATTTTAAATTTTACAAATTGGGTGCACTCACAATAAACTTATTATTTGTGGCACATCTTTGGAATAGCATACTTGAGAAAGGTGGTGAAACGTACGTGATCGGATTAGACATCTCAAAAGCATTTGATCGAATCTGGCATGCCAACTTGATCAACAAGCTCGTTGCGTACGGTTTTCATCCCGCAGTCGTGAAGTTGATTCAAAATTTTCTGTCTAATACTATATCTTGACGTAGCAATTAATTGACTACAATTATCCTACAATGCAATTAATTGATGCGTGAAGACGTAAAATATGGCAATAATTGAAGACTACAATAATTATGTTTTCAACTCAAATTATTGTAGTCAATTATCTTATCTAGGGTGACAAAAATTATCTAGGGTGACAAAAATTTGGTCAATTTTAATTCCACCAAAACACAGATATTGATTGTTTCCAGATCAAAGACCGAGTTTCCCAACGATACTTCATTTAATATGTGTGACGACCAAATAGACGAATGTGAAAGCATTCGTTTATTAAGAGTTACAATATCCAATGATTTACTCTGGAACGATCATAGAATGGCCATGGCAAAGAGCGCGTCAAGAAATCTCGGTCTCCTCAATAGATGTAAAACATATTTTACTTCGCATCAATTACTCCACATTTAAAAGTCCTATATTCGTCCCTGTATGGAGTATTGTTGTCAAGTATGAGGCGCTGCATCTGTTACTATCCTAGCTCTTTTGGACTCTGTTCAAAAGCGTGCTATACGAATTGTTGGTGATCGAAATTTAACAGTTAAATTAGTGACTTTTCATTTCATACCCAAGTTGCGCTATTGACCACCAGGCGGCGGACGAAAAGTCTCCTCGTCAGCTTGCTTTTCAATTTAATTGTCAATTGCAATTCATTCATTCATTCAAAAACAATTATTTAAAAAAAATGGAAAATAATTCAAATTTATACAAAAGAAAATATTCGGTATGATGTAAGTATTTAAAAAAAACAAGCTCCCAAATGCAATTTCATTATCATCATCCATTATGACAATGTTTACAAATTTTGACATTTAAAAAGATTCTAATTTAAATATGAGGTCAGGCACAGGTTGTACGGTTGATACCAATGACATCTATGAATAGCATATGTGCACTAGCAATTAATTTAGAAAAGTCAGTGATTTAGCAAAAAATACTAGTGTGAGGCACACAGCATTACACTGTTGCTGATCTCGTTGTTACATATGTTTTTCCCCGTTTGACTCGTCAATCGGTTTGTGCAGGCAGTCGGACTGTCAAGATTACTCACTGCCATAGTAATAAAATGCAAAGGGATTTCTTTGTGCGTACATCGTACAAATGGAATGCTTTGCCCCAATCAATAGTCTCGAGTGCCTTCAATCCACAAAGATTTAAAAAAAGCGTCCAACAATACCTCAAGACGCATGTTGTTGTGGGACCTGAGTCTTAAAAGGTATCTATGTGGTGTTGTGACACATTTTGTAATTCCTACTACACAACACTTTTTATTAAAAAAAAAAAATAATAATAATTTTTAATGGCATTTTCCAAACTTAATATTTTTTTTTTACAATAAAACTTTTATGTTCTTCTATTATGATTAGAGATGTGACGATATTTAGGTAGCAGCTACTTTTTCACTGTTACTCAAAAGTAGCAATCACTGCCTGTTACTAAATATTTAAAGTAGCAGCTCCTATTATTTTGTTCGCTGTGAATTTTTGAAACTAAAAGTAAAGTAAAGTATTTTAAAGTAAAAATACAACAAGAACAGGAAAATAAAATCACTGTGATTTCTAAAAGTAACAGTTCCTATTATTTGGTCGCTGTGATTTAGACTGCTACCTGCTACTTTAGTATTTTTTTCTTTTAAAATAAAAATACGAATAAGAAAAGAACAGAAAAATAAAATCACTGTGATTTCCAAAAGTAACAGTTCCTATTATTTGGTCGCTGTGATTTAGACTGCTACCTGCTACTTTAGTATTTTTTTCTTTTAAAATAAAAATACGAACAAGGAACAGGAAAATAAAAAAATCGCTGTGATTTCTTTGATATCACTAAAAACATTGATATTTAAGTAGCAGTGATTTTTTGTTTTTGTTCGTATTTTTTTATTTGAAAGGAAAAAATTGCATTTGAATTAGTTTATATTTGAATTAATAGAATAATCAAATTAAAAATACATTGAATGAACTTTATTTTCTTTAAAGATATTTAATACATACAAAAACGTTATTTGATAATATTACATACTTGACTTTGGACTTTTTTCTTTATTTTTTAAAAATCACACCTGTTACTAAAGTCGCTGTTATTTTTCACAGTGATTTGAAAGTAGCAGTAACAGTTTGTAACAGTGACTGAAAAGTAGCAGTTTTGCCCATCTCTAATTATGATTATAAAATTGCAGCTTATCGTCGTTCTGATTTCGGAGTTGTATCTCCTCACATAAAAGTACCAAAGAAAACTTATTGGTTGTAACCATTCCAGAACTAATTTATTTCCGAAAAAAAATTTAGTCACTTCATGTATAATTACAAATGATTTTAACACAAAAGCACCCCGAAATATTTCCACTACGTTATTAGTGACTTCATATCACTACTAAAACAAAACGTTCACCTCAATCCAACTCAAAATTCTAAAACCTACTCAGCTGCTTAACTGTCTGCTCAAGTACCAACCACCAGCTGATTAACTGATAAAAAACTAATTAAAAAAAAATTTCATGCAACGAGCCAAAAAGAACATGGTCAGCGTAAATTTTCTTTTGCATAAAATAATCTATATAGTATTTCTGTTAATTCTCTTTAGGCTTTCATGCGCAAAAAAAATTTACAGAAAAAAATAGCAAATAATTTAATACTGCTTCCGGAAGTTTCATATTTAAGGAATATTTTAATGGAATCTTATAAACAAGTAGGTAGTTGATTGAATATGAAGATCTCTATAGTATATTACTATACGTAAGGAGAATGGAAAATGGAAGCACAACTGACATGTAATATCTTGGCCATTACATAGCTTTTATGAAAATAAACCCTAGTATGTCACAACTCGTGCAAAATCAAAAATATTTTTTCGACAGTATATACTGCGAAATATTGTTGACAAGAAATATTTGACACATAAACGTAAATATTTGGTTTTAACCACTTCCGACTAAAAGGAGTTAGTATTAAACAGCGTTTAAAATATCGATTAAATGTTGTTTTTCACAAAAACTGAAAAAAGCACTTAGAAACTAAATGGAGATGTTTTCTGAGAAATTATCTAATTGAACCCGGTAAGCAAAAACTGTCATAAATAAATCTTCACCACAAATAAATAAAGAAAAATCAAGAATTTTATAAAATATAAAATTTGTGAATCAGTTTGAAAATTTTAAGTTGAGAATAACCGACAACCGATTGTTCCAATTAAACCCAAAATTTTTATCAGTCACTATAGTCAAAGTTTTTCCACCCATCCGCTTTCAGAAAAAATTTCAACAACTCCTTAAAATTCCAAATAAACATAATAAGGTACCTATATTGTACAAATCCAGGAATATCAATTGTTTCTATTTCATCAATGTTATGACTACCAAACATTTTGAATTTATGTTTACTGATTTAATTAGAGGTTTTGACAATTGAGTGCTTTTATTCACTCAACAACTTCTTTTTAGTTAACTGAATAATAAAACTTATTAAATTTTTCTTTTGATAGCCTTAGAGCTGTTATTGTAAAATTTATGTTAATTTTCTTGGCATAAATTAAGTAAAGTATATAATGAGATTCAGTTTGTTGGGTTACTGAAATAAAAAATTTAATACGAAACAACTTGTTGTTGCGTATTTTTCTCAAGTTTTAGGATATAATTAAAATTCATAGGAATAATTTGATGAATGGTTTGAAATGGAAATTCTTTATAAAAATTATAAGGATAATTAAAATTTTAATTGGACTACTACTTAAAATAAATATAAAGTTTTTAAATTTTAGCATAAAATTTGTAGTTCTTATGACATTCCGCTGTCATGCTGGTGCTTTTGCATCGTTTTTATAACGAATGTTGGTAGTAAAAATTAATTTGTAGCAATATTTGTCAGAAAACAAAAATGTTAAACATAAACATATGTACTTTGTTGTCATTTAATATAAATGACAACTTCATACTATTCATTAGCTATTTTGATACTAATTTTTATAAAGATTTTTTCTAATTTGAATTTTAATTGTTTATTGTTAAATTCTTACTTGTTCATTGAATTGTTTTATGTTTAATTTTTTCGAATTTGAGTAGCTTCAAAAACTGTTTTGATTTATCAACGGCGTAATCGTAATCCTCAACGGCGTAATCGATAGCGTGTCTGCCCAAGGCTTCGAGCCGGGCACTGGCGAGGTAGGTTCGAATCCCAACCGAAACACGAACAATGTGATATGGCGTTTTTTTCTGAGAAACTTCATACCATACCTTTGAATTGAAAAAATTCCATTTACTTCTTTACTTACTTGAGTTTAATTGATCTCAATAATCCAAAATTGTTTTGTTTTATATTTTTGTTAATCATTTTTCTTTAGTATATATTTTTGAAGCTCTTGATAATGGTGTACCAACCGAAATTAATCGGGCAAAATATAAATATACATATATATTGTGTTTAAATAAAAATAAAAATAAAGTAATAATTATAATTTGTATTTATTGCGAAACTTATAACAAGTAAAATAAAAAATTTAAAAAAACTTCATACTTGCTTATTTGCTCTTGTGTAATATTCATCTCTCTATCAAAATTTCAATTCATTTCATTTCATTTTAATTCCAAGAACAATTTTCAGTATAACATAAACGAAATAACCTATATCTATTCAATTCATGGAATATTTTCCTTCTGTTAAAAAAATTCATGTTAATCAAATCAAATTTATGTTTTTTGTTCGCTTGTTCTTTCCACAAAGTAAAACATCAACAGACAAAGTTGAGTTTTTTAGAAATTAAACCATGTTATATTGGGAAGCCTACTACCTTTTATTCATCACCATTTTACGGTTCAACAAAACAAAATAACCTACAAGTAGTAACTATTTTTTTCTAAGTAGATTTTACTCTTTAAGCGCTGTTCACAAATTACGTAACGGTATTAGGGAGGGGAGGAAGTTTACAAATTTGTTACGGTGCAAACAAAAAATTTCAGGTTGCTTGCTATAATCTGTTAAATAGGGTAGGGGGGGTTAAAAAACGACAGAAATAGCGATACATAATATGTGCCTCTTACATCACGTTTACTCCCTTAGTAATTCACATTTACTCCCTAAAACATCTCTAAACGTTTTTTCATTTTCCAAAAATGTTCCTTTTAAATTAAATTTCCATAACAATCCAATTTAATTGTGAATTTTCCACTGTTTATGTAATTAATTAAAGAAGATTCATTATCCTATTTAGAAGACGTTTAGATTATTTTACATTTAACACGCAAACTATAATTAGACAGGTAATCTTGTATTTCATATATGATTATAGTCAAGAAACAAAATCTAATTCTATTGACCTAATTCGGTTAATTCAAATTCAAGATTTCCTTTTTCTTTCCATTTTCTAGTGTTTCTATTGAATTTACATCACGCAATTAAGTTTCAGTCTTCTTCCCCTTTTTATTGTTTATTTGAAAACTGTTATTAGGGTTGGCAAACGAAAAGCCGATGATGATTTAGATTTTAGAAAGATTTTTTTTCTTATAAAATTACATAATTCAAGGATATTATTGTGAACAAATAAACGCATATTGCTGGAAATTGACAAGTGATTATTCGGTACGTGAGCCAATTTTAGTATTTTTTGACGATTTTTATATTAAAATTCTGAATTCTAGGTTACCGATAATCAATTTTGTATTTCTTAGAAAAACTTAAAGCAATTGACTCGTTTTAGGACTAATGATGTTGTTTTTGTACATGCCCAGTATGCAATTTGTATGAAAACATGGTAAAAAAGATTATTTTACATGACTGATTTTTAAGAAAACAACAAAATTGCGATTAAATTCCTTATTAATAAATTTTCTAAAAAAAAGATATCTAGGCGAGAAACAAGTGAAAACAGCCAAAAACAAGGAATTTTGGAAATGAGGTTTAAATTTTGTATATTTAGGTTTTGGAATTCGTTAACATCAATAAAAATCGTCTTGAAAACTGACCATCAAGCCTGTTTAATTGTCTTTGTTGTTAAGTTAAGTATTGGTTTTGTTATTTTAATTATTTTATTTTTTATGTTCATTTCATGGTAAAAAGTTCATAAGGCGTTTAATTGTTGAGGATTTTATTTCAGGTTTTTTTAGTACTTTAATTAATAGTACATTATGATGGAAGAACGTACAACTAAAGATTTTGGACGTGTGTGAAGTCTGCAAATCGAGACGCTAGCTGAGATTTGCCCCACACTAAGTCCAAAATAGGTTGCGTCGGAGCGTCATATACTATTTTTTATTCGAAGCGTAAGCTAAATATTTAAAAAAAATTGTTTATTCTAAAGCCTCGTTGACACTAAGATAGTTTACAATATACTATCCAGCAAGTTTACTGGCAGATTTTAACTCGCCTAGCGTTTACAATCTAACTAGCAGATCCACCGAAAAAGTTGATTGGTTGCAGGGGTGTCAATTGGGTAGGACTGGGGGGGGGGGGGGCATTGGCCCCCCTAAAGATCTGATACTATCAATACATCGATTCAATAAAACCATCTAATCGTGGTAGAATTATACACTATTAAAATTTCAATGCACTGTTATTTTGTAAATTCGTCTAATTTTTAAAAGATTTACTTAACTAATATACCAATTTTATCGCATACTATTTATTGAAATACATCTGATAATATAATTATTAAGCTACAGATTATTTTGGCCCGACTAAAGTACAGTTCACCGCAATATTCAAACCGTTATCGTTCTTTGTATCAAGGACTAGAGCGCCGCCGATACGAAAGGTGGTCGTATTGCTTATAATCTTCTGATGAAATCAGTTTTAAACAAAACACGATCGTTCTTCCAAAAACGCCACGCAATGGTTCAAAATCAATTAAAGGTAGAAACACAACACGGACGATAACGTCGGACGATAAAAAAAACGTCTAAACTTTCGCCGTTGTAACCACAACAAAGGCGTCAGCGTGAAAAGCTGTCAAAAATAAAATTGCATAAATTAAAATATGGATGGGTTTTTTGTGAACAACTAAGCTTAAGTACATATTGGAAATCACTTGAATTTTGCAATTCGAAATAACATTTCATTTTCTCTAAAATTCCTTTAGAAAAAATTTTTGGTGTTTCGTGTCAGGATTCGAACTACATTCACCAGAGACACATTTTCAAATCCCGTGTGTATTACACAACTTAGCCAAAGCGGCGATGACGAAATATATTTTTTAATTTTGATGTTCAGATAATTTCTAAATTGAAACTTCATCATTTTTCATATTTACTTAAGTTGAATCTTTCATCTATGATTACATATTGGAAATTGCATTTCTTTGGCATTTCTTTAGAATGTTGACTTAAATGTTGACGAAATATTCTCTCATCCTATGAATTCACACATCGTAATATCTAGAAATTTAATACAAAAAAAAACAAAAAACAAAAAAAAAATCCCAAATAAATTAAAATACTTTGTTCTTTGTCAAAATGAATTTCACAAATTTTAATTTTAAAAATAACTAATTTTTACTAATAAATAAATAATAACAATAATCTTTCTACTAATAACTAATTTAAAAATAAAATACAAAATACAAATTATGAAAATATATAAATGAATAAAACCGAACTTTGAACATAAACTGAAAATTCAGTTGACAACTCAAAACAAAACGATTACAACCTCAGAAACGCGAAAAATATCAGAAAATCATATTTTTCAGTTGGCGGCACTGTCACAATAACATTAAAAAATACCCTTGCAGCCAAATAAAAATAAAATTGATATCTGGCAATAATCATCGCCGACGATAATTAGAAATAGAATCTAAATTTTCTCCGACGAAATAAACTTTTTTGTTTATCGCTGTAGTTGTGTTTGAAATGTATATATCCTGTGTATTCTAATGTTACTAACGTCGTCGTCGGACGATTTCGCCCGTGTTGTGTTTCTAGCTTAAAACACGCGCATAATGATTTTGCTCCCTTAATAATTCTACGTGGATGTTTAGTATTTTTTTCGTGTAAATATTAATTTTTGAAGTGTATGACATAAAATTTTATTATTATTATTGTCAATGATGGCATTATAAGTTTGTCAAAAAATGTTGTGTGTCAAAAGAAAAATTTTTATTTATTTTTTCACCCATTTTTTGGAAAAAAATAAAATTAATTATTTGTATGACATGAGATTTTATTATTATTATTGAGAATTATGACATTACAAGTTTGTCAAAAAAATGTTGTCATAATTCTACGTGGATGTTTAGTATTTTTTTCGTGTAAATATTAATTTTTGAAGTGTATGACATAAAATTTTATTATTATTATTGTCAATGATGGCATTATAAGTTTGTCAAAAAATGTTGTGTGTCAAAAGAAAAATTTTTATTTATTTTTTCACCCATTTTTTGGAAAAAAATTAAATTAATTATTTGTATGACATGAAATTTTATTATTACTATTGAGAATTATGGCATTATAAGTTTGTCAAGTGTGTCAAAAGAAAGATTTTTATTTATTTTTTTACAAAATTTTTGTGGAAAAAATAAAATTAATTATTTGTATGACATGAAATTTTATTATTATTATTGAGAATTTTGGCATTACAAGTTTGTCAAAAAAATGTTGTCAAGTGTGTAAAAAGACAGAATTAAATTTATTTTTTTGTTAAGAAGTACTTGCTTGGTAGATTCATTGCACAAAATAAAATGGGATACAAGCAACCGATCACCATAACTAATATTTACCGTGACTGCTCTTACGTCAAATCGTTTGTTTGTTTGTTTGTTTTCCTTTATTTCTCTCAGAGAGAAACAGGTTTGTCTTCCCAAAGACGTGCGTAAATTTTTCATTTGATTCAAAATTGTACAATTATTGCTAGTTTCTTTTAAATCTATAAGAAAAAAAACTACCACAAGAAAATAATAGTTTCTCCCTCCATGCGACTGTATAAAAAGAAATGAAAAAAATTACGGATTAAGATCTCATTCTAACCAAACAGATAATTTTTGATCTTTTATCTATTAAAAATAAAGCCCATAATGAAAAGTTGGTCACCAGCAAGTTTTTATAACATACTTTCAGGATATTTACATAACTTAAATATTTGCACGTGGGCATTATAAAATAATAAAGTATTCACTATTATAAAATCACTGGAAATAACACAATAAATGTAAAATACTCTCGTAATTATTTCATTCATTTTATAAAAATTAGCACAAACAAAAAGAATAGATTTTACTTTTTGTTTCGTTTTAAATTATTTAACTGTTTTTAATTTATAATTTAACAAAATAGTTTGTTGTTGTAAATAAACAGAAATGCAAATGGCGAAAAGAGAAATTGAATATGACATATTAGTGAACACGATTTGTTATGTCTCTCTTCATACAATTTTAAAGTTATGTTCTCTCTATATTTATATACACTCTAAGGAGACAAGGTATCCTTTTCCCCTTTTTTTACAAGCGAATGAGTATTTGCAATAAATAACACACTTATTTAACAAAAACTTGTTTTTACAGCGTAAAAACACAAACAAACTTTCAGGCGTACGGACACTTCTCAAGCTTGTAAAAAAATAAATTAAACTAATGGTTGGCTACTTTACAATCTCGCCAGCTTTTAAACTCGCCAACTGGCAGCTTGTAAACAATCTTAGTGTCATCGAGGCTTAAATCAAAGTTATAAATTTGCATAAATATTGAAATAAAAATATGTTGAACAAGTAACCTTTGACAAAGTATTTGATATTTTTTCAAAATAATTGTATAACTATGAGAACAAATAATAACAATAATTTTGATTGGATTATGAAATTTTGAATTTAAAGGTTGCTTTGATAAAAATTTCTATTTTTTATAGAATTTAAACAAATACAAATGTTTTATACTATTTTGGACGTAACTATGATAACCAAATATATGATTAAACAGTGACACTTTAAGACCGCAAATCACAGTAATAAAGTACCACTTTAACATGTAGGCAAATAAATATGTTTTTTTTTGGGTTGTCAATGTACGACCTATAAATTGAACAAGCCTCTTATTTTTCTTAACTATATCAGAACCTTTGTATCACCTTTGTTTTATGTGAACCACCAACATCCGATTGCCATTTATTGTAAAAAATGTCCCGCAATCCATAAGCTGTTCGATGAATTGGAAGAATGTTTTAAAACAGAAGAATTTGACAATAATGAAACCGAATTTAATCAACAACATGGTTTTCTAAAGGATCAAAAAGAAATATTAGGTTTGTTTATTTATTCAATATTTAATTTCCAAATCATTTAATTATTTATTTTTTTAATTTTTGAAGAATAGGTCCTAGCCATTTTTTTTGTGAGCTGCGATTTTGTGGAAAATTACTCCTTTATAATACAAAACGAAGCGCAAGATTATCATTGGAACAACAAACAAGCAGTAATTCATTTTCGTAATATATTAAACCGATGCATATGAAAAATTACAACATACCAATTTGATTATGATATTGGATTGCCTTACTTATGACAGCGTTGGTGTTAATCTCTTTATAGATAACTTAATTGATTTTTTAAAAACAAAATTTCATAGGTTATTAAAAAAAAATTATTTATATTTCTGGTGGCACTGCTTCACAATATTAAAATAAAAAGAATTTTTGTGACACATGCACAAAAAATATTCAATTTTGTACTAGAATAACATTAAAAGAAAAATCTACTTTTCCGCATATATGACCACAATAATAGATTGTATTCCTAGTGCGAATGCGTTTTCCAAATAAGAGTTAGTTAGCAGCACGATCGTAGGGAGTGCTGCAATAACTCGCGTTCGGAAAACGCATTCGCACTAGTAATACACACTATTTTTTGTAACATATACATAAAATTTATAAATATTTATTTAATTGTTAATTTAATCCTTTATTTAACAAAGTTAGAAACAAATTTAAGATATTTAAATAATTAAAGGGCGCCATCTTTGTTGTAATAGTTGTAAATTATACTAGCTCGAAAAAATAAACATAAGAATCCAACTACAGGTTTTATAAAAGACATAGTAATCTAACTAAGAGCTGTCAAAATTGTAAGCTTTGAAGACCCAAATAAATTGTTTTTTCTTGCAATTCAAATGATGCAATGTGTTTAAGTTGTTTTTACTATATGGTAAGTTATTTAAATTATTATTTTGATATTTTAGTGCTATAAAAATATTATATATAGGATAGATTTAACTCCAAATCTCACATGCAGGTGGCGTGCATGCCAGGCATACAAAATATTTTGTGGTCATATGTGCGGGAGAGTAGATTTTTCTTTTATTCTATTCTAGTACCAAATTGAATATTTTTTATGTGTTACAAAAAATATTTCGTATGCCTGGCACGCACGCTGCCTACATGTGAGATTTTTAGTTAAATATATCCTAAATATATTATTTTTATAGTAATAAAATATCAAAATACTAATTTAAATAACTTTCCATACAGTAAAAATAACTTAAAAACAACCCAAAATCATTTGAATTGAATTTGAATTTGAATTTTGCATTTTCAAAAGAACCAGTTGTCAAAAGTTCAATGTTTTTAAAAAAATCCAAATGGATTGCTATGTTTATTTTTATTAAATGTTAACAGTTTAGTACAATTTAGAAACGAGCTAGCATAGTTTACAACTCTTACAAGGAAGATGGCGTACTATAGCAATTTAAATATCTTAAATTTGTTTATAACTGTATTAAATAAATGATTTAATTAACAATTAAATTAATATTTATAAATTTTATGCATTTGTTACAAAAAATAGTGTGCATTACTAGTGCGAATGGGTTTTCCAAACGCGAGTTATTGCAGCACTAACTAACTCTTGTTTGGAAAATGCAATAGCACTAGTAATACAATCTACTATTTTCTACGATCCTGCATTATTTTAATGATTACAAAATAGCATGTGAGTGGCAATTTCATCCAACGTCGCCCAAAACATTCCAAGAATTTCCCCTGTATGACACTCTCCTCCAATGTTCATACTTACTTTATCATCAGATTGTCCATTTGTTTACATACTTCATTCGAGTTCGATACAAAATCCTCAGGCTAATACCCCTTTTGCATGAATGAATTTGACTTCTTGGGAAAAACGTAGTGCCTTTTCCTCATTAGTGAAACTCGAGACGAACTCGTCTACGTAATGTCATTCTATTATTTTCCTAACTGCTTCCAGAAACTTGCGGGAAGATTTCGGCAATGTCAGCATACACTCTAACCTAACCTTCTCGGAATCGAAAAAGAATAACCATTAGGGGTTGCTACTAGTCTGGACCCTTCAGCAAAGCACAGTTCATTGACATTCCTAACGGCTTGACTGCGGCGTCAAAGACAGCTCTAATCTTTCTTGGTTTGTTCGGATTTACTACACCAAAATGCGGTAAGTACCATGTGTGCTTCGATACGGAATTCATTTCAGTAGCTAGCAATTTTCGAGCATATCGTTTATCGATGAGGACTTGAACTGCATGGCGGAAGGCAATAGCGAGTTCTTCATTGTCTTTCGTTTTCTTTTCTACCGTAGCTAAGCGACATTTCGCCATTTTATAACTTTCTGGAAGCTCATCATTACTTTTCCAAAGAAGTCCAGTTTCATACCTGTTTGAAAGTTTCTTGGTTTTTGCCTTCATTTGAGTAAGAGCGAGAATGTTATCCTTAGACTCAAAATTAGTTTTCCTCATTTCAGTTCCTAGACTATCGTTGTTGAAATAATCTCTAACTATATCTTCTAACTCCTTCACTTGAGTATTAAAGACACTATGGCAGTAGTTTTCATTTCCTGTGTCTGCAACTGCACAATAACCATAGATAATCCATCCCAGCGGTGTTTTTGCGGCAGTTGGTTTGTGATGCCTTCCACTGATGATTTGAGATGGTTGGAAGACATGAAGGTTATCCATTCCAATAAAAAAATCAGGTACAACTTGTTCTTGATCTTCAAAAGGTAAATGCTTCAAATAATTATACTTCGAACTTAGTTGGGTCACGTTCAAACTCTGAACTGGAAGTTCCAAGTTGACGATTACTCTCACACAATTTATTTGATAGACCATAGCATCTTCAACAGCGGCTGATATTCTGATATTACATTTCTCGGACTTTTCTGTTATAGTTTTTTCTTTGAGCCATTTGAGTTGGACGGTTGATGGCTACCGAGAAACACCAATGCTATTAGATATTTTGACGATTAAATAGCGTTAAGGTTGCACATTCGTCGACAAATACGA
This sequence comes from Diogma glabrata, assembly GCA_963693315.1. Taxonomy (NCBI): domain Eukaryota; kingdom Metazoa; phylum Arthropoda; class Insecta; order Diptera; family Cylindrotomidae; genus Diogma; species Diogma glabrata. The sequence goes on along the minus strand of OY856187.1, from coordinate 9,106,222 downwards.
ATACCTTAATTCTTCCTGTTGGTCCGTACAAATGAACTGGAATCATTTTCAGGAGAACTCTCAAGCGACTATCCAGTTTGATGTTACATTTCAAGACTGAGTTTAAAGCAACAACGAAATCATCAGCTTCTTTGTCTTTGAGAGGTGCTGAAGACATGGTATGAACAGTCTCTGGTAACATGGAAACATTTAAAGAGGATTACAGCTCCTCACTTTTTCACATTATGTAAAAGTTCGTGGTATTTTAGAACAGTTGTCAATACCACACCTCTTCTTACGTCGACATTGGTTCGTGCAATGTCCTCTCATCAAACAACCCAACCCAAACAATGCTTATGACTCTTAACGTGATCCCATTTATCAATAATAAGCATCTTCTTGAAATCATTGCAATCCTTCAAGGTATGATCTTTGTGACATAGACTGCATTCTCTGGGCTTTGACGCATTTTGCTCTACTGCAACTACACTCAGAGAATTTTGTTAGTAAATTTAATAACCGCCCGTTTTAAAAAGGCGTAATAAGTTATTTTATTAATCTAATTACGATTTTTGTTAAAGTTATTGTCACAGTAATTAGATTAATATTTCTTTAAATTATTTTAATAAAACTTTTTATTAAATTAAAAATATGGTCAATATTATTAAAATATTCAGAACTGCTGATTAAATTAATAACCAATTCTCATTAAAAAATTGATTTCAGACATTAAAATAAAAAATCTTTTTATTAAAGTAGAGCTATTAAAATAAAAACATAAATTATTATTTTTGTAGTTAAATTTATTAACCATTTTATAAGATTAATTATGGACGTTCTTATTTTTAAAACTTAGGTTATTAGATTAATAAAAGCATACGTTAATTTATTCTTTGGTTATTATTTTAAATGTGAATTAAGAAAATCTTAAGAAGAATCACAGTATATATCCCGACGCTGACTACAAAACATTAAAAAATGTTTGTATTTTGTTAAATAATTTAAAGTTAAATACATAATTTTTAAGTGAAATATTGAAAAAGTGGGTTGGTTTTATAAAAAAAAAATAAAAATGTTGTGAAATTAAACAAAAATAAATAGTTAAAGTTGAACAGTTTGATGAACAGAATAGTTGGGCTGCAATTGACTCTGTATGGGACTGAACCAAGCAACTTAGACTCAATGAAATAGTAGAACTTACATCGGAAATTTGGAATAAAGGAAAGAAATATAGATCATAGCTTGGTTATAAACTGGTATTTAAAACTGTATAATATTATATTCGAATAAAACTTTAATTAATATATTTATTTTTAAATTTTCAGATTGACAGCTAATTTTACTATTTACAGTGTATTTTGCAGAATTTTCCAAATTTGAACGCAATCTTTCCAAAAGTCATGGGTTTTAGTAGTAAATTACAAATTTTTATCAGTAATATTTGTTAATGTTAAATCATTTAATGTTAAATGTTAATGTTAAATCATATTTTTTGTTAAATCGTTAAAATTTAAACTACTTAAGACAAAATATCTATAATTTAAGTAAATAATTAAAAACGAAACATTTTATACAAAATTTATAAGTAAAGGGGTCGTATATAAGTTACAAAAAATACTTAAATATAATATACTTCAAATCAAAATAAAAGCTTGAATATTTAAAAAATAAAAATTATTAAAATAAAATATAATTATTAAATATTTATAGCCAAAATTTTTTTTTCTTTCTTAAAAATCTTCTTTAATTATTAACTATTTTATTGTTACAAATTTTTCTCCAATTTTTCGACCTTGCGGGTCATATTCAGGGGTTTTATTTAGTTATATTTAATATTGCCTATAAAACAATTATTTAAAAAATAATAAATTTAAAAAATAAAATGTAACAACTATACTGTCTTAAATTAATAAAAACTTAAATAAAATTAATTGAAATAAATAAAACTGTAAACAAAATTTTAATTTTCTCTTTTATTTAAAAAGTGTAAAATACAAGTTCCATTATTAATTTAATAATAACTTATTATTAATTTAATAACATCCTTTTATTAATATAATAACATCATATTATTAATCTGATAAACCTACTGTTGTTCTAATGACAATTTATTATTATTCTAATAATTTATGCCATTTATCCAATGCCTACCTGATGATATGAACTTAAACTATTCTGACATTAATTTAAACAAATTCTAATTTAATATAAAAGCCATCGCTTTTAGATTAAAAATTTTATTTTTTTTTGTTAGTAAATCTTACCAACGAAAATTATTAGTTGAGCAATTTCACGAAGATTCAACAACGTTTTGAGTTGACCCCTTTTAATTTTGATTATTTTTTGTTTATAGATAGTCTTTGATAAATAAAAAATACAAGTTCTCTTAGAATTTTTTTTTTCGACCAGGGGTCCTCACAGGGTGTCCCTCAATTTTTTGTTATTTTGTGATGTGACTGCATTTTGACGAGCGATTGTAGAAAAACTACTGAATCGATTTTCATAAACGATATGTCGTTGAATAGGTATTAGAACAAAGTTTTTAAAAATGTACACTGTTAATTTTTTGAAATAATTTTTAACGGTGTAACATAAGAAAAAAACAGTGTAATTGAAAAAAAGATGGCATAGCCTCTTTTTTTTTTTTTTTTTTTTTAACTTAATTGAAGCTTATTTTATATCTAACCACTTGTGAAAGTTGAGGACACGTGTTATTTTTTGTTTTAAAGATAAAATTCGTTGTGCATATGACTGTCGGGAATCAGTTTTTTTTGTTCTGAAGGAAAATTATAAAAATGGCGTTATAAACTAAGAGATATTTTTTTTATGTTAAATATCAAATATTTTATTATTAGATGAACTTTTTAAAATATTATAAAAATTATATATGTAGTACAATAAATAAAATAAATACAATTGTTAAAAATGATTTACTTATTTTACAAACAGAAGTTTCTTTTGAATAGGAAAGCACTTCTGCAATTATTTTCTTTGTATTAGATGGCATAGAAAATGAAATGTTTATTTATCACTTTTAGTAATCACTTGTCACTCTTATAAAAAATAATTTGACAGTCTTGACTGCAAACAAAAAAGCCGTATAAACAACTAAATCTATTTAGGAACTTTTGACTGGAGAAGTATTATGTTCGTATTATGTTATTATGGAATCATAAAGTAAAAGATTGTTTTTCAACATTAAATTACAAATATTTTATTATTGAATAAACTTTTTAAAATATCATACAAATTATATATGTGAAAATAAATATAGTTATTAAAAATTATTTACTTATTTTACATTCAAAAGTTTCTTTTGAGTTGGAAAACATTTTTGCATTTATTGTCTTAGTATCTACTGGTACAAAAGAATGAAATTTTTGAGTTCCACTTATAGTAATCGCATTTTTATATCGATTTTGTTATTTTTCTTTTGTTAATTGATATTCATTTTTATCGGCGTATCCAAAGTTCATGGTAGATTCCCATTTTAAAGCCCATTCGAAAAGTTTTTTTGGTGTATCAATAATATTATCTTCGCTCGCCATACTATAACGGTATGCAGCACGCTTCAGTGTACCACCAATTCCATCAAAAGGTCCCTTTCCATGGCTGGTAGCATGAAAATGCCATTCAGCGTCAACCTTAAATTAACTAATTAACTTATGCCACCATAAAGAAGACTTTAAGGTTGACGCTGAATGGCATTTTCATGCTACCAGCCATGGAAAGGGACCTTGTGATGGAATTGGTGGTACACTGAAGCGTGCTGCACACCGTTATAGTATGGCGAGCGAAGATAATATTATTGATACACCAAAAAAACTTTTCGAATGGGCTTTAAAATGGGAATCTACCATGAACTTTGGATACGCCGATAAAAATGAATATCAATTAACAAAAGAAAAATTACAAAATCGATATAAAAATGCGATTACTATAAGTGGAACTCAAAAATTTCATTCTTTTGTACCAGTGATACTAAGACAATAAATGCAAAAATGTTTTCCAACTCAAAAGAAACTTTTGAATGTAAAATAAGTAAATAATTTTTAATAACTATATTTATTTTCACATATATAATTTGTATGATATTTTAAAAAGTTTATTCAATAATAAAATATTTGTAATTTAATGTTGAAAAACAATCTTTTACTTTATGATTCCATAATAACATAATACGAACATAATACTTCTCCAGTCAAAAGTTCCTAAATAGATTTAGTTGTTTATACGGCTTTTTTGTTTGCAGTCAAGACTGTCAAATTATTTTTTATAAGAGTGACAAGTGATTACTAAAAGTGATAAATAAACATTTCATTTTCTATGCCATCTAATACAAAGAAAATAATTGCAGAAGTGCTTTCCTATTCAAAAGAAACTTCTGTTTGTAAAATAAGTAAATCATTTTTAACAATTGTATTTATTTTATTTATTGTACTACATATATAATTTTTATAATATTTTAAAAAGTTCATCTAATAATAAAATATTTGATATTTAACATAAAAAAAATATCTCTTAGTTTATAACGCCATTTTTATAATTTTCCTTCAGAACAAAAAAAACTGATTCCCGACAGTCATATGCACAACGAATTTTATCTTTAAAACAAAAAATAACACGTGTCCTCAACTTTCACAAGTGGTTAGATATAAAATAAGCTTCAATTTAGTTAAAAAAAAAAAAAAAAAAAAAGAGGCTATGCCATCTTTTTTTCAATTACACTGTTTTTTTCTTATGTTACACCGTTAAAAATTATTTCAAAAAATTAACAGTGTACATTTTTAAAAACTTTGTTCTAATACCTATTCAACGACATATCATTTATGAAAATCGATTCAGTAGTTTTTCTACAATCGCTCGTCAAAATGCAGTCACATCACAAAATAACAAAAAATTAAGGGGCACCCTGTGAAGACCCCTGGTCGAAAAAAAAAATTCTAAGAGAACTAGTATTTTTTATTTATCAAAGACTATCTATAAACAAAAACTAACCAAAATTAAAAGGGGTCAAGTCAAAATTTCCCAAAAATTTGCTGAACTTGCGTGAAATTGCTCAGTTTAATAATGACTATTATTCAGAAATCAGTGTAAATAATCACAAGTTGTGATTAGCTGTATAATAATCACCAAATTATTAATCTAATGGCTATTTTTATAATTTTTAATGACAAAATTCTCTGAGTGTAATACTTGGTTGGATCTTGATTTGGAGATCTTTTTGCTATCCACTGGAAGCAAGTCGGAGAATGCTGCCACTTTGAATAATTATTTGGTCCAAGCTATGTTCATCAAAATTTTGTAATTTTCTTATCTTGTCAAGATGACATTTAACTATAATATCAGGTCTTCCGAATACGAACGCCAACTCTTCATAATCTTCTCGACATTTTGAGGATAAATCCGCAATCCTTCCACAGTTTCTCGTGCATGTCCTTTTAGTGCCTCCTCCAAGCGAAATTTGTTTTCGACGTCGGTGTACAGGAAAGCAGCATTTGACTCGCGGTAACTTACCTCAAAAATTGGCCTTTCCTCAGCATTACCAGAAAACTTTGGTAGCAGATGTAATTTTCGCCTTGCTCCTCCTTGAACACCATACTGATCAATTACTGACATCTGAAGATTTGAAGGATTCAACCTTGATGTGAATGGCATCATATTTGGGTTATGATACGATGGTCCAGGCAGATTTAGCGGATTCAACACTGATGGCATCACATTTGACTGATGATACGATGTTCCAGGATGCATTAACGGTTGATTAGCAAATGAGTAAATGCCACAATCAAAACCCTCTGGAGGTTGGACACTGCAGTTAATTCCAGGAGCTTGTAGAGTTGCTTGACTAGCAATCCGGTATTTAAAAGCAGTTTGATGAAACTGCATTTGTCAGCATTGGCAATGATGTATTCGAAGCTATTGGCATTGTTGACAATTGTTGACTGATTGACAGGAATTTGACGTTTGCGTGCAGCTTGCTGATACTCGAGCGGTTAACGACGGCAAAAAAGCTGAATCTGTTGACGTTGAAGACGAATCCGTCAGTGATTGAATGTTAGTAACTGTGACGGCTAGAGTTGGTACAACTGCTGTGCTAGTTTCTACATTCGGCAAAGCAGTTGGTTCGTTTCTTGTCGACTTCCTCATTTCTGAGACTTCTCGTCGTGTTTCATTCATTTCACTGATTTGCGACATTAAATGCTGCCACCATTGCTTTCATAGATGCGTCTGGTGTAACGGTGCTAGGCGTTTGAAAATCAGCACCTCAATTTGCGTCAACCCCTTGAGCATTGAGATCTGTATGATCATTCTCTTGCAACATTTTCCTTGCCTTAACTCTCGTGGTAATATTCATAAATTGAATAAATAATGTTGACCAAAAACAAAGATTGAATTGAAACGGAGGGAATAAAATCAATTTGAGCTATATAAGGATTTATTCACTAAAATAATAACAGTAATTAGTATACAATTTAGAAAATAAAATAATATAATTACATTTTCCTCCGTATTTAAAAACTACTAATTCAATCAAATGTCTAACAATTAAAATGAGGGAAAAACAAATTTAACATGAAAGTCAATGCCAACTTGAAATAAATGAAATTTTGAACAAAATTCTTAACACTGTTGATGATTGTTGGATTTAACTATAACTAGCTTTAATCAATCAAATAATTGTTAAATAGTTATTAAAACTTCAATTAACAAATATTTTCACAGAAATTGAATATACTTATGCATATCCTTCTACTTACATCAAAACCTTGTATCGCGTTATTAACTCTACACTTCTTTATCATAATTTTTTTCAATGTACCTTCATATATCAAGTTGATTTATTCTATTCCTTAATATGTTAATAAAAACAAAAAACTTTTTCAATTATCTTAAGAATTACTAAAAACTTTTCATTTCCATTCGTCAAAAAAAAACTTTTATTTTAAACAAAATTCATAAAAGTAAAATAACTTAAGAAAACCAAAAAAAGAATTACAAAATTAGTTTCTTCCTCTTTGAAAAATTTATCTCAAGAAAATAACTTTTCTTACATTTTATTCTTTTACATTTCTTAGTTTTTTTTTGTTTTTTTTTTTAAAGATGAATATTAAATATGTCGAATATTTTTTTTTGCGATTTGTATGACTTTTCATATTATATTTGTTTAGCAATGAAACAAAAAACAGTTGGAACTTTTTTTTAGGAAATTTATCGAATCAGAAGAAAAATGTTTGCTAGCTTCCATTTCTTTTTTTTTTTAAATTTTGTTAGTTGGAAAACTTATATGTGCATAAATTTAAACGAAGTTCATCAAAAGTTTCGTTGGTAGTTTGTTTGTTTAATGTTCAAAGATAATTCTTATATAATTCTCACAATATTAATGTTATAAACTAAAAGCCGGTCAGTACTAAAAATAGAGATAAGAGAATTTTAATCTATTAGCAAACAATTTCTAACAGGTTTGCATTGATAGATAGAAGGAACACATTTGGATTGTAACGGAGATTTGGGTACGAAATTTTGAAGTGGACACATGTTCCACTTAGATTCCATTTCGGACAACTAGGTCTATAGTACCCAGCTTCCGATTCCGATTTTGGATTATTTCTATGTGGCTCAACGACTTGATGCGCTTCAAACGACTCTATTGAATAAAGAACGGATCCATCAAAAGTAATTTACCTGGTAACCGGAATGGTGACTGATCATCAAGGATTGAGATAAGATTGTTTCAGATCAATCTGATAAACAAGAAGATTGGTTTTTCTTATGGGAAGATCATTAGTCAATAAACAAGAAACACAATCTGGTTCTCTGAATAAAGAATTTCTGATAAATTATTTATTTACTTGCGGAGGAAGACACAAAGAAAATTCTTTGAAAATCTGGCATGATTGTTACAGTATAAAGTTAGATTAATGTTGTAATAGGAAATCTGGTGGTCTTTAAACGTTCACCAGTTGGGCGTTGCACGCGAAATACACACTTCCGCTAGCTCTCCTGAGCGAAGACTCTTCTGACCACCCTCTTTACAATCAACCAATTGTCCTCCGGTCTAAATTGTTAGACTCAATCGCCAATCCCAATTTTTCAGACTTAAAACAACTTGTCACACTTTCCAAACCCAACAGACTATCTCGGTATCCAAAAAATAACAAAAAAGGAATCCCCATAACACGTATTAAAAAAAATCTTGAGGAAAAATTTTTTGTATCAAATTAGTGCGAAAGTTAATAAAAAATAAATTTTAAAACGGACTTCCCGGAAGTGTCAGATGTACTCTGAAATATTTTAAATAATTTGTTTGTTTACAAAAAGTAGGTTGAAATTTTTTGGAAAATGTATATAAATACATTTTCCAGCTACGCTATAGTATTACTAACGGTAAATACAACGGGAAATTGAAGTACGGCTGATACAGAATATCTAGCCCATTACAGGACAGGACGAAAGGAGGAAGTCTGGCTGTCTACAATATTCTTGAAAATGATCACAAAAGCCGAAAAACCAAATGGGACCTGGGCTCGAACCAAAACCCCGATTTATAGACTCTCAAGCTTTGCCGACTGAGCTAGCTGAGCCAGAAAAAATTTTACAACAACAAAAGAAGTAACAAAAATAAAACAAAAAAAACTCAAACATCAGGAGCTAAAAAATATACCTAAAATCAAATCCAAGAAAAACTTGAAGAGGAAACGAGAAAACCATTGGGATAGGTGGCAGCAGAATATTTGAGCTTTGTTGTCAATTGTTTAATTATTTTATAGTTGCTGTAGAATTTTTTGTCTGTGATATCTTCAATTGGCTATATCACGTGTCCACTCAGTGGATTGAATTATTTATGCAAATATACTTATTTTGCACTTATTATTACTATTGTAATCTTTATTTATATGGTCTAGTTTCACACTGAATTCAGTGTCTTTCTATCAGCTAAGCTTTTTGTTCTAAAAATCAAAAACTGACATTTTGTAAACTCTATGGACGTTCACTCCGTGTACATCCTCTGGTAAAGGAGTGGACATGAATGTCTCTGGAGTGAACACAGTTTTTGAATTAAATAATGACTTAAATTAGGTTGTTTTTAAAAGAATAAACCTTGCTTTTATTAACACTATCGTCTACTCCGTGGACACACTAATTATGAAAATGTGTAATTACTCGTTAACAATAGTCGAAACGAAAGTGCTCATGAAGTATTTTAGAAAAGGGGATGTAAGTAGCACATTTAGGATTTTTTTCAAAATTTTTCGTCAGATTTTTTTATTGCCAAATTTGCCCTGATTTTCTACCCTGATTTTCGATTGGCAATGGCCCATATATAAAATTGCACTTTTTTGACACTAAATTACGAACTGTGTAGTGCAAAATTTTAAAATTCAGGCCCATAGGGTTTATAGTTTATGAGATACTCAATAAAATGGAAAAATCATGTATGCTCAAAAACATGCAGCATATCAGTCAGAAATATCTCCACACCAGTAAAAGCATGGTTCCAAGAGCTAAACAGCGTGTAGGGTTAATCATGCATAGTATCCAGAAAATATCGAAAGTTACCGAAAATAAATTTAAAAAGAGTTCAGAACTAAATCCAGCGTACTGACAATATAATTCAATTGGCAATAAAACATTTGTTCGGCTTGGAGATGTGAAACATTCACCAAGGCTATTTTGTCTGGGCTAAAAAGCACTCAGCTCAATACGTTATAAGAAGTACAGTTTCTTTCAGATTGGAAAAACTCGATTTGTGTTAAAAAATTCAGTGCAAAGTTTCTCGTCCAGTCAGCAATGGCTATGTGATTCCCGAAGTTTGCAATTCGTGGCTTTTGTCTTATAAATACATAAGTTTTTATTATTTCCATACCAGAATAACAATGCTTCAAATAATGACATCAAAGTCGTTGCCAAATACTTAATTCACCAAACGTAAAACAGTCGACCTAGATATAGGATAAAAATAAGCTGAGGACTGCAGGTTGTTTTACCTACGAATGGAAAATAGTTGATCGCGATTTGAACTTGCAATTTCCATTACCAATACCATTGTACGATGACAATGCTGGCTGTATACAGGTAACACAATCCGGAAACTAGACGTAGTAATCACATTGATGTGAAATGTCATATTTTGCGGGAACTGGTATTTGATGGTAAACTGGTGTTTTTGAAAATACCTACAAGTGAGCAAACGGCGGATATATTTACAAAACCTTTGGGTAGAATTCTTTCAAAAAGCATCAAGAAGCTTTGGACATAAATTGAGGGTTGTGCGATATTAGCAATTGAGCAACTTTAGCAACTATTTATGTTTATTATTTAATTGAATTCATATTATGGCAACACTGTTTTTTCATATACTTGTCAAATTAATCTTTTGTAAACTCTCGTGCTAATTTTTCACATCAATAAATAAAAATAAAATATCATGAAATTCACATTGATAAATTAAAATAAATTAAAGTATCAATAGATTTTAAGTAATATTAAATCTATTCCGTTTCAACCAATTAATTGTGATGAAGATTTAATCTTGTAATCAATCACCTTATTATAAATACAATTTACCAATGTATAAATTATTCCTAATGTTCTATGAAACTTCTAACTGTTTTTCATACATATTACATATTTTGTGACTAATTAAAAATCAAAATAAATTTAAAACAAAAATTAACATTCAATATTTTATTGAAAAAAAATTTATTTCCATTCAAAAACAAATAAAAATATTGAGAAAAAATATATTCATTTCTTCTTAAAAAAAATTAAAACAAATGGTATAAGAATCAACCTCTGTTCAGCTGGCCCCCCCACCACGCAAAAAAAAAAAATTTTAGCTCAGAATTAGGAGCTATTTAGGAGCTTTCAAAAAACGCAAGAATAAAATTTTGAGCTCAACCCTTTAAGCAGAAATCTTCATTTGAAAGTGGGGGGGGGGGGCTGAGTGAACGTTCACTCAGCCCCCCCCACACCTTAAAAATAACCCTAGAGGGTCGTAAATAGGCTCAGAATTTTTCGATATTAAAAGAATTGCTATATAAGGAATGACTATACAATTTTTCAATCTCTTAGTCTATTACATTTTTATTCGTGTGTTTGACGTCTCGCAGTCTAATTGAATACGTTTACTAGTAATATTTGTGTGGTATGTTAAATTTTCTTTGTTTTGTTATTTTTTTATTTTTTTTTAAATATTCCGTACCCAAATTTTCCGTAGAAATTATGAGTGTTGTTTTTTTGTTATAATACAGATAGTGTTATTATTGAAAATAAAGAATAAATGTTTTCTAAATTGTTAAATAAATTGTTAGATAAATTAACAGTAAATAGTGATGCCTTAAATTAAAATGTAATTCTACCACATAGTTATCGTTTAGCTTAATTTATTGTGAATTACAACTGTGAATTAATTTACAAAAAAAAAATTATATATATGTGTGTTCTGTGAATTGTTCTGATACAAATAAAATTTAATTTGGAATATTGTATAAATTGAAATATAATGTCAGTAAGGCAATAGAGGTCATTTTTTTTGGTGTAACAAAGTTTTGTTACATGTTACACGTTCATGTCCACTCAACATCGATATCCAAGTTTTACTATTACCGCTGGGTATGTTACATAGTTCAACGCAACTTTGATAGTAAATTTTTGGCTGTCATCAACTCAAATCATCTATTTTACATATTTCAACTCAACCTTGATATCCAAGTTTTACTATTACTGCTGGGTATTATACATATTTCACCGTTACTTTGATATTAAATTTTTGCTGTCATCAAATCAACCTTTATATCAAATCATTTATTTTACATATTTCAACTCGAGATTGATATCAAAGTTTTACTATTGCTGTTGTGTATTATACATAGTTCAACGCAACATTGGTGTCAAAGTTTTACTATTGCGGCCGTATATTATACATATTGAAACGCATCGTTTATATATAATTTGTGCTAGTACTACCGTATATTATTTCACCGCATCATTAGTATCAAAGTTTTGCTGTTACCACGGAATATTTGGACATATTTCTACTCAACGGTTGTATCAGATTTTTGCTGTTGCTGCCGTATGTTTGACATATTTCAATTTAACATTTATATTCAATTTTTGGCGGATGCTATCATATATTTTATATGCTTCAACTCAACATTTGTAAAACATTTTTGCTGATGCTATCGTATATTTTATATACTTCTACTTAACATTTATAACAAATTTTTGCTGATGCTATAGAATATGTTATATACTTCAACTGAATATTTGTAAAACATTTTTGCTGATGCTATCGAATATTTTATATATTTCAAAGCAACATTTGTGTCAAAGTTCTGCTGTTGCTGTCGTATATTGAATTTATTGAAACGCATCATATATATATATCAAGTTTTTGCTATTGCTACATATTCGCAACATTTATATCAAATTTTTGGCTATTGCAGTCGTATATTGAATTGGTTGAAACGCAGCATATATAACAAGTTTGTGCTGTGGCGTTCGTGTGTTTTACATCTGCCAACGGATATCAAATTTTGGTGTGATTGCAACTGGAGCCAACTCCACATTGCCAAGCAATTTTCTTGATACTTTACCTATTGGACTGGTCATCGAGGATGGAGGGCTGAGCCTGTAAGACGTTGTGGCCGGAAGGATTTAATCATGTGGTGAGTGAACTTGATTTATTTTATTTTATTTGTAGAGGTGTGAATGTGTGCGAAATGGTGTATCAGTGATTGAGTGGGGGGCGTGCTAGTTGTTGCGTGTGTGTGTGAACTGGCGGTGCGAGTAGCGAGACACAGTTAGTCTGAATTGGAAGTGATTCTAATCTAAATATTGTTGCTCCGATGTAAAACTTAACATACCAAATACCTTTTCTTTTATTATATTACCTGAATTGATAAAGTTATATTTTCAAAACAATCATTCTCAAATAACCTGTAATACAAAAAAATTAAAAACAAAAAAAAAACAAATTCTTGTCCTGTTTTAGGTTTATTAATTCTATGATACCTTAACTAACGGTAAACTACAGGTATTGAAATAAACTGGTTTGGACATGTTTGTTCAACTTACAAATAAAATTATAACTTTTTTTTGGTTGTAATTAATTTTTTTGGGAATTGCTTATGGTATTATAAATTTTCGAAAATGCTATTAATAAAGAAAAAGGGAAATAATCAATAGAGACTTTCAATATGGCGTGTGACGTTCTCCAATGCTCTAAGATTTGAATTACGGTTTACCAGCAATGGCAGTGGTTTATGGGCTGTACCATGGTGCTCATGTGACAGCAATACAACTTAATCTTGATTACTACCACTTGCGATACTTGCTGCGGGTCTTAGAGCTTAATTGTCTTGCTTCGCAGTTTGAGTGTGTGGGTGAATGTTAGCATGTGTGAAGCGTGGTGTGTGAGCGTCTGGGAATGATTGTGTGGGTTGGACGCGCTGATCGTAGGTCTTTCGCAAACGGGGTCGCCAGAGTCTCCATTTTCCACTTGTATTTTTTTCCATTTCTGTAACTTTTCGTAAATTGCGTACATTTCTGCATTTGTGTTGAAGCAGCAGGTATTACTCCATCAAATCCACGAGGACTGAGCTTTAGTCGTTAATGCGTAAAATTACTCTAGGTACGCATCCTGCTATGTGGGCGAGATGGAGAAGTGGATAAGTCAACAACATCACTTACAAGGAAGTTAAGCAACACTGGGAAGGGTGCGAACTTAAACGGGTGACCGCTTGGGAACCTCACCAGAAAAAATATGGAAATACGATTGAATCACATTGAAGCAGGAATATCTCGCCCACGGTATGCCAGTATACCTTATCCAGCAGCCCTGGAAACTGGCTAGGATTCGATGGCCCAATCACCCGTTAATCCGAAAGGTGAATCCGAAATTCAAATGATTAAAGAAACGCATACTAGAAAGATACAAAGCAAAACAAACCGGAATAATAAAATATCGACCCTTAGCTATCGTACCCGGACACGAGTAGGAAACTGGAATGTCAGAACTCTGATAGAAACATCGCGGTTAGCACAAGTTGAGAAAGTAATGAAAGAATACAACATCGAGATACTAGGACTCAGTGAAGTTAGATGGAAAAACAGCGGAGAGTTAACAACAAGTGAAGGAAACTATATGATGTTCTCTGGTAAATCCAACACACATGAACAAGGCGTAGCAATATTAACAACACCTAACGCAAAGAAAGCACTTCTCGAATGGAAACCAATCAGTAGCAGAATAATAACAGCAAGATTCCAATCGAAAATTAGAAACACAACGATCATACAGTGCTATGCACCTACCGAAGAAGCTGATGATGCGACAAAAGATGAATTCTACGAACAGCTCCAAGCAACGCTGGCTAGTGCACACCGAAATGACATCAAAATAATACAAGGGGATTTCAATGCCAAAATTGGAACCGACAACACCGGAATGGAATCAGTCATGGGCAAAAATGCACTAGAATCAACACGTAACAATAATGGAGAAAGGCTCATCGATTGTTGTGTCACAAATCAACTATTCATAGGAGGCAGCAAGTTCCCACACAAGAACATACACAAATACACTTGGACATCACCAAATGGAAGAACCAAGAATCAAATTGACCACGTACTGGTGAATAAGAAGTTTCTATCCTCACTACAAGACGTCAGAGCAAAACGAGGAGCAGACATACACAGCGACCATCAACTGGTAGTTGCAACATTCAAAATCAAACCAGCCGCTGTAAAACAAAACAACAAGTCATGTAAGAGGAAATTTAACATCAATAGACTGAGCGACAAAAATACAAATAACATCTTCAAAGAGTCGCTCCAGCTCAATCTACCAAACAACGAAACCACCAGCATTGATGAAAAATGGGAACAAGTTAAAGAAGCTTACGTCAAAACTGCTACAGATGTGCTAGGCTACCAAGACAAATCACAGAAACCATGGATTAGCGATGATACATGGAAGAAAATTGAAGAGCGTCGACAGCTCAAGTTGCAGTTGTGTCACCAGAACACAACCGAGATCCGCAACAAATATGAAAGTACAGGAAAACAAGTTAAAAAGATGGCAAGGAATGATCGCAGAAGATGTACAGAAAGCATTCTCAAGACTGCGGAAACAGCAGCAGCTAATAGAAATATGCGCACTCTACACAAATGCGTGAGAAAGGTCACCAACAAATATACAAACACTCCACCAATAAAGGATGAATCTGGTCAAACCCTCACAACTCATGAACAACAGCTAAATAGATGGAAAGAATACTTCGAAGACAACTGCCACCAACAAGAAAATAACTTGCAGTCTCCGGATGACAACTATAACGAAACTATTAGCACCCATCCACCAACGGAACGGGAAGTTAGAGATGCCATACAGAAACTCAAGAACAACAAATCCGCTGGTACAGATAATATATCAGCAGAATTACTCAAAGCAGATGTAAACACAACAGCAGAAGCTCTAACACCACTATTAGCTGATGTATGGAACGAAGGTAAAATACCAACCAAATGGAAAGAAGGTTTAACCATAACAATCCCAAAGAAAGGTGATCTAAGAGAATGCAAAAATTGGAGAGGTATATCTCTGCTCAACACAATAATGAAAATACTAGCAACGATCATTCTCGAAAGAATATCTCCATCAATTAACATGAAACTAAGAAATGAACAAGCCGGCTTTAGACCAGGAAGAAGCTGTACCGATCATATCAACACAATCCGTATCATCATTGAGCAATCAAATGAATGGAATTCACCATTGTATCTCCTCTTCGTGGACTTCGAACGCGCCTTCGACTCAATCAACAGGAGCGCGATATGGAAGACACTTTGTGAAATGGGCATCCCGAAGAAAATAGTTGATCTAATCAAAGAAATGTACCGGGATGCTGCAAACAGAATACAATACAAAGGACAGCAAAGTGATGAATACTACAACCACCGAGGAGTGAGACAAGGCTGTGTACTATCCCCGCTACTATTCCTAATAGTACTAGATAGTATCATGAGAAAGCTCGATGATGCAAGTCCAAATGGAATCCAATGGAATACAACAAGACGGCTCAATGATCTAGACTACGCAGATGACATCTGTCTACTTACACACACACATACGGACATGCAGCAGAAAATACAGAAGCTATCAACCCTTGCACATGAAGTCGGTCTCAACATTAATATCAGAAAAACAAAGGCTATGAGATTGAACACCAAAACGATAACACCAATTACCATCAACAATACACAAGTGGACGAAGTTGACAAATTTGTGTACCTTGGTTGTACTGTAGCAAAAACAGGCGGGACTGAAGAAGATATCAGTCAGCGTATTAACAAAGCCAGAAATACGTTCAATATGCTTCACAAGATCTGGAATGCATCCGTCCTGTCAAGAAAGACAAAGCTACGAATGTTCAATGCATGTGTCAAGTCAGTACTGCTGTATGGGTGTGAAACGTGGAAACAAACAAGAAAGATCACAAATAAACTACAGGTGTTTGTGAACAAATGCCTGAGAAGACTGATCAAATGCTTCTGGCCAAACACCATCAGTAACCAGGAGCTTCTACGGCAGACAGAGCAGCTAGACATTCAGACCGAGATAAAACAAAGAAAATGGAGATGGATAGGACATACACTGAGAAAATCAGTCGAAGATATAACAAGGATGTCCCTAGAGTGGAATCCACAAGGTAAAAGGAGAGTTGGAAGACCACCCATGACATGGAAGAAAACGGTGCTAGCTGAAGCAAAACAAATTGGCAAGACATGGGGTGAACTGAAAGCGATTGCCCCCAACAGAGTTAGATGGTCCAGTCTAGTAGACGCCCTATGCTCCTAAATGGAGATAAAGGAAAAAAAAAAAAAAAAAACGCATCCTGCTATGCCATTCTCATTGGTTCGCCAATGAGAAAGCTCTTCATTACATTTAGCAGCTCTTAAGGCTGTATACTTTTGATTTTAGAGCTCCACCCCTATTCTTAAAACCACCCCAAAACTAGTTTGCAAACGGAGATGACACAAAAAATAACATTAAATTAAAAATTTCTTTACTACATGGAATTCTTGAATTAAAAAATACATAGAATAAGGCAACTGTTTATTTCTCAGTTGCAACCCTTTAAAAGAAAAACCACCCCTTGGGTCAAAAATGCATAAGGGAACTATGTTAAACATACTCGACACAAAAATATTTAAGGGTGCGGATAAAGTTCCCATTTAGGAGCTTACCAAATGTGTCATTTTATATTTCTGATTTTCTACCCTTTAAAAAGTGCCACCTCTTGTGTCATACACGCATAAGGGAACTATGTTAGAGCATAGAGATACGGATTGTTTTATGTAGGTAATTGATTTTTCGATTTATGAGCTTACTAAATATGTCACTCTATATTTCTGATTACAACCCTTTAGAAAAAGCCACCCCTTGTACCATACACGCGTAAGAGAACTATTTTATAGCATAGAGATACGGATCGTTTTATGTAGGTAAATGATTTTTCGATTTAGAAGCTTACTAAATAAGTTTTTCTACGTTTCTGATTGCAACCCTTTAGCAAAAGCCACCCCTTGTATCATACACGCATAAGGAAGCTATGTTAAAGCATAGAGATATTAATTGTTTCATGTGAGTAAGTGATTTTTCGATTTAGGAGCTTACTAAATATGTCACTCCATATTTCTGATGATGACTCCATTTTTCAAAAAGAAACCCTTGTACCATACACGCATAAGAGAACTATTTTAGAGCATAGAGGTACGGATTGTTTTATGTAGGTAAATGATTTTTCGATTTAAGAGCTTACTAAATACGTTTTTCTATATTTCTGATTACAACCCTTTAGAAAAAGCCACACCTTGTACCATACACGCATAAGAGAACTATTTTAAAGCATAGAGATACGCATCGTATTATGTAGGTAATGATTTTTCGATTTAGAAGCTTACTAAAATTGTCACTCTTTATTTCTGGTTTGCAACTTTTTATAAAAAGTGCAACCCCTTGTACCATACCCGCTTAAGGGAACTATGTTAAAGCATAGAGATACTGATCGTTTCATGTAGGTAAGTGATTTTTCGATTAAGGAGCTTACTAAATATGTCACTCTATATTTCTGATTGCAACCCTTTAGGAAAAGCCACCCCTCGTACCATACACGCATATGGGAACTATTTTAGAGCAAAGAGATACTGATCTCGTGTTATATACGTAAACAATTTTACGATATAGAAGTTTACTAAATATGTCATTCTACATTTCTGATTGAAACCCTTTAGAAAAAGTCACCCCTTGTACCACGAACAAGGGAACTATGTTAAAGCATAGAGATACTGACAGTGTTATGTAGGTAAGTGATTTTTCGATTTAGGAGCTTACTAAATATGTCACTCTATATATCTGATTGCAACCCTTTAGAAAAATCCACCCCTTGTACCATACACGCATAAGGGAACTATGTTTAAGCATAGAAATACTGATCGTGTTATGTAGGTAAATGATTTTTCATTTAAGACCTTAATAAATATGTCTCTTCTGATTGCAACCCTTTAGAAAAAGTCACCCTTTGTGCCATATACACGCCTAAGGGAGCTATGTTAAAACGTAGAGATTCGGATCGTTTTATTTAGGAAAATGATTTTTGGATTTAGGAACCTACTTAATATGTCATTCTATATTTCTAATTGCAATCCTTAGAAAAAGCAACCCCTAGTACTATACACGCTTAAGGGAACTATGTTAAACCATAGAGATACGGATCGTTTTATGTAGGTAAATGATTTTTCGATTTAGGAGCTTACTAAATATGTCACTCTATGTTTCTGATTGCAACCGTTTAGAAAAAGCCACCCCTTGTAACATACACGCATAAGGGCACTATGTTGAAGCATAGATATACTGATCGTGTTCTGTATGTTAACCATTTTTCGATATAGGAGCTTACTAGATATGTCACTCTATATTTCGGATTGCAACCCTTTCGAAAGTGCTACACCTTATACCATGCTCGCGTAAGGGAACTATGTTAAAGCATAGAAATTTGGATCGTTTTATATAGGATAGTCATTTTTTAATTTAGGTGCTTATTAAACTTCGTCGGACGGCATAGGTACAATTGTACCTTTTCCGTTTTTAAATACTAATAACTTTTCTTGTAGAAGCCGGAGAGGTTAAAAGTTTTATGAGATCTCTACATTTTCCAGCTGGATCATGCAAGAATTAATTTTGGAAAAATATTCCCAGCCTTTTCAGAGATAGGGGTTTGAGAGGTTTTCATTATCATTACAGGCGGGAAAGGTACAATTGTACCTTTATACCTTTTATATGATATAATAACGGTATTATAGTTATTATATCATAGACCCGTGTATAATATAATAATAAAGATATGAGGGGCTGAAATCTCACAGCTCTAAGATATCAAAACTTCGGTAAAGGGTTGCATATCAGAAACATATCTAGTAAGCTCCTAAATCGAAAAAACGATTAACCTACAGCAAACGATCCGTATCTCTTTGCTTTACCATAGTTCCCTCACGCGTGTATGGTATAAGGGGTGGCTTTTTTTAAACGGTTGCAATCAGAAACATAGAGTGGCATATTTAGTAAGCTCCTAAATCGAAAAATCATTTGCCTACATAAAACGATCCGTATCTCTATGCTTTAACATAGTTCCCTTACGCGTGTATGATACATAGGCTGGCACTTTATAAAGAGTTGCAAATCAGAAATATGGAGTGACATATTTAGTAGGATCCTAAATCGAAAAATCATTTAACACATTCAACGATCCGTATCTCTATGCTTGACCTTAGTTCCCTTATGCGTGTATGGTACAAGGGCTGGATTTTTATAAAGGGTTGCAATCAGAAATATTGATAACATATTTATTAAGCTAGTAAATCGACAACTCATTTACCTACATAAAACGATCCGTACCTCTATGCCATAAATAAGTTCTCTTACGCGAATATGGTACAAGTGGTAGCTTTTTCTAGAGGGTTGAAATCAGAAACGTAGAAAAACTTATTTAGTAACCTCCAAAGTCGAAAAATCATTTACCTACATAAAACAATCCGTACTTCTATGCTTTAAAATATTTCCCTTACGCATGTATGGTACAAGGGGTGGTTTTTTTAAAAGGGTTGAAATCAGATATATAGTGACATATTTAGTAAGCTCCTAAATTGATAAATGACTTACCTATACAAAACGAGCCGAATCTCTATGCTTTAACCCAGTTCCCTTACGCGTGCATGGTATAAAGGGTGGCACTTTCGAAAGGGTTGCAGTCCGAAATATAGAGTGACATATTCAGTAAGCTTCTAAATCGAAAAAACTTTTACCTACAGAACACGATCAGTATTTCTATGCTTTAACAAAGTTCCCTTATGCGTGTATGGTACAAGGGGTGGCTTTTTCTAAAGAGTTGCAATCAGAAATATAGATTGACATATTAAGTAAGCCCTTAAATCGAAAAATCACTTACCTACATGAAACGATCAGTATCTCTATGCTTTAACATAGTTCCTTACGTGTGAACGGTATAAAAGGTGGCACTTTCGCAAGGGTTGCAATCAAAAAAAAAGAGTGACATATTTTATAAGCCCCTAAATTAAAAATTATGTTCCTAAATAAAATGATCTGTATCTCTATGCTTTAACATAGTTCCCTTAGGCGTGTATGATACATGGGCTGGCACTTTATAAAGGGTTGCAATTCAGAAATATGGAGTGACATATTTAGTAAGCTCCAAAAACGAAAAAATGAATGACCTACAGAAAACGATCCGTATCTCTTTGCTTGACCATATTTCCCTTATGCGTTTATCATACAAGGGCTGGATTTTTATAAAAGGTTGCAATCAGAAATATAGAGTGACAGTTGATAGTGATAGTTTAGTAAGCTCCTAAATCGAAAAATCATTTACCTACATAAAAAGATCCGTACCTCTATGCTTTAAAATAGTTCTCTTACGCGTACATGGTACAAGGGGTGGTTTTTTCAAAAGGGTTGCAATCAGAAATATAGAGTGATATATTCAGTAAGCTCTTAAATCACAAAATTATTTTCCTTAATAAAACGATCCAAATCTCTTTGCTTTAACATAGCTTCCTTATGCGTGCCTGGTACAAGGGGTGGCTTTTTCTAAAGGGTTGTAGTCAAAAATATAGAGTGACATATTTGGTAAGCTCCTAAATCGAAAAATGATTTACCAACATAACACGATCAGTATCTCTATGCTTTAACATAGTTCCCTTATGCGTGTATGACACAAGGGGTGGCACTTTTTAAAGGGTAGAAAATCAGAAATATAAAATGACACATTTGGTAAGCTCCTAAATGGGAACTTTATCCGCACCCTTAAATATTTTTGTGTCGAGTATGTTTAACATAGTTTTTGACCCAAGGGGTGGTTTTTCTTCTAAAGGGTTGCAACTGAGAAATAAACAGTTGCCCTATTCTATGTTTTTTTTAATGCAAGAATTCCATGTAGTAAAGAAATTTTTAATTTAATGTTAGTTTTTGGTTTATTTTGGTCTATATTTAAAAAAATTCTACTTGAAGCCGTATTTTTCATTTATCAAAGGCTATCTATAAACTAAAAAGAAACCAAATTAAAAATTGTCGAGTCAAAATGCCGCAAAATTTTGCTGAACTTGACTGAAATCGCTTTTTAAAAAGTTCATTTAATAACAAAATATTTGATATTTAACGTAAAAAAAAAATCTGAATCTAAAAATCGCCATTTTTATAATTTTCCTTCAGAACAAAAAAAACTGATTCCCGACAGTCATATGCACAACGAATTTTATCTCTAAAACAAAAAATGATGCTAGTCCTAAACTTTCACAAGTTGTTAGATATAAAATAAGCTTCAATTTAGTTTACAAAAAAAAAAAAAAAAGGCTATGCCATTTTTTTTCCAATTACACCATTTTTTTCTTATGTTACACCGTTAAAAATTATTTCAAAAATTTAACAGTGAACATTTTTAAAAACTTTGTTCTAATACCTATTCAACGACATATCATTTATGAAATTCGATTGAGTGGTTTTTCTACAATCGCTCGTCCAAATGCACTCACATCACAAAATAACAAAAATTGAGGGGCACCCTGTGAAGACCCCTGGTCTAAAAAAAAATTCTAAGAGAACTTGTATTTTTTATTTATCAAAGACTATCTATAAACAAAAAATAATCAAAATTAAAAGGGGTCAAGTCAAAACGTTGTTGAATCTTCGTGAAATTGCTCATATATGCTCAAATAGTAGTTTTTGTTTTTCCTTATTTTATTTCACGGGAATAAAATTATACAAAATAATGATTGGAAAACCATTATTATATGATTTTTAGCACGGCCTGTCAAAAAAATAATTAATTTTCTTGTTAATATCAAAATTATAATAAATTGAACGAAACGGGAAAAGATAGTATCAATAATTTTAAAAAACTACATTATCGATCAGTTCAAAATTCGTGAAACAAAATTTTATCATTTTATGTATATATGAATAAAAAAAACAATAATTTTAATGTTATTTAAAAAAAAATTGAAAATAAACAATAAAAAAATGTACCACGCTAGGAATTGAACTCTCGACCTGTAGATCCTCAGGCAACCTCGATACACATATTGCAATTTGAGCGTTACGCTCGTACAGTTTTTATATTTTGGATAATTGGTTAATCTTTTAAATTTGAAACATTTGAAGTTTTGTAATATCATTTTGAACTTAAACATTTATTCTAATTAGCTTAAAACTTATATTACATTTCTATTATATTACATGTTTTAGTTATCGGTTTACCTATTCGTATTAATGTTTTTTAATAGTTTTATTTACAATTTTTGATTCATCACTATCGTCATCATCGCTATCGTCTGATTCTTCTTCATCTGCGGTTATCTGATTACTCAAATGTTCACCTTCATCCTCTTCTCCTTCAGCATCGTAGTCAGAATCGGAACTACTATGGAAATAAAAAACAAAAATGTAGAGATCCAACAAAAACAAAATATGAAAACATATAGCTTACTCAGCATCTTCAGTTACTGAATAACCTTTATCATCGGCAGTATATTCTGCACTAACTTCATCGTCTTCTTTTGAGTCGTCACTTCCATATTTTTCATTTTTCCCACCTTTATCAGCTTCCCCAAAAGATTCATGTTTTTCATAGCCGTAAGCATCGCCGTCTTTATTATGGAATGTTTCATAGTGTTGGTATCCATCACCACCTTTTTTATTGCTTTTTCTTAAATACCCAACCTCAGCACCATTATCACCATCACCTTCTACTTCCTCGTGATCATCCTCATGGTGTTGCGGTTCAGATTTATAACCACTGTATGGTTTATCATCATCATCATCACTATCATCATAATGAACTTCATCTTCTTCTTCGTTTTCTTCTTCATCTTGATCATCTGCGACGGTTAGGTTTGCTTTTGTATCATCTTCATCGTCATGTTTTTGGTCTGTTACTATTGTATCATCTGCTTTTAAATCAGCCTGAATTGAAAAACAACAAAAATATAAATAATTGCATTATCAGGTCTGAATTAATTGACATAATATCCAAATACCAATAGAAATTAAATTTTCATTTTTCTTTTTACATAAAATTTTGTGGTTTTTGATTACGATTTCAATTACAAAATAAATTACCAAATCATTCAAAAGTATTTGATCTTATTAGTGTTATTTCAGTTATTTAACAAAAATTCAAAAACTGTTATCACGGTTACGATAGTACAATACAACACGATGATCGATTACAGCAAACGATGTGAATTGACTTGATTGATCAACAAATTTTACACAACGACCACTGTGTAATTTAATTAATTGAATTAATTTAATTACAATATAAATATTATTGTTACATAATTCAATGTCGCAGAATGTGTTATGGCTAAAATAGTTTAGCAATTGTAGACCAATAATAAACGCTTCGTTAATTAAAACAAACAAAAGAATTACGTTTTAGCAAATTCTGATTGTTGGTGGTAATGTGTGTCAGAAAAAGTTTTGTTTATGACAGCATTTTCATTTAGGGTTAATGAATATATTAAGGTTTGAGGTTTTTATGTAACCGAAAATTGTTTTGAATGTTTTAAAACAAAAAATTTAAAAAAATATCCTTTTACAATACCTTTTTGATTTCAATTTCTTTTTTCATCACATCAATTTTCTTATAAATTTCTTCTCTTGATGGGGCTGCATTTAATCCAACAATTTGAACCAAAACAATTAAAGCCACAAACAAAACTATTTTATCACTCAAAAACATTTTCCTTTTTTTTTTGTTATCAAATATTTCCTTTTATTTTAATTAATTGAAACGAGAAAAAACTGTCTGAATCTTATTGTTTCAAGTTGAAGGGAAGAACCACAAACTAAAAAAATTTTTTTTTAAAAAAAAAAAAGCACAAGAAAAAAAACTTTGAAATTATTTAAAATTTAATTTAATTTTAATTTTTTTTTAACTGTTACACTACTATTAACTTTTTGAGTTGTAGAAAAGTAATGATACTGAAGTCAGAATTTTTACTTAGTTTTATATTCAAATGGAAAAAAAGAAATAAAAATATATTTCAAAAGAATTGAATTTTAAAATTTTGTCAATTTTAGTTTTATGTTGAGTTTTGTGTAAAATTGAAAAGTAATTGAAATCAAATAAATAATAATGCGAAATAGTCGTAGCTAATTGTATGAGTTTGGGGGATTTTTCACTTTGATTATAGTCAGTTGCAAAAGTGTTGGTAATTTTATTTCAAAAACAGGTGAGTATAGGATCTATCATTTGTAAATTTGGTTTAAATTTTAAAAATTATTCAAGTTCATGTCTTAATGCAGACGGATGATAAAACCTAATGGATATTGCAGAATTAGAAAACGGGGTTGAATTAGTTTGTTTTTCTAAAAGTGACTCTCAGTAAGATTATTGGGACTAAATAATTATGTATGTATCTTCATTAGCAAAAATAATAAGTGGTGAATTCTAGATGTCAGAAGTTTCAGATTTTGAACTTTTGCTATCCTTTACTGTAATTGATTTTAATATTTTATTGTATTATAATTTATTGTATTTACAAACGAACTTGACAAAACATTATTATAAAATGTTAATAATGAGAACGTTTGTTTATGTTTCACAATTGCGAGACCATAACAAGTGTTTATTTTATTGATATCTAAATAACATAATTTTTTTGTCGGTCAATTTTAAAGATATCATATATATATTAATTTCATAGTCGGCAAAAATCTTTTAAATATTTTAAAAATTAGGTGGATAAAAAATGTCATTATTATTATGATTATTTACGGGTGTGACAACCCCACGTACTCCAGTTCCTGCAATTGACACATGAGTTAACGTGAGATATCAGAACCCAAGATGATATCTAAGGAGATGACTGGTGGATGAACTCTATTCACTTAACGATTACACCCTTATCTTAATCATGGAATTGCTTGCACGATGCTACGAACCTTCATATAACTATATATCTGGGCTTTAATCATTGAAGGAAAAACATAATGTCATTAAAAAACACAAAAAAGAATTGCGTCCATTAACACTTAACTATCGTTTTTTTTTAAGAATCGGGCGAAAAACGTGGTTTTTGGAATTTTTTTGACTCGATTTTGTGATTTTGGTATCAATCGATCGGGCTTGGCCATCTCCCGAAAACTTTATGAGATTGGGGTGGTAGGACTTATCCCCACCCCTATACACCGTCTTTAAGTTTTAGCATATAAAAATCTATATAAAATAAATGGGAAGAGATAAAAAAAATTTGATAGCACCATTATCTTTTATTCCCACCGGCGCAAATTTTGAGTCCAAAAGTTGCTTTGCATCCCCACCCTCAACCAACCCCGTGTGTGGGGTTCACACAAAAATGAGTAAAATATGTCATGTGGGGTATCGTTAGAATCAGAATTTTATAACAAATACAATCCTCCATATTACACCCTGATCGGTGACATAACCATTGTTTACTCCCTGTACCCTTATCGTAGAAAAAAATATTTTTTTCGCATGTCATGTTTGGTGTCGATTTCAATATAATCGGGGATGCTAAGTTCAATGATGATGATAAAAATGGGGGCCGGACTCGGGGTAGTCCAAAAAGGCGTGGAGGTTGGGGGGTCGGTTAGAAAAAATATCGAAATTATCGTCATAATAAAAATTGGGGGTCGGACTCAGGGTAGTCCAATAAGGGGAGGGGGAGGGCGGGGGGTTGGGGGTCGGTTACACAAAGTATCGAAATTATTGTCATTTTGATCGATTTTTACATAATCGAGGATGCTGAGTTCAATGGTGATGGTAAAAATTAACCTAAATCAGCAAACTTTTCGCGTCATACCAGAGCAACTGTAGCGGCCCATCTCTTTACGGTTCAAATAATTAAGTGTAGAACTGTAGCCTTCCAATGTGACTTTTTTAACAGAGTCTCTCATCTTTGGAATGCCTTACCTTCCTGGGTTTTCCCTGATGACTTTAATCCTCAAAGCTTTAAAGTCAACGTTCATAAATTTCTCAGAGAAACTTAGTTTGCATTCCCTTCTTATCCCTAGTTGGCATGGTATCTTCGGATATTCAGGGACGTTAATTTATAATTTATTATAATTAACACTAAACATGCCTAACTTTGAATAAAAAAAACAGTTGTTTGAGCTGGGAATCCAGGAACAGCTCGTACTTCGTCCGGATCCGTACGTAGACCACTTTCATCAACTAGGAAACCTTAATACCTCACTTCCCTAAGCAGAAACTTACTTTTCGCAGGTTAATTATCAAACCTTTTGTTTTCAATTAGAGCATTCAAATCCGAATATTCGACTATTCGAATATCCGATTAATTTGGGTATATTTTAAGTATTCGTTATTCGAATATTTATACGCGAATATTCGAATATTTTTTATCTCTCAAAATATAATGGTTTTCCATCCCTTCATTTCTTTTTCAAACTTCGAAAGTAAGAAATTTCAATACTCAAGGGAAATAATTTTATTACAAAAAGTGCTTGACCTATAAACTCCGCTTAATATTAAAATCAAAGAACTTAACGAAAAATTCAACACTTATAACAGCCGAAGGCATATGCAAATTCTTAATTACTTCTCTAACGGAACTGAGCAGTGATTTAAGTAAAATCTTGCTCCACGAAATCAGAAAACGAATGGATCAGAAAAGAAACAAAACAACCTTAACAACTTAATTTCTATATCTTGACACTGGAGTTATACCACAATCGAACGAATATTTTGATTACGCAAAGAAAACTGATGTGAAAACTTTCCTTTCTCGCATCCTCAGCCTTCAAAGATGTACCAGATCCTAACGATGAAAACAGTAATAACCATGGTTGCAGGTATCTGGTAATATAAATTACGCTCTTGCAGTCAACAATCAAAGTTGCAACAAAAGCTGCAACTAGCGATTAGCTCAATTACTGATTCCACGAAATGAGATACAGTAACAGTAAAATTTTAACAGTAACATTAGTAAGTAACAGTAACATTTTTGTTAGTTAAACTCGTTCAAAACAAGAACAGAGAAATTACACAATTTGAATAATGCTCTTTTGACTATCAGCCCCACTTAAAAAAAACTGAAAGAGGTTTCTCTACGGCGGGATATCTGAAATAAGAAGTAGCCTAAAATTTAAACATCTAAATGCACTTCTCTTTTTAAAATGCATATTTCAAGAAAATAAATAAAATAAAATGCATAATATGTTAAACCTGTTTGATTTTATTCATAGTTCTTAGTACTTCTTTTACTATTCGAATACTAACCGAATATTCGGATATTTAAAGAAAAAGTTATTCGATATTCGGATAACTCAAAATGTCGAATAACTGAATGCTCTATTTTCAATAGATCAGACACCTTAGATAGAAGTTCCATGTGTTTCTTGAATGATGGAGAGACCACCAGTAGATCGTTTAAATAGACGAAGACACATTCATGATACCGATGTGGAATCACTTTATGCATCGATGTGGTATCTTTTTATACAACCTTAAACTGATACAATGGCCTCCCAGGCACTGTGAAGACCATTTTATCTCGGGATGGTTTTGACAAAGGAATTCGCCAGAAATCATTTGCAAGAGATCAATGCTGCTGATGTATCTCGTACTATTCAGACGACCCAACAAGCCATCGATTAAGGGAAATGCGCATGCATCCTTCTTGGTTGGCAAATTGGCTCGTCAGGAGTCCAGACACAAACGATTTTTTCCAGAAGATTGCTGTATAAGCACCAGTAACTAGAACTCTCTTCGATCACTCTCAAATGTAGCATTCGTTCAAGTCCAGCATAGATGCTGGGATGTGAGATAATGCCTCTATTTTACAGATGCACTATCCCCAACATCGATGACATGTTAAACCAAAGAAGTCTTCCCAAGACCTAATACTACAAAGGAAGGAAAAGAACCCTTACAACAGAAAAAAATTCTTTTGTTCCTGTAACTGGTAACAGGTGAGATCGTGTGTTATTGTGTCGTCAGACTCACTCGAAATCAGTTCACTGACAAATGAAGGAGTGATACCAAACTTCCTCCAAAAATCGATGCCCAGATAAAGCTCCTCATTCACTTGGGACAACATGGAAACGAAAAGATTTTGTAAAGCCTTTAAAAAAGATTGGGACGTCAATATATCCCAAAATTCGATTACGTGTGCCATCTGGGCATCGATTTTTGGAGGAAGTTTGGTATCAGTCCTTCATTTGTCAGTGAACTGATTTCGAGTGAGTCTGACGACACAATAACACACGATCTCACCTGTTACCCGTTACAGGCACAAAAGAATTTTTTTCTGTTGTAAGGGTTCTTTTCCTTCCTTTGTAGTATTAGGTCTTGGGAAGACTTCTTTGGTTTAACATGTCATCGATGTCGGGGATAGTGCACCTGTAAAACAGGGGCATTACCTCACATCCCAGCAACTATGCTGGACTTGACCGAATGCTACATATGAGAGTGATCGAAGAGAGTTCTAGTTCCTGGTGCTCGCCAGTGGTGCTTATACAGCAATCTTCTGCAGATAGCAAATGATAATTTGCGATATGAAATTCCGGCGTTGTTTAACAATCCTAAAGAATTTCTTCCTAGACTGCTGATATGGGTTCCACTATCTAGATGTCCACAGAGCTTTTTATGAAAAAATATTGATGTTAAGATGCGGTCTAGGATAATTTATTCCATAATTAACAGAAGAGACACAAGCCTTATTGAGAGTTTTTTGCCGCCTCAGATAACGACCAAAACGATCGAGTTGCTTAAAAAAAATTTTTTTCATCGAATCGGAATGGAACCGAGATTAGATTTGGTTCATGGTGTGCATCTGTTGATGCACTGAAGTTAACTGCCGACCGTTCGTTTGAAATTGAACTGTCGAGATGGTTTGGGTTCGGTGAAGCTTGACATATTTTTCATCTGAGCTCGATCGGGAATGGGAATGTCCCGTACTAAGCCCCCCCCCCCCCCCCCCCCCCCCGGAAGTTTAAATTAGGCGATGAATGACAATTTGTGCACTTAGGGAAAATGACTTCATGGTTAACCACATTTGTAGCAATAAAGTTTTGTTTGATTTTTAGGACAATTTTGAACAAGGTATCCTATGTTTTTGCATCGATAGCATATCGGATGTTCATTTTTTGGTGGCGGAGTTAGCATATGTGGATGGTCTTGGACCCCATCATAGGGTTTTCTAGCCAGGCGTAGTGAAGCTTCGTACGCTGCCACATATAAGATTAATGGTTTGATGGACCTAGTTTAACGTCATTCGTTGGTAGTATTTCACTAATTCTTAAATGACCAGTTGTCCTTCATGCTGTTGGTAAAGATGACCATAAATTCTCAAATTTTTGGTACAGATCTTCTAAAGTTTCTTAGTTCAGACGACATTCCTTCCCTTACTATATAAATTATCTCCCCTTCCAAAAATCATTGGAGCATAATTGGAGCAAAATTGACTCAAACTTCGATAATGTTGGTAACCTTCATTCTGTACTACTGGTGCAGGCACTCCTTCCACCCTAGCTACATGTTGATATGAAGGAAATGGAGCTAACGTTGGATCATTGAACATATCATTGACTTGTAATGCTGGACCCAGCTGCACCTGTGCGAAATCAAGAAGAATTGAATTATGACAAGGTTGGCTCCTGCTAACTGGTCGATGCTCCGTCATGTCATTAATTAAATCTCCTATAGGTCTCAGGTGTACAAGAGTTGATTTTCCCATTGGTTCCTGATAAGATTCCAGATTCTTTAATCTAGGTTCATCCCTTCTTCTGGCACCACCCACAGGTTGATGAAGCAAAGAACTAATCCTTTCATATGCTGTGGTCAAATACGTGGTGGCAGCAGAATTACGGTTATAAACAAGCTCCTTTCTATCTCCCAACCGCTCAGGTCAGTCTACGTAATTTTTGATGCGATTCTTTACACTCAGCAAAACATGTTGTTCAGTTTGGGATTTTTTGAGATCAATTTAACTCAAGTCAGGAAAGAAATAATTGGAATATTTTCAATTCAAAGGTATGGTTTGAAATTTCTCAGAAAAAAATTCATTTCTCATTTTTCGTGTCTTGGATGAATTCGAACCTTCCTCCTCGGTGCCTGGTTCGTAGCAATGTTTGATACCAGTCTTCCAGTTTTGTTATACAGTGCCTAAAAGGAAAAGAGGATAAAAACAATTTTTCTTTTTTAATAAAAAAACGACACCTTAAAAAACAAAGTTTTATTGGGCGCGAAATTTATCTTTATATATAAAATTCTCGTGTCACAGTGTTTGTAACCAAACTCTTCCGAAACGGCTTGACCGATTTCTATGAAATTTTTTGTATACACTCGGTAGATCTGAAAATATGTTTTAAACTATTTTTTATACCCCTAAGTGATAAGGAAAATACCAAAATAAACATAAAGATTTCACAACAGAAGTCTACAACGAAGCGTTGATAATGGTTGAAGATTTGTGCTTAGATACCGCGAACAAAGTTCTCAATCAATTGGGAATGGCATCGTCGAATTGATATGCTGCTGCATCTTCGTTCGATGTACAATTGCGTGGTGAACAAAATTACAACACGGATGATCTTTTGTCGTATGTGCATTCAAAAATTCCAAAGCTAACGTTTGAACAAAAGCCATTTACGATCAACTAATGCGAAATGTTAATAACTGGGTGGGAGCAATATTTTTCTTGAATGGGCCAGAACTGGCAAGACGTGCAGAATCAGACTAATTCTAGCAGCATTTCGATCACAAAATGGTATAGAGTTAGCTGTTACGTCGTCCGGCATACCTGCGAAATTGCTACCAGGTGGATGAACTGCTCATTCCGCTTTGAAATTGCCATTGATCATGCACTTTATTGACACTCCCACATGCAACTTTTTCAAAGAAGCCGGAATGGGAAAAACATTGCAGAAATGCAATCTTATTATTCGGGATGAATGCACAATGGCGCACCAAAAATCGCAAGAAACTCTTGATCAATCATTGCAAGATTTGCGTAGAAATCCAGAACAATTTGGGAATGCATTAATATTGCTTGCAAGAGATTTTATTACCTCTAGTTCCTCCATCGACACCAGCAGATGAAATAAATGGTTGCCTGAAATACGACACGTAAAAAGGTTAAAATACTACAAATATGCGTACCCTGCTGTAAAACGATATATCAGCTGAGATATTCTCACACCGATTGCTGACGAAAAGATGCTAGTTGATCTAACCTCAGGACGAATTTTATTGCCTCATAACTTCTTGACTTAAGGGTCCAAAAAAGAGGAATTGGTTGAAAAATTATTTCCCAATTTTCAAACTAATCATAAGAATAACGATTTGCTGAGTGAACGAGCCATTCTTGTGGCCAAAAACAAAAAAGGCAATGAATTTAACAGTATCATTCAGTCTTATATTCAAATAAAGCTGTTAACTATCCAACAGAATTTTTGAATTCTTTTGATCTGCCAGGGATGCCACCGCATGTATTGTAATTAAAAATCGGCGTGCCAATTATCAAGTTGCGAAATATCAATCAGCCAAAACTTTTCAATGGCACGTGACTCACAGTAAAAAAATTATTGAGCAATTTAGTAGAAGCAACAATCTTGACTGGACCTTTCGAAAGTGAAGATATCCTCATTTCTCGCATTCCTATGATGCCAACGGATATGGCATTTCAATTTAAAAGATTGCAATTCCCAATTCGATTGGCATTTGCATTTACCATCAACAAAGTTCAGGGGCAAACACTAGATGTGTGTGGTTTAGATCTAGATGCCGATTGTTTCTCACATGGACAATTATATGTTGCGTGTTATAGAAACGACAAACCGGACAATCCTTATATTATATCTGCACAGACAATGGAACAACAAAAACATTTTATATCCTCAAGCATTATGAAATTAAACATTTTATAGAAACGAGAGTTCTGTTTTCTAACCACTGCAACGCGTGGCCAGGTGCAGCTAGTATATATATATATATAAATAAAAAATTCACCTCGACAGCTAAAGTCGCAACCTTAAACGCCACTAAAATGAATAGAAATTCCCCTGTACAAAATAAATTCTTAATCTACTAGAAATTATTTTAAAATATATATTCAAATTTAGATTTAAAAAAAAAAAATAATTTATTTATTAAATTATCAATTTGTTTATTTTTAAAAGAAATTTTTTATTTTTTATTTTATAAATGTTAGAGGTCTCCCAGAATCAGAACCCACTTGTATAAAAAAAATGTTGAAAAAAGACCGAAGAGGAAGATCGAACTCACGATCTTTCACCAGAAACGATATGTGAGGCCTAGAAGGAATATAGGTCAAAATCCCAAAATCTACGCTCTAGAACCTCCCCAAAATTTGAAAGAAACTCACCAGCTAGTTTATGCTCCAACCCAAATGTATGTTTCTGCAAACCAGCTACTGAATCCTCTCAACCTAACCTAAGAAAAGAAAATTAATACAAAAGATGAAAACTAACATTATTTCTGAAGGCAGACCTCGAGATACAGTCTCTAGCTATCGAATTCTTCACAGTACTACTATTTCAACGATGTTCGATTGTCATAAAGACAATTAAAGTTGGTGAAGGAAGGTTAGTGTTGAGCATTTGCTCTTCCCTACAAGAAAAAGAAAAGCTAATGTGACATTAAAAATTTATTAAAAACATCATTCGGTCAATGGCATGTCAGAGACAGAAGCGATTCGGCGATCAAAGGAAAACATTAAGAGGGTGAAGCCGTCCTGGATCCTTTTTTAGAAGTACCAGATGAGAGATGAAGACAACAGCAACTCCCTTATTCATCCGAATGAGTGAGTTCAGCTGCTGCCTCCATTCGCTTATAGTACCGACGTGCTTGAGCCATGGGTAACCTATCAGTCCTTCTCTTCTCCTCCCTTTTTTTCAGTTAGCTAGCAACCTCCTACGTGCCTTAGTCATCTTAAGTGCGGGTTCAGGAACCATCTGTTTTAACACGAATGGGCCCTGAACTTGATCTCTAATGATCAAAGCCAGCAAAGCTGTTAGCAACTCCTGTTCGATAGAAAATGCTGATCGGGCTGCCATTGCCTTCTATGTCAGCGCTGTGGTGTAAAGCACCGATGTAAACCACTACTTTTTTGTAAAAACATTTCAAAAACTCAAAATCAAAAAAAAATTCACCAAGAAAACGGTTTACCGTTATATTTTCAAGTTTTTGTTTCAGCGCCAAACAGAGCCAAACACAACTGCTTGGACGCTGCGATGTAATTAAATCCATTAAATCTACGGGAATAGATAGTTTCACATAGAAAAAGGTTCCATAAGAAAGAATGATAAAAAAGTGTGCCAATAACAATTAACTGGTGCTCGTGGAAGGGAACACTCTGTTAATACTTTCGTATTGACATTACTCAAGACTTTTGTG
The DNA here is from genome assembly GCA_963693315.1 of Diogma glabrata. Classification (NCBI taxonomy): domain Eukaryota; kingdom Metazoa; phylum Arthropoda; class Insecta; order Diptera; family Cylindrotomidae; genus Diogma; species Diogma glabrata. Next base: position 9,072,263 of record OY856187.1, on the reverse strand, counting down.
ACAAAGAGAAATTTCTTAAACTGTGAAGTTCTCGTTTTCCGCTACAAGTTTATACATGTACGTATCATTGCTTTTAAATTAATTGAGATTAAATTTCGAGATTTAAATTAGCCGGAAAAAACTAAGTATGTAACGCCAGAAAAAAATTGCAGATACTTACAAAGTTGTAGCCTGCGAAAAAAAAACCTTCCATTGCATAAGTTAAAATAAAAATAGGGCAGTTTAACCACTAAAATACCAGACTTTAATCAATAATAATATTGTCAAAGTACTACCCGATTAAAGAACGCATAATAGTATTTTATTGGGTTAGTGTTTAATGACATATTTTGTTTTCGAGCAAAAGCTTACAAAGTTAACACTCCGAGCGAGTATTGCGAATTTGCGAGAGAATAAAATTCACTACACACGGAGAAAATGAAATTACCTATAATTTTGTACTAATAAGAAACCAATAAACAATCATATAAAAAACTAATTTTTTCACATTGGAAATTTAATTCAAATGAAATGATAATATGCCTTTTTTTGTTATTCGAGCGAGGAACATACGCATCGGTTTGAATTAATTTTTTATCATGTAATTTTAAATGAAAGCGAAAATAATGTTCATTTTTGTGAAAGTGTTTTTAAAATCCAAACAAAAAAAATGTATTTTACAGTTTTGTTTTATTGTGTAGCACTGATCTAAAAATCTTTGCGCAAACAAATCTCCAAAATTAAATAAAGCGTGCTTAAAGTATCGAATCATTTGAAAGGATATTTTTTGAAAATGTTAAAACGTAGAAAAATCATAGCTTCACTTAGTTTGGTATCCGAAAAGAACACTCTAACATCGAACAGGTGCACAAAGTAGATGTTAAGGTTTAATTAAACTGCATAGAAATTTACCGAGCCAGTTCTACGAAATCTTGAATATGACGGTTATGACGTTGCATTGAGGTCAATACTGCAGATGACTAGAAGTCACTCCTAGAGGGATCAAATGTCCAGACGCCCATTTATTTTTCCCACCGAAAATTTTTCTTGAATATATACCGCCTATCTCCAACTCTTAGGGTGGCACTAGTATAAAATTTACGTTTTTCAATACTTTTTTTACATTGGTTTCTACCGCTCCCATAGTGCCCCTAAGTGGATAAAAACTATAGTCAACCCCCATTTATTTTTCCCCCCATTTATTTTTCCCCCCAACAATTTTTTCGAACATACTTACCTCCTATCTCAAACACTTAGGTGGCTACAATAAAAAAATTACGTAAAAACAACATAAAAAAACATATTTATCACTGCCTACATAAAATTAAACTCAATCCGTTCTAATGCAATTGTAATTTTTATTGAGAGTAAAAATGAAATGTTTTTATTATTACTCGGAAAGTACATCAAATTAATTTATTTTTTTCGTGCCATGTAAATAAAGAAAGTGTAAACCCAGCATTACTGTATTTTAATCTGGCAACTATCTTCACGTGACCGGCGTGACTTTAGCAAATTTTAGACAACATTTGACACATATGAATTGTGAGAATTTGTTGTGCGTTGCTGTGAAGCAAATATTCAAATCAAAACTCATTCAATCTCAGTGGATTATTCATAAAATCAAAATGGCATCAACATCGACCGGCATTGTACGCAGTTTACGATCGCACACCGAAATTTATTTAGTCGGACATGCATGGAAATAATGGGAATGAATTTTCCGTCCAAAAAGCAAGTGCTCCAGGTGTATTTTTTTTGTACTCGAAGCGAGCATTCTAGGCTTGCGCAAGTGTGCTAAGAGACTCGGAACAACACACGACAAAAAGGAAAACGCGATTGTTGACAATTTGGATTGCCGGTTTGACATCGCACACGCCACTGAGTTCGCACTGAAAAAATCCCAGAAGACGCTAAATTTTCACGAATGTAAAGCATGAAGGGCCGTCGATGTGTTGCATGGCTGGTGTTAGACGAAGGTGAATTCAAAAAATAAAAAAGGCGAGCGGACCGAAAAATAGCAGAAGAACAATGAAAATGGAAAGCAAAACTTGAAGCAAAAGGTACAGCAGCGAGTAAGTTACTATGATAATTGCAATCCATATGAAATACTTCGGTCTGAAAGACCTAAGTATTACATTCTCGAGCCAAAAGTAAAATTCTTATCCCCACTTTTTTGGCATTTCTCGACGTTTTAGGACCTACTGATTCTAAAAAAGCAAAAAAAAATGTATGTCTGTCTGCCGGCCGTCCGGCCGTCACAACCGACGATATCTAGAAAGGAGGGATTGCTGGAGGGATTTCAAAACTTTTGGTTTGTAAAAATAGGTATACTCAATAGTAAGAGCCGAAAGGACGATGTGTTCGATAGTTGTCCCGGAATTGTGTCAAAAAAGTCGTCAAGTGGATCAAAACAAGGAAATATGCATATTTTTGGCTTGAAAAACGTTCACTTTAAGTGATTCCGAGTAGAAACATTGAATTTGGAGAAATCTTAATGGTAGGGATTGGTATGTGAGACCAAAATCTAGATTATTGCTTTATAAGTTTGTCAAAAAAATGTTGTCAAGTGTGTTAAAAGAAAGATTTTTATTTAACTTTTTACCAATTTTTTGGAAAAAAATAAAATTAATTATTTGTATGACATGAAATTTTATTTTCATTTTTCATTTTTTTTTTCGTTTTTTTCATTTTTTTTTCTCAATTTTTTGGAAAAAAATAAAATTAATTATTTGAATGACATGAAATTTTGTTATTATTATAGAGAATTATGGTACTATAAGTTTGTCAAAAAAATGTTGTCAAGTGTGTAAAAAGAAACATTTTTATTTATTTTTTTTACCCAATTTTTTGGAATAAAATAAAATTAATTATTTGTATGACATGGAATTTTATTATTATTATTAAGAATTATTGCATTATAAGTTTGTCAAAAAAATAATGTCAAGTATGTCAAAAAATGATTTCATTTATTTTTTTAGCCAATTTTTTGGAGAAAAAAATTTAGCTGTTTTTATGACGTAAATGTAATTGGACATGAACATTTTTGAATTTGTTATAGTTTTTGAAATATTTTTGGAATTTTGAAAAAAGTTTGTATTTTTGATTTTGTTAAATAATAATTAATAATAATTTTTACAATAATAAATTAATTAATAATACGAATAATTTTTGCAATATTTTTAGAATTTTGAAAAAAGTTTGATTTTATTCTAATTTTTACAATATTTTTGGAATTTTGAAAGAAATATGAATTAGTGATTTTGAAATATTTTCTCGAAACGCTAAACGGAGAGGTTTTTGAGCAGTTTGCTGAATGTATCATCTTTTCACTAAATTATGTTAATTTATGATCTATTATAATTTTCCGGCAACGTATTGATGTTTCGTGTTAGTTTTGTAATAAATTTCTAACCAGAGATAAAATACTTGTACTTTTACAAAGAGTTTTATGTTTGATATACATCGCTGCCGATGGCTAAAAACAATGTCCTCATAAAAGTTTTATGCCGAAAACTATATCAAAATCCTTAACCAAAACTAAAGTCTTGATATCTCAGAGCTTGAGATTTCAGCCCCTCCATATTTTTTATGTGTGATTTACACATCTTTAGTTGGCTAAAGCAAAAGTTTTGAACGCATATTGGGATAGCATAATGCTGCCGGAAATTCAAGGCAAAAATAAAATGGATCAACTTCCTGCTATCATTATGGAAACGAGTAGCTCTTGGGCGTTGCTAAGGTTCTGTCAGGTAACCACATCAACAAACATTGGTTTATTCTAAGATGGCTTGAGCAATTGTTGAAACGTAATCTTTTATATTTGCCATGCAGACATCATATTTATGAACTGCAACTGAAAGTAGTGTTCGATGCCAAATTCGGTGCCACGTCTGGCCCAGAAGTGCCTATGTTTGTCAGTTTCAGAGATGCTTGGGACAATGTAAAAGAGAAACCATGGAGCTCTGGCATAAATGACGCAAAAATATCAATTCTTGTCCAAAAAGAAGTTAAATCATTTTTTGTTTCGCTCAACTAAATGAAAAACATCCCAGAGCAGACTACAAAGGATTCCAGAAAATCGTTCTCCTGTTCCTTGGCGAAAACATCCGCAATTACCATCTTAGCCTACCAGGAGCCATTAGTCAGACTCGATAGATGGCTAAGGCATATATTGCGCAAAAATGTTTTTGAAAAAGAAATTGAATGGGCTTCGCGATATTTGTATTTTCACCATGAAACTTTACGTGAAACCTTGGTTCAGCAGCACCAAAGCTTTCGAGACTGCTAATGAAGATTTTAATTTTTTGAAATGTTTCAACTGAAAAGATTGTGACACAGAAATTGGTAGAGAAATGTGAACATCTTTGTCAACATCTTTGGTATCTGAGTGGTGAAGCTGTTGCCCTCGCATTATTTGATGCAAATGTCCATCACGAAATCAAGCAGAAAATGACGCAAACAATCCGTACATTTGAAGAAGATAAAGAGGAATACGAGGACGAGTTATCTGACGAGAAGGCAGACCAACCGCACTGATCGTGAGAACCCCAACATTTCATCCAATTTCGGCGTAAAACTATTTGTGCCAACATTTCATCAAAATTACTGCATATCTGCACCAACTAGCATATCGTCACAAACGTTTGTTTGCCACTAATTGCATTACTTCATCTATTTCCAATTGTGATAATTAGTAAAAATGGAAGTTCAATTCTTTATAAATTACCCAAAAATCTACCGCCCATGGAAAACGGTTTAAAGGTTATGTGGATCATCAATATAAAATGTTGTTATAGATCATATGAAGGACTTATAGGAATAATAGCAAATAATTTACAAAAATATGTACCAAAAAAGGTCGTTCAAATTTTAAACGCATACCAGAACAAATATTTAGAATTAAATAATAACTCATTCATCGTCATTATGATCCACAACAAAAAAATGGTTTTTTGTTGAATTGAGAGCATGAAATTTATTTATTTTATGGTTTAAATTTGACCATTTTTTTATCAATGAAACTTATGTTTGTGTTTTTATAATATCTTGTATTTGTTGATTTTTTTTCTATTATCATATTTTTAACTAAATAGTATTTACTTTTGGTTAAATAATAATTTACGTTTTTTTTCATTAAAATCAGCAAACTAGGACGTATTTGATCTTGAATAATAAATCTCTAACAAATTTGTAAAAAAAATTCCTTTAATTAATTTGAAACGAGATTCGATGTTTATGATACCAAAAATTTTCAATTCACCCGGTGGTTTGTGGTATGCCCCTAAATCCATTATCGTCATGTTTTTTGAGTTCATTTAATAAATTCAAATAAATGCCAAACAAATTATAAAATAGAAACATTTTCGATTAACCCTAAAATATTGGTTATCAGTTTTTTTGTAAATTTTATAGTAACATAAAAAATTTAATCATTCAATCCATCAAAACCGACAATATTTTGGATATAAATTATTTTGACATTATTTTGTTTCCTTTACATACATATTTATGGTTTGAAAATTTTATATACATGTTTTCAATTTATGTAAAACAAACCAAGAAAAACTTTTAAAATTATTAATTATGACGTAATGAAAATAGACAAAGTATTAAATTTGATGATTCGTTGAGTGCATATTCATTACAACATAGTATTTTTTTTTTTTTTTTTTAATAAAATTTGTTGTGTAATAGGGTTTAGAATATGTGTCACAACAACACATAAATACCTTTTAAGACCTAGGTCTAGACCTGGGTCCCACAACAACCGGCGTTCTGAGGTGTAGATTAACGCTTTTTTTAAACATCTGTGGGTTGAAGCCACCTGAGACTAAGTGTTCCGGCAAACTATTCCATTTGTACGCAGTTCGGACAAAGAAGTCTCTCTGCGATCTGCCAGTATGACAGCGCGGGATCTTTACCGTTTCACTGGTTGCGGCAGCCGATTGCCGAGTGGAACGGGGGTAAGAATAAGTTTGAGGCATGATGCCGCTGATTTCATGTGAGCACTGCTGATGACGATATTTGTAAAAAACAACGAGGTCAGCAACAGTGCGACGATGTTGTAGGGAATCAAGTTTTGATGTCAAAGTTCGATCACCTACAATTCGTATAGCTCGCTTTTGAACAGAGTCCAAGAGGGCCAAGATGGAAACAGAGGCAGCACCCCAAACTTGACAGCAGTACTCCATACAGGGACGAATATAGGACTTATAAACATGGAGCAATTGGTATGGAGTGAAAAATTTTTTGCATCTATTTAAGAGGCCGAGTTTTTTAGACGCGCTTTTTGCCATCGCCATTACATGATCGTTCCAGAGTAGGTCATTTGAAACTGTGACACCCAATAAACGAATGTTTTTACATTCACCTATTGGTTCATCACACATACTAAATAAAATATCTTTGGGGAACTCGGTCTTTAATCTGGAAACAATCAACAGCTGTGTTTTGGTGGAGTTGAAATTGACAAGGTTTTGGTCACCCCAGACGGCGACTTTATTCAGGTCTTTGTTCACGTTTATGGCAGCGTCTGTATTGCAGTTAATTAATTTCGAATCATATCAAAACAATTCAATTTTCACAAAGTATAAATAATTTCAATGTTTCAATAGTAATTTAGTAATTGACCATTAAAATAACTGAAACACGGAAATAAAAATTTAAACTGTCAATCATAATTTTCAAAATTATATTTCGATAAAAATATACTCAAATTTTATTTTTTATCTATGACTAATTTACAATGCAACAACGATTAATCCATTATCGATCGATTAAATTAAAAAACAAAAATTTCGCAAAAATTTTTAATTGAATAAATTAAAAAATAACAAAATGTAGTTTAAATTATAACGAAATTAAAATGATAATAATAATAGTAATAATTACAAATAATAATAAAAACAAAATGTTATATACAAAGGAATATTTCTTATACTCGCACTGGTACAAGTGAAGTTTACGTACTATAAAGTTGGAAAGTTGGTAACAGAATTTGTAGTTGTGGTGACTTGCAATAAAATATTAATTCGCTACGGTTATTTGCTGTTTGTGTGATTGTAGGCGTTGGTAATTAGATGTTCTTACTATGTCAAATGTTTTACTTTCATTTCATTACAATCATTCCCAAAAGGTGTTGTTTTTGGTGAGATATGGACAGCATATATTTTTTTAAAGTCAGTAATGTTTTGTGATATTTATATTAAACTATAAATTACCGTTTCTGAATATTCGAAATAGGAAATGTGGGCTAAGAAAGCTTTTTAGGAGAATTAATACAATATCCCTAAAGGCATTCATCGATGCCAATCTAGTAAACATAATTTGTCAATTTTTTGAGGTTCATGTCAGGTATGGTTTATGTCAATAAAAACAATATAGGTTCACCACGAAATCTATCGGATTACAATACAGATTAAACCATCCAATAGATTAATCCGTTTCAAAGAAAACGGCAAAAATACATACGAATAAAACATAGTCTTTCCCTATTATTTTATGAGATCCCGGTTTTAAGTATTTATTTACATATCAAAGGCGGAAAGAAGAAGATTGCGAAATAAATTCCTTTCACCCTGAGTGTATGTACAATGTTTTACGCACAACTGCACAACAAAATGGTAAGTAAAATAAATCAGATTTTGAATTTTAACCTTATAAACTGGCTAGACATCTTAAAATTTGGAAAAAAAAAAAACTAAATATGCCATGATTTTCATTATAAACTTCATGCAATAATTTGTTTGTGTGTTATAATATCATGATTATTTTATAGCAACGCTTCTATTTTACCGGTGTAAAGTTCGACATTCCGCCACAATAACTAGGTACATCCTAAATGTGTTTTACAATTGGTTTGCGCCTGAAAAATTGTAATGGACACCGTGCGTTCCTGATAATGGAACCAGAATCAGGTACATCCGAGGAGTTGTGTGCCTTGAGATTAAAGTTCCAACTAGGTTCAGTCTGTGAGGTCGATTATGATTCCTCAGCCCAGTACAAATGATAAATTACATCGCCAAAATTTCAAAAGAAAACAGACTCAAATGAAGAAGAACAAGAACTCTGACGACCTCAAAAGCCAGAAAAACCAAGATTATCACCACCAACATAATTATAACATTAAAAAATGGTTCACTCACTCTATTATTTGTAATTGCTCCCAATTTATGATTTATAAAAAAATCATTGCACCCGAAACTTTGTACCTATACAATGATTGTTGAATAAAAACAATAATAATATAGCAAACCATTCGTTGCGCCAAAGTTACAGTCGATTGTTGAACAATCATAATAGAATAACATATAACTCAATCGTTGCGCCAAAGGTAAAGATGATTGTTGAACAATCATAATACAACAATAATATACATCATTTGTTGCGCCAATCGGTCAATGTTGAACAATAATAATAAAACAATAACATACATCAATCGTTGCGCCAAAAGTACACGCATTTGTTGTACAATATTAATAATAATACTCAATCGTTGTGACACATGTAAAGGCGATAGCATAAATTTATCGTTGCATCAAAATCACAAAAAAAGAAAAATATTTCGCATTTAAACGTCATTGAACTTCAATTAATAATTTGTAATGGGCAAGATATTTCGTTATCAGATGTACTTCCATTTTCCGTCCTATGGTAATATACTATAGACTTATTCGAAAATAAATGTATATATTGTCAACGTCATTTCAACCTTGTTTGTGTAACAACACAGTTAGTCAAAACATTCCTATGTACATTCGCGACGTTTGCGGTAAATTATTAATCTTTTTTTTGTTCATTATGTTTTTTTTTTGAAAATACAACTAGTTCTTCAAAAGGGGAAAAAATACACAACTAGTTCAGAACTAGTTTTTTTATTTTGCTTTAATCGAACATGATTTGGAGGGTAAATAATTTTTTTTGTATTGAAAAAAAGGAACTAGTTATGAACTGGTTCTCAATCAAAAATGCTATATGAAAATTAAAAGAAAAATTACAGAGTGAACAATTTAAAATGTAAAACAAAATTTATGCTGACAATTTTTTATTCTTTTGGCTCGTGTCATGAGAAATAAAATTAATTGTTTTGTTAAGTGAAAACTTCTTTAGGCGCGTTATGCAATTTTCTATGGGGAAAAATTTATATATTCGCGTTATCATTTTTAAATCATGAAAACATTTTTAAATATGAAATACATCTATCATTTCTTAACGTTTCAAATTGCAATGTGGATATCCCGCTCGACTGATGTTCTATAGGTCGTGAGCTCAATTCCTGGACTGGTACATTCTTTATTGTTTTTTTTTTAATTTTTATTAAATACCATTAAAATTATTTTTTTTATCATGAATTCATATAAATAATAAAAATTTCTTTTTACGAATTTTAAAAAATTGATCTATAATGTAGTTTTTTAAAGTTATATTGCTACTATCTTTTGCAATTTGCATTCGAGTCATCATGCTAAATAAATATTGAATATATATAAAATTGAAAGTATGTCTGTTTGTGCTTTATGCATTAATACATTAATCATTATGAAAATTTGGGTATTTGTTGTGTACACTAGCCCAAAGGTAAGTGGCAAATTTTCTATTTTCCCTTATAATTATCTTAAGAGATTTTGCCCAAATGTTGTAATTATTTAATTTGGTTTTTATTTAAATATCGTTTTAAACGGTAGTTTATTTTCTCAAGGTTTCTAAAAAGTGACCTCGAATGATCGAGATTATGTAGAATCATATAAAAGGAGAGATGTCTTGCAAGACTGAATTAGTTTTATTTGACACCTGCGATTTGCCTGGACCCCAAATACTAATTTCAGTATCACCATTGCATTCAGTACCCTCAATTTATCCTAAATCGGTACCCATAATATTAATGACACCCTATATATTAGTGACACCCTTATATTTTTGATCCCAGTTTAAACATCACTGTTGGATTCAGCGTCCTCAAGTATGTTGAAATCAATAATAAGGACGATAATTTTGATACTATTCATGACCAGACCCTCAACCCTCACCCCTTATTGAACTACCCTGAGTCCGGTCAACATTTCTACCATCACCATTGAACTCAGCATCCTCGATTATGTAAAAATCGATAATAATGACAATTTCGATACTTTGTGTAACCGACCCCCCCAAGCCCCACCTATTATTGGACTACTCTGAGTCCGTCCCAATTTTACTATCATAATTGAACGCAGCATCCCCGATTATGTTGAAATTGATAATGATGAGGATAATTTCGATATTTTTTATAACCGACCCAAAACCCCCACCCCTTATTGAACTACTCTGAGTACGGTCAACATTTTTACCATCACCATTGAACTCAGCATCCTTGATTTTGTGAAAATCGATAATAATGACAATAATTTCTATACTTTGTATAACCGAACCCCCAAGCCCCTCCCCCCTACCTATTATTGGACTACCCTGAGTCGAACCCAAATTTTTATTATGACGATAATTTCGATATTTTTATAACCGACCAAACCCCCCACCCCCTCCACTCCTTTTTGGACTACTCCGAGTCCGGTCCCCATTTTTATCATCATCATTGAACTCAGCATCCCCGATTATATTGAAATCGACACCAAACATGACATGCAAAAAAAACATTTTTTTCTACGATAAGGGTACCACTTTGGGAATAAAAAATGGTTATGTTACCGATCAGGGGGTAATATGGGGGATTGTATTTGTTATGAAATTCTGATTCTAACGATACCCCACATGACATATTTTACTCATTTAATGTGTTAACCCCACCCACGGGGTTGGTTGGAGGTGAGGGTGCAAACCAACTTTTGGACTCAAAAGTTGCGCCGGTGTAAATAAAAGATAATGGTGCCATTAAATTTTTTTTATCTCTTCCCATTTATTTTATATAGATTTGTATATACTAAAACTTAAAGAGGGTGTACAGGGGTGGGGTGGGTCCTACCACCCCAATCTCATAAAGTTTTCGGGAGACGGCCAAGCCCGATCGATTGATACCAAATTTGTAAAAAAAATTTTGAAAATTTCCGCGACTGCCCGATTCTTAAAAAAAACGATAGCTAAGTGATGAGTTTTGTTAGTTTGAATATTGAGAAATCTTGATGGTCGGCATTGGTAGATGATATCAGGAGTTTTATTATAGGAAGATTTTTCTCCTTTTTTTGACCCAATTTTTTTTGACAAACATATGATGGAAAACATTTTGGACTAGAAACATTTGACAAGTAATTAATTTTTTGACACGAAATATAATTGAACATGAAATTGGATATATAATATGAGTAAATCCAGCATCAGATACGTCTAACTAATAGGTTGTTGCAGTTAAAATGTTATTTTTGTACAAAAGTTGAAATAAAAGAAAAGATGAATTTATTTCTTTGGTATTTTTTGTATTAAATTTCTAGATATTTTGTATTAAATTTCTAGATATTACGAATTTTAGAGAAAATGAAAAGTTTTTTCGAATTGCAAAATTCAAGTGATTTCCAATATGTACTTAAGCTTAATTGTTCTCAAAAACCAATCTGAAATTAAAAATTCCCCTAATGTTGTCTATATTTCCTAACCAAAAATATAACAACATATTGACTTTACGTCAGATATTAAGTTTCGCATTGATTGGCAACAATCAATAATGACTTTACACTCGTGACTTAGGATGTTGATTAGAATGTTGACTTAGATGTTAACGAAATATTCTCTCATCCTATGAATTCGTATTTTTTGTATTAAATTTCTAGATATTACGATGTGTGAATTCATAGGATGAGAGAATATTTCGTTAACATCTAATTCAACATTCTAATCAACATCCTAAGTCACGAGTGTAAAGTCATTATTGATTGTTGCCAATCAATGCGAAACTTAATATCTGACGTAAAGTCAATATGTTGTTATATTTTTGGTTAGGAAATATAGACAACATTAGGGGAATTTTTAATTTCAGATTGGTTTTTGAGAACAATTAAGCTTAAGTACATATTGGAAATCACTTGAATTTTGCAATTCGAAATAACTTTTCATTTTCTCTAAAATTCCTTTAGAAAAAATTTTGTTGTGTTTCGTGTCAGAATTTGAAATACATTCATCAGAGACTCATTGTTCAAATTGTTCCAATCTAGAAATTTAATACAAAAAATACCAAAGAAATACAATTTTCAATATGTAATCATAGATGAAAGATTCAACTTAAGTAAATATGAAAAATGATGAAGTTTCAATTTAGAAATTATCTGAACATCAAAATTAAAATATGTTTCGTCATCGCCGCTTTGGCTAAGTTGTGTAAGACACACGGAATTTGAACAATGTGTCTCTGATGAATGTAGTTCAAATTCTGACACGAAACAAAATTTTTTCTAAAGGAATTTTAGAGAAAATGAAAAGTTATTTCGAATTGCAAAATTCAAGTGATTTCCAATATGTACTTAAGCTTAATTGTTCTCAAAAACCAATCTGAGATGAATTTATATTTTATACTAAACGGAAAAGTATTGTGTGAAGTTTTTTTAGTGAATCCAGTTCTGGTCACTGATGAGTAATAGATACAGTTGAAAAATACCAGCTTGATGCAGACTAATTATCGTTTTGCCAAAACAAAAAAATAGCTTTAAAAACAACGCTAAATGGAGAAGTTTTTTAAGAAGTTTTCTGAACCAATGGGAACAGTTGGGTTGAAAAATATCAGGTCGTGTCAGCTGTAATTATAAAAAAGAAGCATTTACCTTAACGATGAAGTTTTCTGAAAAGTTTTTGGACTGATAGAAAATATTAGGGGTTGGTAGAAAACAAGACGTTTGTGGTGACTTTTTATTCAATCGTTTGCGTTAAATTTGAAATTCTTCTTTAAATTCGTTTCAATGTTTGAGCAATAGATTAATAAAATTTCAGATACAATTTTTTCTATCTAGTTTTCATAAAAATTATTATTCATCTAGTATTCATTTCATAATTCATATAAAATTTTGTTTTTTATTATTATAAGATTTCTCATATAGTCTTTACACTCAATTCAAGTTTAGTTAATTATTTCTATGTTTAAAATTATAATATGAATTATATATAAAATGGTTATAAAAAATAAGGTTATAAAAAATATCGAAATTATCGTCATAATAAAAATTGGGGTTGGACTCAGAGTAAACCAATAATAGGTCTAAAATGAGTCCGATCGGTTATACAAAGTATCGAAATTATTGTCATTATTATCGATTTTTACATAATCGAGGATGCTGAGCTCAATGTTGATGGTAAAAATGTTGACCGGACTCAGTGTAGTTCAAAAAGGGGTGGGGGTTAGGGGTCGGTTATAAAAAATATCGAAATTTTCGTCATCATTATCAATTTTATCAATTTTAACAAGGATGCTGCGTTCAATTATGATAATAAAAATTCAGGCCGGACTCATGGTAGTCCAATAATAGGTGGGGATTGGTCACTATTATCGATTTTTACATAATCGAGGATGCAGAGTTTAACGGTGATGGTAAAAATGTTGACAAGACTCTGGGTAGTTCAATAAGGGGTGGGGGTTGGGGGTCTGGTCATGAATAGTATCAAAACTATAGTCATTATTATTGGTTTCAACATACTTGAGGACGCTGAATCCAACAGTGATGTTTAAATTGGGATCAAAAATATAAGGGTGTCACTATAGGGTGGGAGTTTGGGCTGAAAGCCGAAAATATATTATGGGTACCGATTTTGGATAAATTGAGGGTACTGAATGCAATGGTGATGCTGAAATTAGTATTTGGGGAAATTAAAATCGAGAGAATCAACATCCACAAACTTGGATATAGAGGATGAATTATTTGATGAAGTAGACGATTGTACAGCGATCGAAAACATACTTCTCAGGATACACTACACTACACTATTTAGGAAGTATTAGTAAATAATGGTTCATCTAAACTACCAATAATTTTGGAAGATGAAATTCCAGCTCAAATTCCAGCAACTAGTAAGATAATATCACAGAATTTAAAAAATTTTTGTTTAAAAAAAAAGTCCTATTAACTCTTTGAAGTGTTCAATTGAACTTGAAAATGTATCAATAAATCTCTTGAAAGAATTGAGAGTACGGAGCGTTACGTATGCGTTTTGTATGTTATATGAAATGAATAAATAAATAAATAAATAAAAAAACACAAAATAATCGAAAAAAATATTGGAAGAACAAGATTTACTCTCTATCGATTCTCTAAATTTTCAGAAACAAGAAAATACATAATTTCAAACCGAAACTTACGAAATTTTATCGAATAAGTCAGAAATGGAAGTCGAGGAAAATGTAGCAGAAAACAATTCTTCAATGAAATCTTTGAAATGTTCAATTGAACTTGAAAAACTATTAATAACGCAACTCACTAAATTCCGAAAAGAAAAACAATTAAAATATGAAATGGATTCTACAAACTTATCCAAGCGTGTTGACAAAATGAAAAGACTAAATGTCGTAGAAGATCAGGAGATGCAAAATGTAATGCTAAATGAGAATAAATCAAGCCTCCAGAAACGACAAAGAAATGCAGTAGAAATAAAAGAACAACAAAATCAACTCATTGAACTGAAAGAATCGATAACAAACAACGAAAGTAAACATAGAACTCGATCTCAAGCCAAAAAAGAAATACTCCTTGATTAGTTTTTAAATAGAATTGCATTATCATTGAAATTTGAAATCAATCAATAAGCAATTACCGAAATAAATAGCAAAACATTTTCATTCAATTTGTAATACATAGTGTTTTTCATAGTACAAATTTTTTATTACGTGGTTCTGCATTTCAACATCGCCAGTAGATTCAGCATTCTCGATTCGTAGAAAAACCAATATTTATTTATGTATGTATATTTGAACATTGCCCCAATTTTAGACCCAAACCCTTATCGTCTAGTTTCTTCCCTAGGGCCCAAATACTAATTTCAGCATCACCATTGAATTCAGTGCCCTTGATTTATCCAAAATCAATACTCATAATATATATGTGAACATTTTCGGCTTTCAGCCCCCAACTCCCACCCTTTAGTGACACCCTTATATTTTTGATCCCAATTTAAACATCACTGTTGGATTCAGCGTCCTCAAGTATGTTGAAATCAACACTAATGACGACAATTTTGATACTATTCATCACCAGAGACCCCCAACCCCCACTCCTTACTGAGCTACCCTGAATCCGGTCACCATTTTTATCATCACCATTGAGCTCGGCATCTTTGATGATGCTAAAATCGAAATAATGACGATAATTTTGATACTATTCATGACCAGACCCCCAACCCTCATTGAACTACCCTGAGTCCGGTCAACATTTTTATCATCACCATTGAGCTCAGCATCCTCGATTATGTAAAAATCGATAATAATGACAATAATTTCGATACTTTGTATAACCGACCCCCCAACCCTCGGGGGTCGGAATCAGGGTAGACCTATTATTGGTCTTTCCTGAATCCGACCCCAATTTTTATTATGACGATAATTTCGATATTTTTTATAACCGACCCCCAACCTCCACCCCTTTTTGGACTACCCCGAGTCCGGATCCCGTTTTTATCATCAACATTGAACTCAGCATCCCCGATTATATTGAAATCGACACCAATCATGACATGCAAAAAATTTTTTTTTTTCTACGATAAGGGTACCCCCTTGGGAGTAAAAAATGCTTATGCCGATCAGGAGGTAATATGGGGAATTGTATTTGTTATGAAATTCTGACTCTAACGATACCCCACATGACATATTTTACTCATTTAATGTGTCAACCCCACCCACTGGGTTGGTTGGGGGGGTTGGTGCAAACCAACTTTTGGACTCAAACGTTGCGCCGGTCTGAATAAAAGATAATGGTGCCATTAAATTTTTTTATCTCTTTCCATTTATTTTATATAGATTTTTATATGCTAAAACTTTAAGAGGGTGTAAAGGGGTGGGGGTGGGTCCTACCACCCCAATCTCATAAAGTTTTCGGGAGACGGCCAAGCCCGATCGATTGATACCAAAATCACCAAATCGAGTCAAAAAAATTTCCAAAAACCACGTTTTCTGCCCGATTCTTAAAAAAACGATAGTTAATAATACATATTTTGATGATTACTAATAACAACAAGAGATACTAGCTATTGGTTTCAGCAAGAGAATAGCGAGATATAAAGTTTTTTCAATAACTCACAGCAAATTAATATCTTGAAGATCAAATATAGCGAGAATGACTAGCTATTAGGAGTAAGACACGAAGCAAATTCATTATAGCGCGAATACTTTTACAAGCTATATGTTTTTTTGTAGAAAATTTGAAATTGTTAAACGCGGAATGGTTTTTCAAAGGTTTTTGGAGTTGAAATTCAGGATTTGAATAATAGTTTCGAGGACTGACCCAAGCGTGAACAATCCAAAAATTAAATTGTTTTGCAACAAAAATTATGAATATAACAGTCTCTAAATATAAAACTATGGACACAATTGAGGTTTTAGGTGCAGTATCTTACAGTCTCAAAATTTTAATTAAATATTACTTTTCTGACAATTGTTGTTCTGCTAAATGTGTTTATGCGAATTGTTTTTCTACGAAGGGTCGTAAAAACTTACAAAAATGATTGTGATAATCACTCATCAAGAAACGCAATGATTTTTTTTGCAGGATGTCAATTTTTTAAAAATCAAGCGAAAATCAATCAAATCAAACTTAACCACTTTTGATCGTAAACGAAAAGTTAATATTTTGTAAGTCATCACCCCATTCCTTAATAAAGAATTTTTCGAGAAATTCACTACAAACGAAACGATGAAAATAAAATACGATATTATAAAAATTAACGACTAATAATAGCATAACTCCAAAAACATAACCAGACGCACTCAGACACGTTCAAGATATTAAAACACAACTGTTATTGCTCTGGGAGGAGATTTATCAAATAATGCATTTCATGAATAAATACTTTGTTACTGTACCAACAAAAAAACTTGTTTTTGCATAACACCAAAAACTGCAAAATCATTCGGAAAGATTGCAATAAAAATTTGTTGTTAATTTGGAGGGTTTTTTGTGAGCAATTAAGCTTAAGTACATATTGGAAATCACTTGAAATTCGAAATAACTTTTCATTTTCTCTAAAATTCCTTTAGAAAAATTTTTTTTGTGTTTCGTGCCAGGATTCGAACTCACACTCATCAGAGACACATGTTCAAATCAGGTGTATCTTACACAACTTAGCCACAGTGGATTTTTGTTAATATTTAAGTAGCTTGTAGCCATCACCTGTCTATTCTATATACATCTGGCTTAATGTAAAAGAACTTGATTTGTATATCAAAATACCGATATAAGCCGTTTGCACAACTTGAAATTTGGAAACATAAAATATAGAGAGCATAATCAACATTTTATGTTGTGTTGACTGCAAAAGAAATGTGTAGACTGTAGATATATGCTGCAGTCGAAAAGTCCGAAAGTCAAACTTTCAATAACGCCTGCACTTGGTTAATAACTCCCGTTACGAAATGATATAAATTCTAAATTGTAAAACTAAATTATCTACTTTTGTTTTAACTTTAAATATTCAGCGTAAATGTATATCCACGCACGTTTAATATTAATTTAAAATACTGAAATCTTATGTTTCATAATGTTTCATAATGCACGTGTCTTGCAAGCACTTGCTGGAGTAGTGATTTAAAATTAAATTATTTTCTATATTATTCGAATTACTTGATATTTATTATCAAATACATATTTTGTCAAAAAAAAGTTTTGGATGAATAATTCAGTTTACTGTTAAGAAATTTTGATTATTTCTTATAATTTTTAAATTTTTTTTTTTCTCACAAAGAAATGAAAATTTTCCAAATTTTATTCATTGAAAACTTTATATTGCTTCGATTGGATTCAAGTTCCAGAACATTAATTACGTTCTGATGAAGTAAGTAAAAGATATTTTGTTTTTATTAAATTCAAGGACGTTCAAATGTTTTCAAATTATTATATTAGTAATAAAGTTCCCCGATTAGTAATAATAATATGTTTTTAATCTAAACATTATATCACGTTGACCGGCTCTATCAACGAATTTTCACTGAACCAATATTTTCTAGTCTTTCCCAATTTTCAATTTCGACTAGATTTTGGTTTCATAATTTCTAAATATTTTATTTGAGCAAATTATTGAGAAAAAAAAATATCCACCAAATTCAACAAAAGTTTTGATTTGAGACTTTGATATATTATGTTGTTTAAGGATTGAAAAGTCTAATTTGCGATGTTCTGGTTTGAGGCCTAGCTTAGTTCTAAAGCAATTTTGTTTCCTCTATTGAAAGGTACTATGTATAAAGCTTTTATAGTTTGTCCATATGAATCACTGAGTTGATATTATTTTTTATCGTTTCAAAGGTTGTGTTAAAGTTAAATGAAAGACTTGAAATATTATATTCTTCTTTATCAACATTACATGTTTTATTAGTTATTTATTTAGTTTTAAAAAAAAAAACTAAAAAGAGGTGTTTGTGCATTTTACTTACCATTGTAAAATCATTTTGTTTATTTAGATTTTAGACACACTTGGTTTGTGCAACAACTCACCTCATTACTATTTCATGTTATAACTATAGGTTGAAATAATGAAACGAACTTTAACAGCCAAGCAACTGGTGATGGTCTCCCGAATAGCAAATTAGGATAACTTTTTATAACGATAAAACCATTTACACGATTTTGATTAAACTCGGTTTGGTTAGAAGTCGATCGATTAAGAGTTCATGTCTTAATCGATCAACTTCTAATCAAACTTTTTTTTCATCGTCCCGCCACTCATATCTACCAAAGATCCCATGTATTTTTTGTTACAGTTATGTCAGTAGATTTGATAAACTCTATTTTTGTCGTTGGCTGGTATGTTGTATTTGTTGTTGGTGAGCAAAGAGGATAATTGGAAATCTGTGACTGGTACTAATTCTATACTGTAATGGTTAAAGGCGTAATTAAGTTTTGTGGGAATTCCCGGATAGAAATTGATTTTTTCCCTTTTGTTGTTGTTTTTTTTCAACGATTGTAACGCAGTAATGTCAGCAATTCTTGTCTTCCTTTTACTAGTTCGACTTAACATGTATATTTCTTGAGGAGAATAGTCATTTATCATAGCTATTCTCTTGGTGTTTATTTCTTCTTTCCTGAAGTTTTCGAGAGAACGTGGAATTTTGAGTTTTGACTTATCGGTGCGTCATAAGTAAGAAAAGCTGCTATTTGATGTTTCCAAGGGTTGTTGAAGTTGGCTGGTATAAAACGGTCTGTGGTGGCTTCTTTTCTAAAGATATCAACTTCTATTCCATTTTCTTTTCTGTGTAACATCAAGTCCAGAAATAGTAATTTTGAATCGATTTCTTCTTCTTCTTTTTCAACGAAACTGACGTCAAGAGAGACTAACATTTCATTTGCATTTGGTCACAAATTTACTAATTTGTTGATTAAATTTGTTGAATTTTTTATTGCTAATGTTGGAAACGGCTGTAATGTTTTGAATTCTACTACTAACCATTTTGAAATTCTTTCTATGGGTAGCCGAATGGTGACTATTGGCCGAATCACTTTGCCTGGTTTGTGTAACTTTGAAAGTGTGTACATTCTTGATAGTTTCGGTTGCGAAAATAATTTCCATTTCAAAAAACTCTTGGTTGAAGGTTTTAGCAATCTTTTTTTTCAGCTTAGTGTGTGGTGAATAGCTCCAATGCATTTAATATTTAATTCAATTCCAGGATTATACCAAACCTGGTGACCCCGAACAAAAAGGATTTACACTACTTTTAAGAAAAAAAAATCAGGTAATTTGTTTTTGTATTTTTCGACCAGAATTTGTAGTTATTTGAGATATTGTGTACAAACGTTTTTATTTTTATTTGCTTTCACATATTTGAAATACATTTTTATACACAATGCATACGATTAAGGAAATTTGTATCGTAATTGTTACTTTGTTCGTCGCAATATGCGCATTTGTCGTCGCGCAACGACACGCGTTAGAAGCATTTATCGCCGCAACACTATTCTACCTAGTTGCCGTCCTAACTAGGCTCTCCCGCCACACATTCACGTTCCCAGCCGTTTCAGCAAGTCGACCAGAACCTGAGGAAACTGCTGCATCTTCCGGGTCCCAAACACTCACATATACCGCAGACCAGCTTGAGGCAGTGGTAGCCAAACGGATCGACGACGCTTTGGCTCGACTAAATCTTGGAGGTCATATATCAAATCCTCCACCACCTCCAACTTCCGCTCCGTCTCTCCCACCATCTCCAGCTACATATTCTTCGGCAACAATGGCACAAATTGCCCATGTAGCAATAAAAATTGCTCTTTTCTGGTCTGAAACACCAGACCTGTGGTTCATCACACTAGAAGGGCAGTTCTTGTCGGGAAACATCAAGTCCCAACATACTAAGTATGGCCACCTACTTAGTACTATTACTCCCACACTGGCGAAATTAGTCGGAGTCATCTTGGTACAGCCCGACCGAGCTTTTCCATATGATAGGCTTAAAGAGGCTCTCTTAGCCCGCCTATCCAGCAGCACTTCAGACCGCATTCACAAAGTACTACGCGGTATGGACCTTGGGGATCTAAAACCCTCACAGCTCTTACGGTATATGACTGCTGAATCCCGAAACACTTTTTCTGACGAAGCTCTAAAAGTCCTTTGGGAGGAAAAACTTCCACCCACAGTTCGTGCTACTATCTCGGCTCTTAAAATCAGTTTGCAAGAAACTGCCCAGATAGCAGACAACGTTCTCGCGTCCCTAAGGGGATCTCAGCTCCATGCGGTATCTGACCCTGCCGCTTCTTCTCTTCCTTCTTCTTCTTCCTCAAATGAAATCATGTCACTTGAGGAAAAATTTCAAAAATCGGAGGCACAAAACGTGCAACTCCTCAATGCCATTCAACGGCAAAAATTCTCCCGGCCATCTCATAAATATCGAAGTAGATCTAAGGATCGAAACGATAATCGCAACATCGATTATAATCGTTCTCCCACGCGACCTCGGTCCAAGTCACGAACTCAACTGTTCGATGGTATATGCTACTACCATCATACTTTCAAGGCGAACGCCAAAAAATGCGATTCAGAGTGCAAATATTTTCCCAAGTACTCTGACTCCTCTGCCTCTACTTCTACAAAATACAAATAGACTCTTCACATGTGACGGAATGTGAAGACAGTAGCTCCCAACTCCGTCTTCTGGTCCTTGACATTTCTTCACGAACGCATTTCCTTGTTGATACAAGTGCCGAAGTATCGGTTATTCCCGCTACTGTGGAGGAAAAAGTTCACAGAAAATCATTCTTCTTCCTTTACGCCGCTAACGCAACTAAAGTTAGCAAGTATTGTACACGATGTCTCAACCTAAACATTGGTCTCAGACGAGCGTTCTGTCAGATCTTTGTTGTCGCCGATGTTACCATACCGATTCTCGGAGCTGATTTTCTTAATAAATATGGCCTTTTAGTGGACATCAAAAATCGACGTTTTGTCGATCCACTAGCCTCCTTATTCACTTTGGCTAAAATCTCCACTTCTTCTGCACCTTCTCTTACGCTGATCAACGATTCTGTTAATATCGAAATTATCGATATTCTCAAAATTTCACTTAACGTCCAAAAATGATCTTGCCAAACCAGTGAAACATAACGTAACTCACGTTATTGAGACACATGGTCCTCCCATTTCATGTAGATATCGTCGAATTGCTCTTGACAAATTGGCCATCGCAAAGACAGAATTTGACATTATGTTATCCCAAGGAATTTGCCGACCTTCTAACAGTCCTTGGGCTTCTCCTCTTCATCTCGTTAAAAAGAAGAACGGCGAGTGGAGACCTTGCGGTGACTACCGTGCTCTGAATAATGTCTCTACTCCTGATAAATATCCTATCCTACATGGATGCAAAATTTTCTCCACTATCGATCTCGTCCGCGCATATCATCAAATTCCTATTGATGAGCACGATATTGCAAAAACTGCAATTTAAACTCCGTTCGGACTCTTCGATTTCGTTCGAATGACTTTTGGATTGCGAAACGCTGCGCAATCTTTCCAACGGTTTATCCACTTCCTTCTCCGAGACCTTAAATTTGTTTTCATCTACATAGATGACCTCTTTATTGCTTCTAAAACCTTTGAGGAACACCTCAAACATCTCAGGACTGTTTTCAAGCGTCTTTCTGATGCAGGTCTCATTATCAATGTTGATAAATGCAACTTTGCTAAAACCAACGTTGATTTTCTCGGACATTCCATTGATTCAATAGGAATCAAACCAACTGCAGAACGTGTCGATGCTACTACGCGTTATGAACGTTCTGAAACAGTAATGCAACTCCGCCGTTTCCTTGGAATGATAAATTCTACCGCCGATTGATTCCGCACACTGGTGGCAATCAAGCCATTCTCAACGATTTCCTTAAAGGTTCCAAAAAGAATGACAAACGTGTCATTCAATGGTCCGAAGACGCCATTCAAGCCTTCGACTTATGCAAGCAGCAACTCAGTGAGGCAACAACTATTTCTCACCCCTCACACTCTGCTCAACTTGCCGTTATGGTCGACGCTTCCGACAAGGCACTTGGCGCCGTTGTTCAACAAAAAATTGACGATTGTTGGACACCAACGCAACAGAAATACAGCGCTTATGATCGCGAACTCTTTGCAGCTTACTCTGCAATCAAACATTTTCAGTGCAATCAAACATCTCCATGAAGGTAGAGTCTTCACTCTCTTCACCGATCATAAGCCACTCGTCTACGCTTCGTCGCAGAACCCTGCCAAAGCTAGTCCTCGCCAATTCCGTCATTTAGATTTTATCAGTCAATTCACGACTGATATTCGCCACATTTCTGGAATCGATAATGTAGTTGTCAACACACTTTCTCGTGTCGAGCAAATATCAATTCCAGAAAACATTAACTACGATGAAATTGCTGACGCTTAGTTCAACGATAGCGAACTAAAGGAATTAGTGGACACTAGTCCCGCACTTCAATTCCGATCCTTTCCAGTATCGTTTGACAATTCTAGTGCCAAAACTATTTTATGTGACACCTCTACTGGTAATTCACGCCCCTTTATTCCAAAGCAATTTCGTCAATCTGTTTTCGATAGTCTCCAGAACTTATCTCACCCAGTAGTCCACAGTTCTGCCAAACTACTTGCTGAAAAAGTCATTTGGCCATCAATTAAAAAAGATGCACGACAAATGGCAGAGAACTGCCTGGCTTGCCAAAAGGCAAGAGTTTCTCGCCACACTCAATCTCCATTAGGTAATTATCCTCAAACTTCTCAGAGATTTTCCGAGATTCACATGGACATTATTGGTCTTCAACGAGTTGTCAAAACTTGTTGGTTTCGAATGTAAACGCACTACAAGTTACAATCCAAAATGTAACGGAGTAATCGAACGTTGGCACCGAACTCTAAAATCTGCAATAAGACAGAACGGACTGGACAAGAATTTTACCGTCAATACTATTTTGTTTACGAACCACTTTCCGTGAAGATTTTCAATCTTCATCGGCTGAGCTCGTTTACGATACTAACGTACGTCTTCCTGGAGAATTTTTTAGCCAAAATTCTAACTCCACTCCTCAATCTGATTTTGTTTCACAATTAAAACAACATTTAGATCACCCTCGTCCCGCCATTGCATCAAGACACACTTCTCCTAAAGTTTTCATCTCCAAAAATCTCCAGTCTTGTTCGCATGTTTTCTTACGTACGGACTTAGTACGTAAAGCATTACAACCGCCATACGAAGGTCCTTTCAAAGTCATCAGTCGCGATGATAAAAATTTCGTTATATGACCGTAAAGGTCAACACATTCGAGTTTCAATCGACAGATTAAAACCTTGCTTTAGAGAACAATCTGAAGATGATTTAACTCAGAACTAACCTACTTTGAGAACTGATCTCAGTTGCGCAGACGAAACATCGTCTTCTACAGATATTGTCCATTCCACTCCTTCGGACACATTTCAGTCTTCTCCTTCTACCTCCGCAGAAACGAAAAAACGTGACGCTAAGGCAAATGTATCATCTAAAAGGGTTAGATTTGACCCCATTCCTCAACAACAGATATTCCATTCTGCATCTACAATTACGCGAGCGGGCAGAATCACTCGTACCCCTACTCGCTTCCTTCGTGCAGTAGCACAATAATTTCAATATTGTCTCATCTTCGATGATACTAGGGGGGGAGTGTTGTGGTGAATAGCTCCAATGCATTTAAAATTTAATTCAATTCCAGGATTATACCAAAAGTGTTTGGCCAGATATATTTGTATTCCCTATTAAATTCCATTTGGATAAAGCTCTCCATGCATTTGTCGACTTCATGTTATAGGAAATGTAAGTCGCAACATTCAAGTAATTGGCATATGATTCACGATACTGTACAAACCATCGTTCTAGAATTTTTTTCAACGAATTACGAGTAACATTGATACTTGCCTCATGTAACTTAATTCTGTTGGTTTCTGTTGTTGAGGTTGAAAAGATGGTGGGAAAAGTAGTGATACAGATAATCAACATTATCACGTGCATTCTGATTTTAGCGTAACTGTAAATAATAACTTCTAGTTAAGACTTTTTCCATATGTTAGCCAGAATCTCTTTATGATTATTAGCGGGTTACAATTCTGGCTTGTAGTTGAGGATTGATACGGAATTAACTTTGTATGCAATGACGAAACAATAATTTTCACAGCAAACATTATTTTTCTCAAGTTCACTTTTAGTTAGCCTATATTTCTTTTTTTCTTTAAACAAACATTTATTATACACAAAAATTTTACATTAAAAATGTTATAATTAAACTCTAACTATAAGTATACAAATAATCACATTATTTATCTCTATTTGTAGTACAAAAATATATAGACGAGCTATACGAACGTCTATATATTATTAAAAACACAAGCCGACAGTTAAATAAAACAAACGCAAAAGTAGAATAGAGAACATAAAATGTTCTGGAACTTTGAAAATTCCACCAATCAGCGATGGCGTCATTATTGTTATTTTATTAATAAAGGTGCGTTCACATTTATGCACCTGTTAGTGCGTTCGTTTGCCACAAGTGGCTTGTACATAGTTGGTTTATTGGGTTAGTGGTTTGAAGTTTTTATGGCCCATTAGAAAGAAAGATTTTTAACTCGTGTATGATAATTCTTTTTGTCGATGATGGCTAGACTGTTGCCCTTCTCAGCTTTTGTATAAAGATAATCTTTTCTTTAAGAGACTTTATGGTTTTTGTTTTTAAAATCTTCGTTTTTGATGTTTTGGCTGTTGTTGTAGTTGCTTATGATGCTTTTTGAATCGCAACGAGCAATGTTGCGTTCTTCTTTGGGTAAATGTTTAACGGCAAGTTCCAAATCTAATACAATGTTGACAATTGGGATGTCCTTGGTCTATGATGGGAAAGATATGATACTTTGTCTGTTAGATGACAAAAGGAGTACGATTCTGACCCTCGTTTTTCCAGAAAAAAAAACAAACAACGTCATCCTATTCAAATCTCTAGGGTTATTTTAAAAGGTTCCCAACACTTCAAGCATCGTTCAGTAATTCTAGAGATGCGTACTAAAATCCCACTTGTTAACTCTATCAGCTTACCTAGATCAAATTTCAATAAAACAAACTGGACTTGTTAAAGCTCCAATGATTTGCAGTGATAGATTCAATCCGTTCCTAAAAGTGAACTGCTAAGAAATTAATTTCAAGAAGTTTTCATAAAGAATATAGTCATATCTGGAGTAGAAAAAGTTACATTCTGCCATGTTCTCTTCTGATGAAACATATCAATTAATTTTTTCTCGAAAATCTACCCGTACAAAGTGAATCTTGATATCGATGTGTTTTGTTATGTTGTGATATACTGGATTCTGAACAAGTTTAATTGCTCCAAGATTATCCGCAAGAATTTTTGTAGGTTGATCAATGAACTGTGTAAGTCCAATTTCTGTTAGCATATTCCGAAGATATACAGCTTCCTTCCCAGTAGAGCAAAGGGCCATATATTCTGCTTCGGTACTACTCAAGGCGATTGTAGGTTGTAATTTGCTCTTCCACGTAGCTGGACCACCAGCTAAACAAAAAATGTAACCAGTGAAAGAACGCCTACTCTGTGTTTGACTAGCCCAATATGCCTCGCAGAAAGCGAATAGTGATTTTCCTTGCTTAACGTACGAAATTCCATAGTCAATGGAGTTCAGCAAATACTTAGCATTTAGCAACGTGCTTTGCAGCAGTGAAGTGCTCCTTGTAAGGATTAGAATTCATCTGAGACAATGTAAAAATCGAGTGAAGAATATCCGGTCTTGTACACAGCCCAATGTATAGAGGAGATCTTATCAATGATTGATAAATAGTAATATTTACCTTCTTACATTCTTCATTGCACTGCACGCACTTTGTTAGGATTGTGCCAGAATTGATTGGTGTACTATATATTCTTAAATCTTCCAAGTTGAATTCCTCCAGCGTTTTTCGAACAGACTGCTTCTGAGTAACTCTTAAAGCTCCATTCTCCCCCTCTCTCAATACTTCCATGTCCAGAAAGTAATTGAGAGCACCTTTGTCCACACAATCAAATTTGTTCTTGATTTCTTTCTTCACTGAGATAACAACTTCCAGAGATTTCGAAGCTACCAATATGTCGTCGACATAAACCACAAAAATTGTGATGCCATTCTTCGAATCATTTCTTACACACAAACAATTCTCAGTTTTGAGTCTCTTGAAGCCCATTCGAACGAACTCCTTATGCAGCATTTCATTCCACTCGACCTATGAAGTTTGTACACCTTTTTGGGATATTCTTAACTCACAAAACCTTCGGGCTGTTGCATAAAGATCTCATGATGAAGTTCTCCATTCAAATATACCCCAACCACATCTATTTGGTGGACATACATCTCCAACTCTATTGCTACTGCAAACAACAAACGGATCGTGCAGCATCGGGTAACAGGTGCAAACGTATCTTCAAAATCAAGTACTTCCTTCTGGTTGAAACCTTTGGCTACAAGTCTGGCCTTGTACTTTTCAATACTACCATCCTTGTGTCGCTTAATCGCAGACTCATTTGGATTTGATAGTCTTGTGGTCTTTTGGCTTACCGATCAAAACCCAGGTATGTTTCTCTTCCAACTGTGAAATTTCTGAAATTTATCCATTGCCTTTCTCCATAGCTCACGGTCATCACGTTGCTTCACTAGTGCTTCCTTGAAATTTTGTGGTGTTGATAATTGAGAGTAAGCAACTGGTTTGTTTACAGCAGCTACAGGAATATCTGTCAGGAACCTTCTTCGTTCGTACCAGTCTTTGACTAACCTCTGGAGTCTTAGTATTTCGAATAACTTGTTGTAGACATTGCGTATTTTCTGGAACGTCATCATCTGCGCTCTCATACTCCTCTTCAACGGAATTCAACATCGCATCTGGGATGTAATGGATATTCTTCAACTCAATACTTCCATATTCCGTTTCAAGAATGACTTTTCCGATTCCTTCAGCTTTCATGGAATTGCCATCCGCCAATGTCAATTTGTCCGAGATTGGATTAATTTCAGAAAACATTTCCTTTTTGCAGCAAACATGGTACGTAGCGCCACTATCGAATATCCAGGTGATGTCCATATTCTCTTCGAATGCACAGAACAATCCGAAAGATGTCTTGTTTCCAGATTCTGTTGTTTTCTTCTTCTGGAAAAATGTCCAGTTTTATGACACTTGAAACATTTCAGCGGCTTTTTTCTGAATTCTTTCTTTCGAAGAAATTTCACGTTTCTGGTAAATAAACTCTTTCGTCCTTCGAAACCTCAGAGTTCCTCCTTATTGATTCCTCAATCAACTTATTCTTACTCGAATCCTATGATTGAATTTTCTCCTGCGTTATAATAGCAACTTTGAAATTTTCGGTAAAGCGTTCAACAGAATACTATAAGGTAGAAGCCCCTCAGTGAATGTTCGTCGAAAGTCTTGATTCGTGCAACAAGATCAAAAAATGTCTTCAGGAACTCTGTCATTTTCGTTCCATCTTCCATTTTAATTGTCAATAATTGAGTTGTTGACATCATCACCGTTGCAGGACCCTTAGGCTTAAATACTTCGATCAGTTTATCCCATGCTCCCTTTGTAGTTTCGCATTCGGATATTTCACATAATTGTGACGGCTTCCAGCAAAGCGTGATGGTGGCTAACGCTTTAGCATCATTAGTATCTCAATATCTCAATTACAATTCAACATGTCGTTGTGGATGGGCACCGAACGCATCTGAATTTTCCAAGATGGAAAATTTTCATCGTCCCAACTTTTCAATAGCGTATAACGAGGACATTCAGTTACTGTTTGGTCGCGCAATTTAAAAAAATTAAATTATTTCTAGGAACTGGGCTTTAACCTATTGGAACAACCAATTGAATAAAAAAATATTTTATTAATGAAAAAACTTCAGACAAAAAAACATAAGCATAAAAAGCAATGAAACTAGGATTATATTATTAATTGACTCTCCAACAAGTTTGAGTCCAAGATTCTTCGGTTATTTTTTATCACAGCACGACCAGCGATCGGCACGAAGCAATGTGAAATTATATGCTACCCATTACATGCACAACACGAATCTCATTACGCTGAACTGTGAATCAAAAATGTTTCTACCCAAAAAGTAAATTTGAATTTGTCTAGAGCTTTCAGGAAATTTATTAAAGTTTGCACATTTCTTTAAATATGGAAAATCATCCGACGTAATAAATTTGATTAAAAAACAATTTTTAATATTTGATGTTATCGGCAAGAGCCTCCGTTCAAAGCTTAAAATATTGAACAGGTAAAGTATGACAATTTTCTCTATCTCCAAAACGAACAACTAGGATGGATCGAAAACCATCAAACCATTTTTTAAATGCATTGCAATCCGTTCGATGTGAAGCACTATACGCTTGGTTGGATTTTAACGTAGAGACATACAAACTTTGTTCTGGTTTTGGAGCAAATTCTCTTCAATCCAAAAGACATCTTACAAAGATCTGAAAACCTTCCACCATTTATGAAATTTAACAACCAGTTTCGAATATACGATACGCAATGGTGTTCGCTATGAACAAACAGTTCGGAAGCTGTCAACACATTTTTTAAACTGCGAGTCAAAATTAATTCTTTGGTATAACATGATTTAAATCAGTACATTTTCTTTATGCAGAGGACGAAGCTTGTGGCAAATGTTGTTGACATTCAAAATTTCTTCTGGACTTGGCTTTTTTCTGCAGCTCGTCAAACAGATCTGTATTGATTCATAATCAATCAATTAAACAATTGTTTTTGGCACAATTCATTAGATGTGTAACAATCGGTTCGAATCGGTCATCGGATTGGCAGCACTACGTGTGGTTCGCAAGCGAAAAGTTATCCTCCTAAAAGCGAATGTGTAATGTTTTGGAAATGCCTAAATATTTGTAAATATTTACATGATGTAAATTGCATTACATAATGGATTAAGATCGATTAAGACCGTTGTGTGAATATTTCCATTTAAAAAATTCAAAATACCGGTTTAACACCGTTTTTTTCGCAACAGCAAAAAGTCAAGAAAATGGAAGAAGTATGCTGGCAACAGACCTCAAATTCTGCAAAAAGATTCTAGGGTATGCTGAACACACGTAAGGTCTCAACACAAAGAATTCATTTTTCTTGTCAATGGCTTGCATTCTATCAAGTTATCCATATACAGCAAAAACTGTCAATCAACTTGGTTAAATCACATGTCCTGAAAAAACAGCTTATATTGCACGAGTTCTGACGCACTTTTACTACCGGTATTAATTGCTTAATAGTTGTCTAAGTGAAAAATGCATATAGCAGTGGTTTTATATTGAAAGAAATACCTCCTTAAGCCGCTTTTTCAGTTGCTGCAGTGTGTGCGTTCACGCTTTCGTTCTTTCAGTAATTTTTACTCTTCGATTTTTTAGTTGATGAAAAATTTGCACAACGATTTTGTCGCCATCTGCATTTTAAAATAATCAAGTGTTTGAAATGGCTCATATTTATATTTACAACATGTAATAACAATGCATAACATGACGTTTTTATATTAATATTATATTCATATACAAACTATAATCACAAAGCATTCGGTACAATAAATTCTGCAGTTTAAACAAATTACAAAATTCAAGATGTTTGACATTTGTGATGTCAACAAATAGTTTTTTTATGTTTTGGTATTTTCTCTTTTTAAATTGTAATGTTCTTATCTCTTTCTTTTTTTTTGTTCAGAGATAAAGTTAAAGTTAAACCAACTCTGATGAAAAATCTGCAGCAGAAAAAATCATCATTTTTAAGGAATAAGATTGGTTTTTAAAAAAACTGAATGAATTAACGCAAACACTGCAGCAACTGAAAAGGCGGCTTTATATTTCAGATACTCATAATAAAAAACTTAAAATTGGTGGAAATTTTCAAAAATTTATCATACAAAAATGTGAAATTTGGTCTTCTCTTCTCCGGAGATTTTGTAGTCAAACTGGGATCCTGGCGATTACCTTCCATAACCCGGAGACCATGGTTAATGAAATAAAGTAAAATAAATTTAAATTAAATTAAATAAAATGAAATGAAATAAAATTAAATAAAATAAAATAGACTAAAATAAAATAAAATAGACTAAAATAAAATAAAATATAATAAAATAAATTAAATTAAAATAAAATAAAATTGAATAAATTAAAATAGAATTAAATAGAATAACTTGTAATTTTATTTTATTCAATTATATTTTAATTTATTCAATTTAATTTAATTTTATTCTATTTTAATTTAATTTATTTTACTTTATTTTATTTTATTCTATTTTATTTTAGTTACAAATTCATTTATATCAGAATTATAATTAGAATTAAGTGTACATGTATTGGGATTGCTTCCTGTTTTGTATCGTTGTAAAATAAATAAAATTAAATAACATAAGCGAGATTCACGCGTCGCAGATCCTTGTCCTGAAAATGAGAAACTGTTTTCAAAGACGGACGAACCAGTATAACTGGAGAACGGCATGGGGATGCAGAAGGCAACGAGAAACCTTTGCATTAAAGATCTATATGGATATCACTAGTAACAGCAACTCATGATGGATGCTTCGAATGTAAAAAACTCCGGACGTAAAATAGCCCTCCAATCGGATGTCCGGGAGGGAACTACACAAGAAGCTTTTATCACTCAAACGAAATTAAAGAACAAAATGACATCAAAGAATATAAAACGCATAGGAACCTGGAATGTCAACACCGTACTACAAGCAGGAAAACTCGAGAATCTTAAAATGGAAATGGATATACAAAAACTAAGTATATTTAGAATCTCAGAAATGAGATGGCCGGGCACCGGCGACTTATGGTCTGATAATTACAGAATAATATATTCAGGAACAGAAGAAGGAGGAACAGGAATGAAAGGAGTTGCTATTATATTGGAAAAATCATTGGGCCATAGAGCGACAGGTTACATACAACACAGCGATCGCATAATACTCGTGGGTTACCGACATAAGGCCCGGCACAAAATCCCCGGCGACAAAACGCCCCGCCGACAAAAGGCCCGGCGACAAAATCCTCTGAGGACATAAGGCCTGGCGACAAAATCCCAAGAGGACATAAGGCCCAGCGACAAAATCCCCTGAGGATATTAGGCCCGGCGACATAAATCCCCTGAGGACATAAAGTCCGGCGACAAAATCCCCAGAAGCAAGAATCCTAAAAAAGTTTATAATTCTTGGTTTTTATATTAATTTTATTGAATAGGGTTATATAATTCTTGGTTTTTATATTCATTTTATCTCGCTTCTGCGACCTTGCAGACCTTTGATCAAAGACAGACCCCCCATGTATGTATGTGAAAGTCTCAATTAAAAAAACAGTTTAAAACCAAATAGAATTAAAATCATATAAATCGGGTTTATATAAACCGTTTGGCGGTGGAAGTGAAAGTGAAAGGCGGAGTAAATCGGGCTTAAGCATGCTTTATCATATTTTGAAAATGGATAGAATATTATTTTTCGATTTTTTGCATGATTTTTTGTTCCGGGCGTTTTGTCGCCGCGGGGATTTTGTCCCGAGCCTTTTTTCGCTGCGGGGATTTTGTCCCGGGCGTTTTGTCCTTGCGGAGCTTTTGTCCCGGGTGTTTTGTCGTCGCGAACCTTTTGTCCCGGGCGTTTTGTCGCTGGCCTTTTGTCGCCGGGGATTTTAGGAGTGGGCCTTTTGACTGCCACCCATACTCGTAAAGCTGGATACAAAACCTAATGATACTATCATAATACAAGTGTATATGCCCACATCAAACGCAGACGATGAAGAAATAGACAAAATGTATGACGAATTGAACAATTTGATTCATAAAACCAAAGGAGAGGACAATGTAATCGTCCTAGGAGATGTGAATGCAAATGTTGGTGAAGTAAAAGAAGGGACTATTGTTGGACAGTATGGGCTTGGAAGCAGAAATGAGAGAGGTGATAGATTAATTGAATTTTGCTCTAGAAATAATTTTATGATTACCAACACGCATTACAAGCATCATAAACGAAGACGCTACACCTGGAAAGCCCCGGTAGACACCAGAAGAATGCAGTTGTACTACATTTTAATAAAAGAAAGGTTTAAAAACCAAGCAAAAAATTGCAGAAGCTATCCAGGAGCCGATATTGGTAGTGACCACAACCCAGTTATAATGACTTGTGAACTCAAATTCAAAAAGCTAACAAAAAGAAAATCGAGATGTATTGACCTAGGAAAACTTAAAACACAAAGAACAAAAGAAAAAATCGAGAAGAGAACAGACAAAATACTAGAAGAAAATAGCACCAATATGACACAAGCCATTGTTGAAATATGGAACAAAGTTAAAGAAGGAATATTCAAGGCTGCTGAAGAAGTCTTAAAGAAAGAACATCAGAACAAGAGAGAGACATGGTAAGCGATGAGGTGCTAAAACTGATTGATGAAAGAAAAAAGTATAAAAATTCAACAAGTGATCAAGAAAAACAAGAATTTTGAGATTGATAGAAGAGATTGATATTGAACTCAAAGTTAACAATTTAGACAGAGCATATGGAATGGTGAAACAATTATTTGGAGAAAAGAAAAATAAAACATATGCAATAAAAGATGACAGAGGTGAACTAATGTATGAAGAAAAACAAATAGCAAAAAGATGGAAAGAATATCTCGAAAAACTCTATGGAGACGAAAACAGTTTTGAAGTGCTAGAAAAAGAAGATGAAATCGATCAAGAGAATATAGGAGACCCAATTTTAAAAGAAGAATTCGAAAAAGCTCTAACAGAATTAAAGAATAAAAAAGCACCTGGTATAGATGATATACAAGCTGAACTACTCAAAAATTGTGGAGAGGAAACAAAGACCATACTCTATCAAATAACTTGTAAAATGTATGATGAAGGAGAGATACCTGACGATTTCACCAAGTGTCTTATAATTCCGATTTCAAAAAAAGCCAGAGCACAAAACTGTGATCAGTTTAGAACTTTACGCTTGGCATTTCATGCTTCTAAAATACTCACACGAATAGTGCTGAAAAGGATAGAAAGATTGAAAATACTTTGACAGATGACCAATTCGGATTCAGGAGGGGGATGGGAACGAGAGAGGCAATATTAAGTCTAAGACAAGTAATAGAAAAAAGGATCAGAAAAGGAAAAGCTACTTATATATCATTTGTGGATCTGAAAAAAGCATTTGATAATGTAAAATGGAACATAATGTTCAGAATGTTAAAAAGAATTGAAGTGACATACAAAGACAGGAGAATAATTCACAGTTTATACAAAAAGGAGACAGGAGTTGTAAAATGTGGAGAAACCAAAGAAATGTAAATTAAAAAGGGTAAAAGACAAGGCTGCTCATTATCTCCACACCTATTCAATTTATATGTACAGGAGGCAATTGACAATCTTAGAGACGAGATTAGAGTGGGTATCAACATCCATGGAGAAACAATAGACATGTTAAGGTTTGCAGATAACATTGCCATTATAACAGAGAATGAAACAGACCTGAGAGTAATTCTAGAGAATATGAACAGAATAATGAGTAACGAATATAATTTGAGAATAAACAATAAGAAATCAAAGATCCTAGTCTGCAGCCGGAATACAGAACAAACTAGATTAAAATTGATGGGAAAATACTTGAACGAGTGAATGAATATAAATATCTAGGGAGTATAATAACAGAAGACGGAACCTGCAAGAGAGAAATAAAAAGTAGAATAGCTCAAGCCAACAAGCATTTAATAAAAAGAAAAGTTTGTTTACATCAAGAAACTTAGTTTTAAATATAAGAAGGCTGGTTAAAACCTATGTATGGAGTGTTGGACTATATGGAAGCGAAACATGGACAGTAGGAAAGAAAGAAGAAAACAGATTGCGCGCTTTCGAGGTTTGGTGTTGGCGGGGGATATTCGAAGTATTCAGAAGAATTGGAGAAGAAATAAGTTTACTAGAACATTTGAAAAAGAGAAGACTGAATTTCATAGAACATGCCTTAAGACACAATGGGCTAATTAATGTCAAGAGTGATAGAAGGCATGATAGGGGGAAAAACACAAGAGGCAGGCCGTCCCTAGAATACATCAAATTCAAAATGATGTAAATGCAATATCCTATCCATGATCTGAAGAGAATCGAGATGCATGAAGAGTTGCTTCAAACCAGCCGAATGGCTGCTGACTTAAAAAAAAATCTCGAGTGTACAAAATTTTGAGTATGAAGTTTAGTGAATTCGATCAACTATGTAAAATATGTTTTAGCATCAAACAAAATATTAAAAACACCAAAATTATTTTACTCGAAGTAATGTATTAAACTCACGTAAATTTATATGTAAACTTCATTTCAGGTAGCCACCAATTGCTCCCCTAATATTGCTGATCTCAAAAATTATTATCAAAACATAAATTTAATTTTTTTTCTTTTAATTTATTTTTTTTTTATGATAGTTTTTTTATCAGAATTTTCTTTCTTTTTTTTTAATTTTCATTTTCATTTTCACAGCAAATACAAAATAGATGATAATATTTGTTATTTTTTTTCAGTTTAAAATTTTTTTTGTAAAAATTTTTATTTTTTTTAATTTTTTTTTTTATTTTTTTTTATTATTAATATTAATAATTATTTTATAGTAATTTTAATTTTTATACATACTCTTTTTTTTATTTTTTTTTTTAATATTTATATAAATTCTACCTAAATAATTATTTTAAACGAATTTTTTTTTATGTTTTGTTTTTCATTTATGAATTGTGTTATGTTAATTTTTTTATTCTTCTTTAATGACTTAATAAAAAATAATTTAATTCAAAAACAAAATGAAAATAGAATATAGTTTTAATTTTTGTAGTAGTTAAAAGAAGAATGAATTTAAATTAAATTAAAACCTAAATTTTAAAATTAAAGTTTTTACATGTTTTATGATAATTTATTTTAGGTGATTTTATTTTTTATTTAATTAAATCTAGAACTAAGAAAACTGGTAAAATAATTTTTTATTTAGTTTTGAAGATAGCTAAAAATCAAAAAAAGTTTGATTCTTGTAGTAGAATATCGATGAAGATTTTTCAAATCAAACAATTTTTAATTACTAAAATTTTTAAACATAAAAAATTTATTTACAAGGAAATTTGAAAATTATAATGAAAAATTTGATTTATTTTTGAGCATTTTCTATGTGTTTTTTTATTATTGTAATAATAATACTCAATAAATTAGTAATAATTACACTTATACACAATGGACCAATCAACATATATAGAAAGTTAAATTGAAAAAATAAATTTAGCATAAGAAAAATCAAACGAACATTTATGTGTAGATTTGTTTATAGTTTGATGGTGAAGTTTGATTATGGGTAAACAGAACAAACAAAACGTAACAGACATGATTTCTGATATATAATTTGTAAATGTTTAATACGCTACGGTATCAAATTAGTAATTTTTATTGTGAAGATTTTCTATTCTTTATATAAAACCTACTATTAAAACATTTTGTGTTAACTAAAATTATATCAAGGCAGTGTGATTTTATTATTTTCTTCCAAAAATTTAAAATATTTTTTCTTATTACTTTACGTGGGATTTCTTGTTGGATATTTTTCTATTTTATTTATTTTAATTTGCTTTTCTGTTTTACAAACTACAATTGTATAAATGATATCAATTTAGTTTTTAATTCAAACACTAATTCTAAATTTTTCAAATTTTAAGAACAGAAACATTCATTAATTCGTTATTGTACATATATTTGGTTCTGATACATGAAATTACATTTAAACGAACAGTTTTTTATTTCTTTTGCAATTTTAGCAGAAATGACCAACATTTATTTAAATATATACATTTTTTGTTTGTTTTACTTTCAGAATTAATAGTTAATTCCAGTCAATTAGTTTAATTAAAAAATTAGCTTATATGAATTAAGACTTTTTGAGAATAGTTTTTTACATTGAAAATAATATTGATGGTTAAAGATTTTAATGGATCTACTAAATACTATGGACTATCTATCAGTCGTCAATTTTATTTTATTTAATTTTTTTTTTTCATATAAAATCCGTTAAAAAATAATCACATAATCAAATTTTACGTTTTCTCGAGAATTTTCTTATCGAAAACATTTATCACATCCGATTTAGAGGTCATTATTGGAACCCAGAATAATAATAAGTTATTATATTGTTTAGGTTCCCAATAATGACAAGTTATTTGCGTTTTATACCATTCCAAAACATTTGCAAAGAAAAAAGTTTTACAATACATTTTTGTGAAAAACTACAATTCACTTACACTTACAAAGTCAAATAATTTAGCAGTTTATTTGGATTTTACATTAACACGTGTTAAACAATTAGGCAATCTTGGGCTGATGAAAGAATTCTTAAGTTTAAAAATCGACGAAAATCGACAATTATGAAATTAAAAATGAGATACATCATTTACACGCACTTCACATAGGAACAACTAAGTTTTATTTCGATTGACATAGTTTTTGATGGAATCGAGTTACTTTGCATATATTGTAACCCAATTAATATATTTAAATATAAATGTCACCTGAAATACTATTTTGCATTCGTTGTGGAATATAAAGTTTCAACCGAAAACATTGAAACTTTAAATAACATAAACTAAGAATCAATAGCGGAACAAAGTAACCGTCAGAAGCTGTCAGCGACATGATTTTTATTTTTACTAAAACCTAATCTACGCTAACTTTTCATAAAAAAAGCCACTAAATTATCTATTTACAGTCGTAAATCCGTGCCACTTTATATTTTTTTAATTTGTTTCAGGGATATGAAATTTTAAAATCGTACAAATTAGTTTATTTAATTTTTTTTTTACTTTAAATTCAATTTTTATAAAATTGACATTTAAATATCCTGTATTTTTGTTTTTAATAAAAAAATGTCTTTTTTTCTGTGACGGGAAAAAAGTTTAACATTTTACTTCTGCTGACAGGTGCAAAAATGCTACTTTTCATAAATTACTTTTTTCCCCGGGAAAAAAGTATGTACTTTTTTCCCGGATAGATAAAAATATATATATAAATACATATATACACATAAATGATAAATATTATGAATATTTTTGAACATTTATGAGTATTTTAATGTTAATGAAAAGTTATACCGTTTTCTTCTTGATGTTAATAACTGGTTTTGACAAATAAAATGAAACTTAATTTTAAGTTTTTATTCAAGAAAAATTCGTATGGTGTGGTGAATATACATATTGTAATATTTGTTTAATATTATTTTTTCAATAATTATATTAATATTTGTCCAGTCACAGAAAAAAATAGTGTATTATACACGGGAAAAACTGTAGATTTTAGCTCTCGGTTTTTTGTCTCCCTCCGCTTCGCGTCGGGAGACAACACAACCTCGAGCTAAAATCTACTACTTTTTTCCCTTGTATAATAAATAACTATTTTTATTTAAAATATAAATAACTTAAAGTGAAAGTAATAATTTTGTTGTTTCTTTTTATATATTTAAGTTTAATTGACGTAAAAAATGCTAAATCTTTATTGACTGTCAAAAAATATAAAAAAAAAATTATTTTTCTAAATACAATAAAATTATTCATTCAATTCATCTTGTTAATTAATTATTTGTGTAATTAAAAAGTGAAAAAAAAAATTACGAATAATTTCAAATGTCAAGTGTTAAAAAGTTTTTACATTTGATTTCTGGATTTATGTCGCCATCTATTAATCAAATAAACATGTTATGTCTGTCATATGTTTTGAAATTGATGACATCATATAAAAATGCCCATTGTTTGTTATCTTGATTTATTATCGTAAAGAAATAAACCTTATGTTTGTTCTTATTCTGTTTTTTTTAGTAAAATTATTATTATTTAATCTTTTTTCTTATTACATTTTAAAATTAATTATTGTGACAGTATTTTATTTATTTATTATTTATAGAAACTTAAAAACTAAAAAAAAAACATACAAGAAGTATTATCAAAAATTAAAAAAAATTAATCATTTTCTATAATAATGAACAACAACAGTAATTTTTGTTTTGTCGTTTTTCTGATGTCATATTCATTTCTCGTACAATTCTAGCAAATACTTCATTTACATTAATACGATCTTTAGCTGACGCTTCAATAAATGGACATTCCCATAATTCTGCTAGTGTGTTACCTAAAAAATAAAATTGAAATACAAATTAGATTATTACAAATAAATATTTGATTAGTTTCCCCTTTTTTTATAAAAATGGTTTAGAAATTTTACGAAGAAATCATTTTAATTTTTTGTGTAGTTGCATTTAATGCTCCTTATTAAGAAAGGCAAATATTTTCAATTATGAAACACATAGCTAGTTAAATAAACATTACCAGATCAAAAAACTTGGGCAAATTGCAAATTTCAAATAGCAGCGACAGTAATAGACTGGCGAAAAAGCGAGGATACTATCGCCCAATAACATTGACATTTTTTTTTCTTCAGAGAAGCTTATATTGGTATGATACAGAATAAATGTAACACGGTACATGATAAGTTTTTAAAAAAAGATTATTAACCCAAAATTCTTTATTAGTCCCCAAAGCTATCCTGAACGAGACAATTAAACAAATTGAAGGATAATAACTTTAAAGTCTTTGGTCACTCATCCTACTAAAGACAAACGAAATGGAAGCTGCTAAGTTTCATTTATGAACAACAAGAATTGGAGATCCAAACGAAAATAATAGCCGATCGATATCATGCTACTCTTCAAGTAATTCAGGGTAATATATGTAAAAACTGCTTCAGCCGATTAATAACCCACGAAGGGGGCACTTAACCGGAGTATTTGCCCAAACAAGTTTTAATGTATTCGGAAATGTTAACTGGCATAAAATTATCACCTATGAGATGATGACTTAACCAGCGCCTAAAAATGAAAAAAATGTATGAAAACTATATTCCAAGGTAAATCCAATTTAAAAAAAAAATAATTCATTTAGAGCATTGAAAGTATATTATTATTTTAATTCACACGCATATGTGAAAAAAATTATTTATAAAAATCCATAATGGGATTATAGTTTTACACTAGTTAGTTATAACATTATGTAGTTGTACAAACTAGCTTTCGAAGTACTGGAAAAAAATGTTTGCGTAGGTGATTATGAGACAAAACAAAATTTGAATTGATCTTACATAGCAATTCAAATAATGATTATTGACATTCACGCACACATACATTTTTATTGGAAATCTGCGAATGCTCTAGAAAATAGACATAAGCGTCACTCTTTCGCTTATCAAAATCAAGCGTACGTTAACATCAAAATAAATTAAACAAATTGGTGACGTTGATGCATAGACTTTCTTTACCATTACTTCTGGAAACATAGTGTTCTGCCACAATAGATTGAGCTTATATCAATAAAATAATTCAATTAACTACTGCTAACTACTGCCATAGAATTTTTTTGGTTTGGTAAAAGATAATACAATAAAACTACCACACAAATAACAGTGTCAGTCAAACCAAAAGTTGGAATACAGATTTATTGTGACTTTCAAAAGGCTTACATACCAAGTTTGAAAAAAATCGATTAACAGTGTTTGAAGCTATTGAAATTTAAAACAAACAACTGTACAGTGTGTCTACCACTTTGTTTAATAACCCTCAAAAACCAATCAGTTACTTGTCATTCATATCTAATTCCTTGGTATACATACAAACGAAGTTCGTATGATCCGAACAAACATAAAAAAAATAGTTATTAAATTACCAGTTGTATGGTGAAGCGAGATGTTCTATGGGGGCCATGCTTTTATTTTGGAATTACAATTTTTAATATGGATCAGGAGAACGGGTATCTGGACCAGTATAACGAGCAGCGGAACCCTAAGCGAGTGATTTATATTTACACTTGACCTACTTTTTTTGGTATTTTTACCAGTCAGGATATTTTGTGCAAATATTTCACACTCAAAAAATATCCGTGGTTTATCGGTCAATCGCCTAAAATCAATAGCATAAACCGAGGTTATATTGACAGTTTAAAGCAGGGCTAGTCGATGCTAAAATTAAGATACTCCGATTCCAACTTTTATAAATTTCAAATCCGAC
This sequence comes from Diogma glabrata, assembly GCA_963693315.1. Lineage (NCBI taxonomy): Eukaryota > Metazoa > Arthropoda > Insecta > Diptera > Cylindrotomidae > Diogma > Diogma glabrata. Next base: position 9,031,562 of record OY856187.1, on the reverse strand, counting down.
CATCGATCTGCAAACTACAGAAAAATCTGCTCCTCTATTCATACATTTTTCTTGTAGACTAACCATCTTTTCAAATTTACAAAACGGGACACGATTTTTATCAAGCTATTTAGACGTAATCTAGATGGACGTTAAATGAAAGGTATTTGAGCCCTCTTAAGCTATTTGAGCCCCTCTTAAGTTTTGACGTATCTTCAAAAATGAATGTTTGTGGTGTGTTTTAAAAGGCCATAAAAATTGTAGCGACATCTCTGAAATTTGTTACCCTGTGACGAAGTGGGTACCATATCAAAGGCTGACGTTTTTAAAAAGGTAACCACTTTTTATTTAATTTACGCGGTTGTTTGATTTTAATATACATATTACAATATGAGTATTTTTATTCTGTACCAATAGTCCCTGGGCCCTGGGTTTCATTTGATTATTACCACATATTTTATACTTCGTCAAGCACCAGTACTTGATGAGTCCGAAAACTTTTGTTCTGCCATTTTCCTCGATTTGGCCGCGTTTTCGTTTGGCAAGCTTCGAAAAATGCCAATTGCCCAGGATCTGGTAAATTTATTTTTTAACTACGGGGGTTGGTAACCTTGTCTGACAAAAAGTTGTCTGCTATTGACTAGTCTGACAACCCAAACATACCAAAACGCAAGTTCGGACAATAGCAAACACATTTTTGTCGGACAAGCTTATCCTCATGTTTTTAAACAAATTTCACCAAAGTTTTAAAAAAAATTGTGGTAGCAAATTTACAAGACCGTGGGCAATCGGCATTTTTCGGAGCCTGCCAAACGAAAAAGCGGCCGCATCGAGAAAAATGGGAGAACAAAAGTTTTCGGGCTCGTCAAGGCCAGGGGCCCCACGAAGTATAAAATATGTAGTAATCCTCATATGAAATCGGCGAGGACCTAGGCACTACAACCCCATAACTCCAAACCTAATCATCGCAAAAAATTTACAAGTTACTATATCATAAATTTTTTAAAAATTTTGCAAAAGCATTAGATAACTGACTATTTTTCATAGTTCTCTAACTCTAATTCTCTAACAATATAAATTGTATAGTATAAACTCTTTAATTCTCTAACATTACCCTTGACGTTTATTTCAATTCAATTCAATTCCTTGATGCCAATGTCAATAAAACCAGTTGTAAACTTTATATAATTTAACAAAAGAGCATCGCGAATAGAGGCAGTCATATACCTCAATTAAGCCAACCGATCTTTTGTGATACTGATGAGCCGTTATGCGACTCAACAAATATTTCTTTAAATTTATTAAATGAAACAATTAATTTGTTTCGATTCACTTTATTAAATAAACAATTTACTTTTTTGATAATAAATTTTAATTACAATTTTATGATATTTTAAAACATGAGTTGTTGCTCGACCGAGTGCAAGAATCTAATTGATTGTTTATGCTAATTTTAATTTTTAACAAAATAATTTTTTTATTAACTTCCGTTGATTGTGTTGTCGTTGTTAATATTTTTATGTTTTGGTTTGATTTCGCCGAGTGTTGCCGCTACAAGCACTCCCCCACCAGATCGAAAATTGTATTTTAGATTGATGTGAAGTCGAAACGAACGCGTTTGTTGGTTTTGTGTGTACAAATTTTGTCTGCCGACAAGATGCTGTAGGCTGGTTTCAACCTGTGGATGCCAATCGTCGTTTTTTTTCCGTGAACGTTCACGACGAAAAATTTACGCAGTTTGCGTACAACTGCAAACGGCCCTTCGTAAGGTGTACTAAGGGGTCCTTTTACTTTGTCCACTCGGACAAAAACGTGTGTGCAATTGTTAAGATCTTTAGGGATGAATATGTCGGTCTGATTAGGTTGCCTAGGAGGTGTAGGAATTAGCGTTTGCATATTACTTCGCAATCTCTTAATGAACTCAGAAGTATCCGAGGTGTTGGCTGTAGTAGAATCGACAAAGAATTCGCCGGGGATCTTAAGAGTTTGACCATACACTAGTTCTGCAGGTGTGCAGTCGAGGTCTTCTTTGAATGAAGTTCTGATGCCAAGTAAAACCAGTGGGAGTTCCGTGCTCCAATGAACGGTATTGCATCTTGCTTTAAGAGATGCTTTAAGTTGACGATGGAAGCGTTCGACAAGACCGTTTGCTTTAGGATTGTAAGCAGTTGTGCGGATTCGATGAGATCCTAGAAGCTTAGTGAGCTCGGTGAACAGATTGGATTCGAATTGTCCGCCACGATCTGTCGTTATGACCGAAGGAATACCAAATCTAGAAATGTATTCCTGTAAAAGTGTTGATGCTATGGTACTTGCTGTCATGTCCTTTAATGGATATGCTTCTGGCCAACGTGTGAAGCGGTCTACTGTAGTCAAAATGTAGCTATATCCATTTGATTGTGGTAGTGGTCCAACGATGTCGATGTGGATATGTTCAAATCTGCAATTCGGTAATTCAAATTTACCAATTGGAGATTTTGTGTGCCTGTGGATTTTTGATCGTTGACACGATTCACAAGATTTAGCCCATATCCCTGTGTCAACATTCATTCGAGGCCAAAAATACTTCGAAGTAATTAATTTTCGCGTTGCACGTATGCCAGGATGTGATAAACCATGCAAGTTATCGAAAATCGTTTTTCTGATGCTGTGTGGGACGTATGGTCGATTATAACCAGAAGATGTCTCGCACCAGATTTTGTCGTTGCTGCCTGATGATTGTATGAACCTAAGTTTAACTTTTGATGATCTTGACGGTTTGTCAGGATCAATCAATTTCTTAAGTTCATCGTCCTCCTGTTGCAATTTCGGTAGATCTTTCAGGTTGAAAGTAGAAGTGTAGATTTCTGTTGAAGATTCTTCACCAGAACGTGATAAACAATCACTGACGACGTTGTCTTTGCCTTTGATGTGTCGTATGTCTGTAGTGAATTGTGCGATGAAATCTAGGTGACGTAGTTGTCGTGGACTTCTTAAAGTTTTAGATGAAATTGCTGTGATCAGAGGCTTGTGATCAGTATAGACAGAGAAATTTTGTCCTTCGACAAAATAGCGAAAATGTTTAATTGCGAGATAGATTGCTAGTAGCTCTCTATCAAACGCAGAATATTTTGCTTCAGTAGGAGTGAGTTTCCTGGAAAAAAATGCAAGTGGCTCCCAACCAGAGGTGAGAAAAGAACGTTCTTCGCTAAGAAACAAACGTTTCCCATATAACGAGTGTTTTTATATATTCGTGTTCTTTTGTATTCTCATTTTAAAACAAATGAAAACAGTGAGAGAATTATTAAAATGTTTCTGTTTGTTTTTATTCTGTTTTGTTTATTCTCTATATTCGAATGGTTTAGTTAAAAACAGGAATAAAGAATTATGCGAATAGAAACGCAAATGTATTTGCGAATATATTCTTAGGATTGGGATTATTTTTTTTGGGTTAAAAAAATAAAATTTTATACGTTTTTTTTGTATTAATACTTTACTAACTCGAAGTTTATATTTATTAAATCAATTTAAAATTTTATTTTTGGACTTTTATGTTATGCGGAGTTTAATACTAAGAATAATTTTAGTCTGTCTTTGGACCGAAAAACAACGAAATGTTGAACACTACTTGGCCGAGATTCAAAATTTCAAAATGAGATACAAGCTGCACATTTCAATAAAGTTCAAGCCACAATCCACCCAATCGTAGTTTACTACAAATCATGTAATGATAAACTAGAGGTCTTATCTTTTGTCATTATATCTGATCATTTAATGCATAACACAGTTGCAGTTCATAAATACCAGAAAAGGTGTATTGAATTCATTGAAAAACAGCAAGAAATATATCCATCAAAAGTATCAAAAAAATTTCATATTTTACTGATGGTTCAGCAGCTCAATATAAAAATAAGAAGAATTTCATAAATCTCTGCAAATATTGATGATTTTAAAATACCTGCAGAATGGCATTTCTTTGCAACTGCCCACGGAAAGGATCCATCCGATGGGATTGGAGGAACACTTAAAAGAGAAGCCCGGAGAGCTTAGCTTAGAGGAGAAAAAATATCAACAGCAAGGGAATTATTTGAATGGGCGGAAATTTGATCGAAAAAAACCAACCACGTTATGAAGTTTTCATATGTGTCTTCAGGAGATATCGAACTACAGGAGCAATTTCTTTCAATGCGGCTTTCGGACATTAAAACTATAAGTGGATCTCTAGGATTCCACTGTTTTTTTAACGGATAACACTACACCCGATAAAATAGTTGCCAAAATGTTTTCTTTTTCTGATAATCATAAATATTTCAATTTAAAGGCAAAAAGAATTATATAAATTAATTTTTTAATGTATTTATGTATAATATTGATTAAATTATAATGTTTATAGAAAAACTGTTTTTTTAATGTTTTTTTCTAATGTTAGTGTTGGTGATGTTGATATTATAACAAAATCTTCGATCATTGGGATCTCCTATTCTTATTCTGAATAAAAACCTGTTTCTCAATCAGAAATACACAGAAAATGGTTCAAATTTATTGCAGGTGTTAAAATATGAAAAGTTTAATTTATTAGATCCACATTTAGTACAGGATTATTAACTTAATAGAAAAACACATGTGAATTTTTCATATACCAAACTTTAAAAAATCGTAAGAAAAAATCCATATTGAATTGCTGACTTTTTATTTCTCAATTTCATAGCTGTATATGTTTACTTTAAAATTTGTGAAAAACAATAAAAAAAAAAGTGGCTTTTTGAGATATGAGCTTTGAAGTAAAGTAAGGTTTAACGCGCTGCCTAGCGGAAAATAGAAAAATTATTAATTTCCAACTTACATATTTCGATTATTCAATAATTTTTCTCCCTATGTGCAAAAATATACGTAAATCACATGAAATTTATGGGATCTATTAACAAAACATTGACACCATTACCAAAACTACGTGAAAAAGCCTCAAAAATTCAACCGCGCATAACTCCGATTCATGGAACAAAAAATAAAAGCAGAAATTACTTTTTTCCTTTCGTCAATGCCAACAATATATCAAAATTTCAGATTTTTTAAAAATCAAAAATTTAAAAATCAACAAAAAAATGTACGTTTTCAAAATAATAGCCCATCAATTATCATACATAAACTAAATAATATTGGTGCGTGCGATTTGACTGAAGTAACTGAAAAAACAACGACAATTGCATATAATTTTTCATTTGTTTCAGTTGCTTCACTCAAAACGAACACTCAAATCAACAAGGCAAATAGTAAAAAAAACTAAGAAAATGTTATGATTATAAAGCGAATAGGAAGAATAAATGAAATAAAATAAAAACGACAGATATTTTAAAACACGAGTGCTGGAGAATATAAAACATTCGAATGAAAACATTTCTCTTATTTCTATTCTTTATATATTCGTATTCTTTCCTTAATAAAAAAAAGGAATAAATGCGATTGGATTTTCAAAACATTCTTAAATATTCGTTCGAAGAACGTTTCTTTCTCATCTCTGCTCCCAACATCCATTGTTGTACTGTTGTAGTACAGCTCCGACTGCAGTGTTCGAAGCGTCTGATGTTATGTTGAACTGTGTGTTGTCCAACGGATGTGCTAAAAGAGTAGCGGCGGCAAGAGATTCTTTAACCTTCTGGAAAGACTCGTTACAGTCTTCTGGCCAAGAAAAATTGGATTTGTTCTTGCCTTTTTTAATCAATGATGCCAAATGCCCGTGAATAGGCGCTAACAATTCGGCTAAACGTGGTATAAAGCGGTGATAATAATTCACCATACCTACGAATTGCTGTATTTGGCGGATTGATGTTGGAGCTTGGAAGTTGGAGATGGCAGTAACTCTATCTTTCGATGGGAGTATGCCGTTTTCCGAAATAGAGTGGCTCAAAAAATCAAGTGATTTTTGGCCGAAGATGCATTTTGAAGCTTTTATATTTATGCCGTATTCAATTAGGCGAGTGAAAAGTTTCTCCAAGTGCAGAAGATGTTCTGCTTCGGAGCGGCTAGCTATGAGGATATCATCTATATAGACGAAGACGAAATCCAGTTCCTTTGTTACTTCGTTGATGAAGCGCTGGAATGTCTGTGCTGAGTTTCGTAAACCGTAAGGCATACGAGTGAACTCGAACAATCCGAAAGGTGTAGTTATAGCTGTTTTATGGATATCCTCATCTGCCATAGGTATCTGGTGATAAGCTCTTACCAGATCTATTTTGGAAAAAATTTTGCATCCTGCTAGTTGCAAGGAAAAATTTTGTATGTTTGGGATGGGATATCTATCCGGAACAGTAGCAGCATTAAGCTGTCTGTAGTCTCCACAAGGTCGCCAGTCCTTGTCCTTTTTCTGAACCATGTGCAAAGGAGACGAGACTGGAGAATTAGAAGGACGACAAATACCTAGTTCCACCATATGCTCAAATTCGGTATTTGCAGCTTTGAGTTTTGTCGGTTCCAAACGTCTTGGATTAATGGATGGAAGTCTTCCATTAGTCACAATGTAATGCTTTACATTGTGCATAATTGGGAGGCCATAGTTTGGTGCCTCGGTAAGTGACGAAAACTTTTTCAGGAGAGTGCCGAATTGATTGTCGACGCTGAAATGTTTAGGAGTAGGCGTATTACAGTTGGTTATAATTGCATTCACATGAAGAGATGTTTTTGAATCGATTAACTTCCGATTTTTGAGGTCGACCAAAATGTCATACTTCGAGAGGAAATCAGCACCTATTATAGGCCTGTTAACATCTGCCAGTATGAAAGTGTGTGTGAATGTACGCCGAAGTCCGATGTTCAGTTTCAACAGTTTAGTACCATATGTTGGAATTGCTGTACCGTTAGCAGCAGTTAGCGTTTGAATGGGATCTTTAATGCCGTGTGGAAATGTAGTATGGGGTAGTACTGAGACTTCAGCACCACTATCGATTAAAAACTGTAATAAGTTTTCATCGTCCCTAACAAAAAGACGGCGTGAATTGTAGATCCCACTGTTAGCCGTAGTAACAGCGGGACTTAGTAGTTTCCCGAGTCCTTAGATTGCGAAGCTGTTGCATCCTGTTTGTATTTGCACGGTTGTAAACATTTACGTGCTTTGTTGCCAAATTTGGTGTGATAATAGCAAATATCTCGTGATCTAGAAGAAGATCGGTGACGAGATCTAGAAGAGCGTCTGTAATTGTAGTTCGCTCTTGAAGTTGAAGGACGACTTCTATAACCTATGTCTTGACGAGACAGTCGGCTACAAAGGTCGTCGAAGCGTTTGTTGAGCTGTTGTTCGAGTCGAGACTCGAGATTAGCAAGGTCGTTATCCCTATCACATGGCGTTGCCTTGCTATGGGATGTTGACTGCGATGTTGCAGCAATCGAGGAGGAAGTGGGTTGAGCAACTTCCCAGATTTTATCGGCAATAGGAAGGATTTCTATAATATCCTTGTCTGCCCAAGGGGCCACAGATGTTCTTAAAAGTGTTGGTAAGCGTTTAAGCCAAAGCTGTTTGAGAAGGTCGTTATTGACCAATGTTGAATCGCCGGCTTCTGATTCAAGCTTGCGATAAAATTCCGATGGGGTATTGTCTCCCATTTCTTGAAGACCTGAAAGAAATCTATCTAAACGCTTGCCTGCACTTATAGAGTGTCGCTCTAAAAGTGCTTTTTTTAGAAAATCGTATTGATTTTGCGCTGTGGCGGATGCTTTAATAATGTCCATGATGTTAACCACAACATCTTGCGGCAGAGCAGTGAGTACTGCATTAAATTTGTTGACATCCTTGTTTATTTTGTTTGTTTTGAAAGTGGTTTCTGCAATAAGAAACCAAGCTTCCACCTGGTCATGCCAGAACGTTGGCAATTTAATTTTGGTTATATTAATTATTTCATCTTGTTTTGAATTACCAGGCTTTGGAGTGGGAACCTCTTTCTCGTCGGAAGATGACATATTTTATTTAGATTTCAAGTGTAATGACCAACGACCGAATCACCAAAACTTTAAAATTATAACAAAAGGAATAATATAGTTCTTGTGGTAAAGTAAACTTTTATTTAAAGTTTCGTTTTCGTTGCTGTATTTTCGTTCGAGCGTTTCCAATTTAAATGTAAAACCAAAAGTGTAAATATTAAAAAAAAACGAAAATAAAAAACAATTGTAAACAAAATAAGATCAGTATAGATGGAGTATGATCATATAGTTATGTACATGTACCTGCACTACTAGGCCAAACCAACACAATCGTTTGTTAACTAAAATAATATTATTTTTTTTTATAAATAGCCAAGATTTATTTTTGTTAAAAAAAATTATAGTTAAATAAATCAACGGAAGCCGTAACAATTTGTATTTAGTTTTATAAAAATTGTAGCATTAAATATATATGATTGTTTTTACTACCAATGAGAATTTCTTACAAAAAAAATTAATATAAAAAATAGTATATTATTGAATTAGGAGCTAAAGTCGTACTTTTTGTGTTGAGTCTATAGTTTGGCGGCCGACCGTAGGGAGGCCGACAATTATAGACGAAACACAAAAAGTCACTTTAGCTCCGAATTCAATACACTATTTTTTCGGCAAACGTTTAAATTTGTTTAAAAATATGAAATTAATGCATCAAATTTTTTAAAAATATGTTTTAGGTAATAAATTTTCTGAAATTAATTTTTTTTTATTTTTATTCATTAAAATGAACTGAAATGCATTCTGTTTTGAACAAATTAATAATATCATTTTATTTTACTTTACTGCCGCCGTAAAAATATGAAAATTACTTTACAGCCGCCGTAAAAATATGAAAATTACTTTACAGCCGCCGTAAAAATATGGAAGTTACTTTACAGCCGCCGGCAGAAAAAGTAAAAATGACGTCACTTTTGCAGCCGCCGGCTAAAAAGTAAGACTTTAGCTACTCCCCAGCGGCAGTAAAGTTAAACTTTACAGCCGTTAGCCGAAAAAATTGTTTTTTTTGATCATTAATTACATACAATAAAATTTTAGTAGAAATTTGTTTTTTTTTTGAATTTGAAATAACTGTTTTTGATTATTAAATATAATAGTAACTAAAATATTTTATTTGTAAATTACTGAAATGTAAAAAAAATCATTTGTATATATATGTATATATAAAAATACTAAAATCTAGCCCTAAATTATTCTGTCGAGCAACTTGATTTTCTTGAAAAATTGATTGAAAAGAAATTTTTATTCAATAAGATTATTTTAACATAATTCTTTTTTTTTAAATTTTGAGTTAAATAAGTAAAAAAAAATCAATGAATGAATGAGAGAAAATTAAATGATAATTAATTTGCATGAACATATTGTAACGACTCTTCGTTGGTTCTTTTAGATTATTGAGCAAATACGACAGTAAAAAGACAGATCTTTAGTTAACAAAATCCCAAACTTTATTTATCAACCAAATTACAGCAGCTTCCGTTTTTCCTTACAATAAATTCCAGGGTCTCCAATTTATGTACAATAAACTTCACCGCTTTTCCACAATTTGAATCAATAATATTCGGAATCGTAAAATCTGTATTTACTATTCCACAAAGTTCAGATTCTTTCACTATTAGTACCCAGGCTCAAGTACCACCGATTATTCCTTATACTTTCGAATATTTGTAAAACACTTTTCATTGCAAAAGTAGAACTGACTATCTGATATTTTTGTTTGCTTATTTATATCGAAAAATAAATAAATCGAAACTTCTATAATCCACTAGAAATCAATACTACGTAGTCTGTACAGCTTGAATAGGCCACACCTGTTTTCATTCATACTTGCATTTGTATTAGCGAACTCAAATTTAATTTATGCAAAATGTATTAGGTAACTCCTTTTAATTCATTAATGTAAACATTTGTATAACAAATTTAATTTACATTAATTTATGCAATACAATTTGCAATACAAGTAAAAGATTGAAAAAGGAGTTAACTTTTAATACATGAATGAGTAAATAAAATTAACCCATTCTGGACGAAGTTTATTACATTGCCCTCCATTTAGTTTTGTTCGTCCCGAACAATATCAGATATCGCATTGGTGCTGTTACCTTGGTACGGTGCCAACCTTTGCAGATGTATCACTTTCAGCTTGGTACGGGGTCCCTTTTGTATGCGGTAGATGACATCATTAATTCGTTTGATTATTTTATATGGGCCTTCCCAATCTGGCTGCAGCTTGGGTGATCTTCCCTTAGTTCTTCTGGGGTTGTATAGCCATACCAATTCTCCTTCTTGTAAACCGCCACTATTTGCATTAATGTCGTACCTGGTTTTCATTTTGTCACTGGCAATCTTAATGTGGTCTCGAACCTGCTGATGGATTTTATTCATCTTCTCCCTTAGTTGTCCCACATAATCTGTTTTCGTGGATACCAGACCTCCAGGGATGCCAAACTCGATGTCACTAGGAAGATGAAGTTCTCTTCCGAACATGATATTCGCTGGCGTTTCACTTGTCGTATCGTGCACTGCGCTACGATAGGCCATCAAGAATAACGGAAGATCCTGGTACCAATTTCTTTGGTTGGCTTCTACTACCTTTGACAAATGTTCTTCCATGGTTCGGTTGAATCGTTCTACCATGCCATCCGATTGTGGGTTCATAGGTGTAGTTCGTGTTTTTCTAATGCCGAGTGTTCTGCACAGCTCTTCCATCAGTTGAGATTCGAAATTCCTTCCCTGGTCTGTATGCAACTCGAGCGGTGTTCCATATCTGCAAACCTATTCATTGACTAATGTTTCCGCGACCGTAACTGCTTCCTGGTTCGGTATTGCATAAGCTTCCGGCCATTTTGTAAAGTAATCAATGACCACCATGATGTATTTGTTACCTTTTGTCGTTTCCGGAAATGGCCCCGCGATGTCTATAGCAATTCTCTCCATTGGGGCACCCACATTGTACTGTTGCATCTCTCCTCGAGTTCTAGTTTTTGGTCCTTTGCTCGCCGCACAAGTATCACATCGCCGACACCATTGCTCTACGTCGGTTCGATACCTTACCCAATAAAACCTCTCCCTTACCTTAGCCAGGGTTTTATTGACTCCCAGGTGTCCTCCCGAAATACTTCCATGCAGCTTTCCCAGTACGTCTTCTACTCGACTTGATGGCAACACCAGTTGCTCTAACACTTTCTTTCCATCAGCGGACTCCCATTTTCTTTTTAGTATCCCGTTGTCCATCAATAGTGAGTCCCATTGCGCCCAGTAGCATTTCACCTCCGTACTAGATATACGTGACTCAATTACTTCACGTAGTCGTTGTTGATCTAACTTTTATTCCGCTGCCAGTTTTTCTTGTCGGGCCATCAGATCAGCAAGTTGTTGTTGTTGATCTACTTTTTGTTCTGCTGCCAGTTTCTCTTGTCGGGCCATCAGATCAGCAAGTTGTTGTTGTTGCTCTAATTTTTGTTCTGCCGCCAGTTTCTCTTGTCGGGCCATCATTTCTTTCATCAACACCATCATCGGATCAATTGCTGGGGCATTCTGAATCGGAACTTCCTCCGGCTCTATTTCTATGACCTCTGTGCTTTCACCTGCTTCTTCTAAAATTGTACGCAGCCGGAATGCAAGTTCTGCCTTCGTTCCATGGATTGGAGCATTCCTTTTCCTCAACTCGTCCTTTAGCTGGGTCTGGCTGAGATCACTAATATTTACTGTCTTGACCATTGTTTCAATAATCCCACTTCTGACACCACTGTAAATGACTCTTCGTTGGTTCTTTTAGATTATTGAGCAAATACGACAGTAAAAAGACAGATCTTTAGTTAACAAAATCCCAAACTTTATTTATCAACCAAATTACAGCAGCTTCCGTTTTTCCTTACAATAAATTCCAGGGTCTCCAATTTATGTACAATAAACTTCACCGCTTTTCCACAATTTGAATCAATAATATTCGGAATCGTAAAATCTGTTGTGGTGGGTGTACACCATATGATCGTTCTCTATATCGTGAGTAAACGATATTTGTGCACTACCTTGATCTGACTGCGTATTTATTACTTTTTTTTACTTTAAACTTTTATTGACTATCTTTAACTTTAACTTTTATTGGTGGTAAAATATACCACAAGAGATATTTAAACACTGCCCGTCTATACGTCCGTAAGTCCTGAACTGTCCGGCTTTTCAATGATACAGTTTGCCGAAACAACTTTGCACCAAGGAAAGAACCGTTAGACCCGTTTGACGTGCGTCAACTGAGGTCGTCGGGAGGATCAGAGAAAGTAAAACACTATTTAAATTCAAACTGATTCTGGTTTTTATTTGTTCGAAAACTTTCTTTTATACAATTTTTGGATTTGCATTTTCATTTTCCTAATCCCCACTTAAATCAATCAATATATTTATTTCAAATTAATTATGCTAGAAAATGCAATTCTAGCAAAATGTACATATAATATATATGTCAATTTAATTACTTATTATTTTCCCCTTAATAAAATCTGTGTCATCATAATTATCTACCTTTTGTTTTTATTTAAAATTATTTAAAATTAGTTTCAATATTTTGAAACATGATATATGATGACACACTTTGAGTAATGTATAATTCATAAAGTTCATAAAATTTCGCTTACTTATAATTGTAAACATATGAAATGTTGTTTACTAAATTATTATTATTTTGTTTTGATAAAAAGAAATTACGTCACGGGAATTCCTTTATAACTTATTATATGTGTTTTGATTTGGATAGGTAGACGTAGTAGTATCTCTACACTTCCCTTCCTTTTTTAACAAAAATTTGTTTTTAAAGGTAAGAAAACAAATTTTTGCGTAATTTATGAAATAAATTTCGATTTTAAAAATATTTAGTATCCATAACATTTAATATTTAGCAAATTTTTATTGGGATTTTATTTGGGAACATAATTTTTTAGTCTATTTTTATGTACTTCCTTAATTATTTACCGTTTCTTATTCTAACATTTGTTTTATTTATTCTTATGACCTCATAGGGTCCTGTATAAGGTGGATCTAATTTTTACGATCACCTGCTTTTAACCATATCTATAGTATCTAACGAATTTTGAAATTTTGTTTCTCTTTGTAATACCAGTTTCTCCAGCATAAAACCTAAGTTCATATGTGGATTATCGCTGATTTCTACTACGACTTCTTCGTCATTGATATCAATATTATATTTATTCTTATGCGCTGAACTTTTAATAATTCTACCATCTGTTTTCCATCTCAGTTTCTCCTGCTTAAAACCTAAGTTCATAGGCGGATTATCGCTGGATGTCATTAAAACTTCTTCCTCATTGTACAAACTTTTATCATTTTTAAACTTTAACTTTCTTAAATTTTTTATTTCTGAGATCGATGTACAGAGCCATGCATAAGGTTGGCCAGCCTTATCCAATTCTGTAGTATCATTCGTCTCAATCTTTTCGTTTCATAGCTCTCGTGATAATGTGCTAATTTTAATTCTAAAAAAAAAAATGTGTTTGTGTGATCGACCGCCAGCAATCGATCCCTATACTTATTTTCATAAGTTAGACACCAACACTAACTCCCCTTCAATGTGTTTGTGTGCTAGGATTTACATAAAATATTTTTATTGGGTTTCTAAAATTTGGGAGTCTCTCCATAACTGGTTTTCGGAGACCCCTTCCCAGTTTTCCGATTGTACAATATTCCATTCTGGAAATTCTTTCTTACAAAAAATTTTCTTTATTTTGGTAAACACTTCTATTAAAATTTCGATTATGTTTATTATTATCATTACAATTATTATTATTATTATAATTGTTGTAGCTACTCTTATGGCTACAATTACATTCATTATTTTTAAGCATACCATTATAATGGTTTTTATAAAAATCATTAATTCCATTTTTATTTAGATAATTTGACTTTTTAAAATTTTATAATAATTAAAAAAAAATTTTAGTCAAACGGAGATTTTTTGTTTAAATTTTTATTATCATAAAAAATTTTTTGTTTACCATTCTTTATTATTTTTAAAAAAAATATCATATATCATATGTTAATTTTTATTAAAAAAGAAATTTTATTAATTTATTATATAAAAAGAGAAAAATTAACTTAAATGTAATTTGTTCATTTAAACTGAAAATTTTTTTTATATATTATTTTTTTTTAAATTATCCATTCATAATTAGTTATGATTCTAGAAATTTCATTTATTATTATTTAAAATTTATTAATTAATTTATTAAAAATATCTTATATATTATCTTACTTAATAAAAATTAAAATTTTCTTTATTTATTTGAAAAGTATCTTAACTATTACAAAGGTTTAATAATAAAAATTTTTTGTTTAAACTGTTGAAATTGTCGTTTTGGTTATCTCTTTACGCACGGTTTTTTGAAAATAACCCTTTAATTTAAAGATTATATATATAATTATCAAGACTACTATCGTTACAAATATGATAATTTCGTATTTGTTTATTGGTGACGTGTTTTCTGATATGTTCGTTGACGAATTGGGTCCATTTGTAATGAACACTTCTTCTTCCTTTTGCTTTTGAGCTGAGTTTCCCATTTTTCAAGTAACGTTTTGAATGTGTTGATTTAAATTTGTATAATTTCACTGTAATGTTTTGAATGTGTTGATTTAAATTTGTATAATTTAACTACTTCTGTTATTGTCAATTCTAATTTGTATAGTTGATTGTTCGTACTTGATTTAATTCAAAATTAATTTAATAATCGGTATTTACTTCTTCATCAAATTATAACTTCAATAATTGTCATCTATTGTTGCGATTCTTTGGGCAAGATTCCAGTTTTAGTTCGTGAATGGCAAGTTCGCCATGTGGTGGGTGTACACCATATGATCGTTCTCTATATCGTGAGTAAACGATATTTGTGCACTACCTTGATCTGACTGCGTATTTATTACTTTTTTTTACTTTAAACTTTTATTGACTATCTTTAACTTTAACTTTTATTGGTGGTAAAATATACCACAAGAGATATTTAAACACTGCCCGTCTATACGTCCGTAAGTCCTGAACTGTCCGGCTTTTCAATGATACAGTTTGCCGAAACAACTTTGCACCAAGGAAAGAACCGTTAGACCCGTTTGACGTGCGTCAACTGAGGTCGTCGGGAGGATCAGAGAAAGTAAAACACTATTTAAATTCAAACTGATTCTGGTTTTTATTTGTTCGAAAACTTTCTTTTATACAATTTTTGGATTTGCATTTTCATTTTCCTAATCCCCACTTAAATCAATCAATATATTTATTTCAAATTAATTATGCTAGAAAATGCAATTCTAGCAAAATGTACATATAATATATATGTCAATTTAATTACTTATTATTTTCCCCTTAATAAAATCTGTGTCATCATAATTATCTACCTTTTGTTTTTATTTAAAATTATTTAAAATTAGTTTCAATATTTTGAAACATGATATATGATGACACACTTTGAGTAATGTATAATTCATAAAGTTCATAAAATTTCGCTTACTTATAATTGTAAACATATGAAATGTTGTTTACTAAATTATTATTATTTTGTTTTGATAAAAAGAAATTACGTCACGGGAATTCCTTTATAACTTATTATATGTGTTTTGATTTGGATAGGTAGACGTAGTAGTATCTCTACACTGTATTTACTATTCCACAAAGTTCAGATTCTTTCACTATTAGTACCCAGGCTCAAGTACCACCGATTATTCCTTATACTTTCGAATATTTGTAAAACACTTTTCATTGCAAAAGTAGAACTGACTATCTGATATTTTTGTTTGCTTATTTATATCGAAAAATAAATAAATCGAAACTTCTATAATCCACTAGAAATCAATACTATGTAGTCTGTACAGCTTGAATAGGCCACACCTGTTTTCATTCATACTTGCATTTGTATTAGCGAACTCAAATTTAATTTATGCAAAATGTATTAGGTAACTCCTTTTAATTCATTAATGTAAACATTTGTATAACAAATTTAATTTACATTAATTTATGCAATACAATTTGCAATACAAGTAAAAGATTGAAAAAGGAGTTAACTTTTAATACATGAATGAGTAAATAAAATTAACCCATTCTGGACGAAGTTTATTACAATATGTTTGTAATATTTTTTTGGTTTGACTGACCGTTATTTTTGTTACTGCGTTTGGTGATTATGTATGTTGATTTGATGAAATTTTGTTGTTGATGAACCGTTGCATGCGTTATATGTGAATGATTGTTGTGGCTTCGCGTCCGAAGCTCCCACGTTGGGCTGTAAGTGCCTGCTGTTTTTTACACTTATTTTGGTATCAAAATTTTTGTTGAAACACAATTTTGTTTAAATTTAATACTTTTTTTGTTGTTTCAAGGTTTTTTTGTTTTTAAATATGTTAATCAGTAATTCTGAGTTAATCAAAAGTTTAATCAAAATTATCAAAATTTTGATTTGTTTTTATAGACAATAGTTCAAACTGTTATTTAATTAACTGTTACACTGTTATTTATGCTTCTTAACGTTATTTTATAGGCACTGTATGTAGCTGCACTGCAACACTATATGTATAGTTTTTTTTGTATGAAACACAAAACTATTCGCTTTCCTCGCGTTTTCGTTTTAAAGACTAGCGTTTTCAAACAGGAATACCTCGTGGTCGTTCCTGTTGTTTACCGTACCGGCGTGCTAGTCGGGGTCACCACGTGATGAGCCGTTATGCGACTCAACAAATATTTCTTTAAATTTATTAAATGAAACAATTAATTTGTTTCGATTCACTTTATTAAATAAACAATTTACTTTTTTGATAATAAATTTTAATTACAATTTTATGATATTTTAAAACACGAGTTGTTGCTCGACCGAGTGCAAGAATCTAATTGATTGTTTATGCTAATTTTAATTTTTAACAAAATAATTTTTTATTAACTTCCGTTGATTTGTGTTGTCGTTGTTAATATTTTTATGTTTTGGTTTGATTTCGCCGAGTGTTGCCGCTACAATACTTCACCTAATACAAACTCACCTAAATTAAACTTAAATTACGAAATTATAGAATGCACAATTATAAATCGGCTCTATAGCTTTGACAAGGATTCGCTCCGTTGACCCCTGTGCCATAAAAGTGATTTAAACAATTAAAACGTTACAACAAAACCTCCTCCATTTGACAAGGATTTTGAAGTCCAAACATCGAATTTCTTACAAATAATTTCAAGGTTTAGAAAGAAAAACAAACGAGATAAATAAAATATTCTCAAAGCAGCCAACACATTCTCTATAATTGCTTCAGCTTCGTTTGATGTTTAGTTTTTTGTTATCATTATAGTACATTATGATACAAGGACGTAAAGCTAAGGTTTTTGAAAGTATGTGGAGTTGGCAATTCGAGGCAACAGCCGAGATTTGCATCCACATTAAGTCCAACGTGGCTAACGTCCGTGCATCATATACATACTATTTTTTATTCACCGCAAGCAAAATATTTCAAAATATTCTTTAATCTGAATCAAAATTAAAATTTTTATAAATTTTGAAATAAAAATACATGTTGAACAAGTAACCTTTAACCAAAATATGTGCTATTTTTATTCTAACAAATCATATAACTATGACAACAAAAAATAACAAATATTTTGATTGGAGTATGAAATTTTGAATTGAAAAGTTGCTTTGATAAAAATTTCTATTTTTTATAGAATTTAAACAAATACAAATGCTTTTTTACGTTACTATGACAACAAAATATATGATTAAAAACTGACACTTTAAGGCGGCAAATCACAGTAATAAAGCAACATTTTAATATGTAGGCGAAAAAAAAATAATTTTTGCTATGCGTATTTCATTTCCCAAAAATAGTGCAATTTTTGTGAATTCTAATACTTTGTTGTTAGACTACAGTTTTCACACAAAAATTCCGTTTTTTACCGAAACGGGACATACCCCGCTCCGCTTATAGTCACGTCGGGACACAAAATAAAATAGAACTATCAAAAATAATATGTTGAGTTCAAAATCAATCCTTTTGCTGTAACTGTTTTAAGTATATCATTGTGGTTTATTGAAAGAATGAGGCATCTACTTTTGTCGATAAGGATGATTTTGGGAAAATGTCGCAAGTTCGACACACCTGTGCACCAATTTTTCGATGATTTCAGACAGGCCTACGAATCTCTCGAACGGGCGAAACTCTAGTGTCAATGGGAATCCTTAAAAAGCTGGAGTCACTATTCAAAATGACAGTGCAGGACCCTCAATGATGTGCACGAACAGAAAAAGAAGTGACCAAGGTTTTTAAAGTCGACTCCAGCTTAAGACAAGGTGATGCTATTTCCAAAAAAACTTTTAAATTTGGCCTTGGAATATGTGCGCCGATAAAGAAACGAGTAATAACAATGTCTTGTCATTAAACTCAGTACAGTGATCGCGTACGCTGGCGATATTATCATCCTTTAACGAAGTAAAGCTTTATTGAGTGAGACTTCAAGTCGATTGAAAAAGGATGATAGTCAAATTGGTCTGCGAAAAAATTAAGATAAAACCAAATATACATAATAATTTTTCAAAAAAGGATAAGGATTTGATGGGCGGCGAAACAGGAATCAACAGTTGTATTCTTTTATTATTTGGAAACAAAGCTTCACTCGTCACTCTAACAACAGTATACTTACAGATATTAAAGCTAAACTTGCTGCAGGTAATCGATTTACCACCTTCTTGATTAAACCTCTTCTTGAATAACCTTAGGTTTCAACTAACACCTATCCCAAGATATACAAGACATTGATTAGACAAGTGGTGATGTTAGGGTCGCAAACGTTGAGCCGGTTTAGACTCTGGAATAATTGAAAATTAACGTCAGTTTCCTAGAGAGAAATTACGACTACAATGGAACCCTGACGTAATGAACAACCACAAACAAATCGACTGTAATGGATTTTATACCGCTGATGGGAATTACCGTGGTATTTAATCGAAGCTGGCTTAGTTCGGCAACGATTCTACAAGCGGAACATAAACGAAAAAAATTTGTGAAATTTAACCAAAGAATTAAAATATCAAGATATTACAACAAAACAAGCTATTTTTAAAATATTTTTATTTAAAAAAATTATGTATTCCAAAATAATTTATATTATTTTACTGATTTATATACACGTAAAAAAAACTAGAAAAAAAAACTATACAGAAGAAAATAAAAACAAAAAATTGCAGTATATAATTTTCAGAAATGAGTCGGGGAGTCGACAAATTTTTTGATTATATTATCGACTCCCACTCCAGTTACTAGAAATTGCCTGCCGAAACCAACTCAGACTCCGCAGCCCTGGTTTGAAGATTGTGAGTCTTTTTATTTTCAGTTGAACACATTGAGCCACCGTAGCTTCCTCCATGTACATGAAATCCTTCATTTCCGA
The DNA here is from genome assembly GCA_963693315.1 of Diogma glabrata. Lineage (NCBI taxonomy): Eukaryota > Metazoa > Arthropoda > Insecta > Diptera > Cylindrotomidae > Diogma > Diogma glabrata. The sequence continues at coordinate 9,012,220 of OY856187.1, read as the reverse complement.
TTAACATAGAATTTAAGAATTAGATTTCATTATTCGATGCTGAAAGATATTTTTATTTACAAGCTAAATAAATATGAACCAAAATCACAATAACAACGGTACTTTTCAGCACCATAAGATAAAATATATTGGACCCTAAGTCCGTATTTTGCAATTGAACATTGAAGGCATAAGCAGGTCAAAAAACTGAACATTTACAAAGATTATTAAAAGATTACGAAATCATTGTTGTAATTTGTAATTGTAATTCTGCAAGAAACGCAGGCAGCAGATGAAGCGCAACTTACCTCTGGAGGAAGCATTGTTGGTTACAAACTAATTAGTGCTATTTACCATCAATCATATGGATCTGCCACGTATGTTAAGTCAGATATCCTGAACTACACGCACGTACTTACACAGACGGACAACGATATACATTTTATTGTTGCTGATATATCGGACACGAAAACTGTAAACGTATACAAGCCACCAAATACAGGATGGCCAGCTGCTACTCTACCATTATTTCACCACCCAGCAATACATGCAGGTGACTTCAATAGCCATCACACTCAGTGGTCCTACTCAAATAATAATACCAATGGCGTGCAACTGACCGACTGGGCGGATGATAACAACATGTTCCCGGTATATGATGCGAAAGACAAGAAAACCTTTAGATCTGCAGGATGGCGAAGCGATTACAATCCCGACCTCTGTTTTTTCACAAAAAACGAACAACGTAACCCTATTCCAATATCTAGGGCTATCTTACAAGGTTTTTCCACGCTCTCAACATCGTCCAGTGATTCTTGAGGTAGGAATCCAAATCCCACTCGTTAACTTTACTCCTCAACCTAGATGGAATTTTAACAAAGCTGATTGGGCTAAATATAGGTTGGAGTTGGATGCAGTGATTCGTTGCATCCAACCCATTCCTAAAAATTACGATAGATTTGTTGGAGCCATCATCTCAACTGCAAAGAAATGGCTTTCGTGAAGATTATATTCCTGGCTGGAGTAGAGAGAGAGCGATATATTCTATGAGGAGTACCTTAGTAGTGGTGAAGCAGACGTGGCTGATGACTTAATATACTCACTGGACGCAGCGAGAAAACAAAAGTGGATTAACGCTGTTGAAAATATTGATTTTTCCCATTCAAGCAGGGAAGCATGGAGTCTCCTTCGGAAACTGGGTGACTCAAACTCAATTACTCGTGCTAACAATGAATTAAATCCAGAGGACATTGCAAATCACATAGTAAACATGTCTCGTTCTTCTATTAATCGCCTTCATAAAAGAACAATTAAACACAAATTAAGAGAAATGAAGCGCAATTGCTCGTCTCTATCGAAGTATGCGAACTCTTTTAGTAGCGAAGAGCTAGAATCAGCTCTGTTCCAAACAAAAAACGGAAAAGCAGCTGGCTACGATGGCATTGTTCCAGAATTTCTTAAAAATGCTGGAAAAAGTGTAAAACAGTGGCTAACTAAATTTTTCTCGAATGTCCTAGAAACCGGCAATCTACCAAAACATTTTAAGACTACGAAAGTGATAGCGATACTTAAGCCAGGTAAACCATCCAATGAACCAGGAAGCTATCGCCCGATTGCACTTTTGAGCACCTGCTATAAATTGCTAGAACGGCTCATATACAATCGTATCGCAACGATATTGAATGACCAGATCCCAGTCGAGCAAGCTGGTTTTTGTCCCAATCGCAGTTGCACTGACCAACTGCTCGCTTTAACATCCTCCATCGAAGCTGGGTATCAAAAACAACTAAAAACAGGCGCAGTGTTCATCGATCTTACTGCAGCATATGACACGGTCTGGCGAATTGGGATTATATATAAGCTGTTCAATGCAATACCTTGTAGCACCATCTCGCGTTTAATTAACAACATGCTGAGTAATCGTGTATTCAAAGTTCATCTAAATAGTTCCTGTAGTAGGTCTAAAATGCTTAACAATGGTTTGCCACAGGGTTCCGCCTGGCGCCATTACTTTTTAATCTGTACATTCATGACATTCCTGACACAACATCAAAGAAATTTGGTTACGCTGATGACTGGACCCTGGCCACTCAAAATAAAGACATGGATGTCTTGGAGGATTTTCTCTCAACTGACTTAGCGATAATGAATGACTATTTCCGAACGTGGAGCTTATTTCCCAATCTAAGCAAAACCGAGAGCTCCTGTTTCCACTTAAACAACAAACTGGCAAAACACGAATTATCAGTCATCAATTTCTCCAGGTCTTGCTGATTTAGTTTTGGATAAATTATTTAATGTTTGCCTTGAAAAACTTAATATAAAACCAACATTCATTGTAAGATATGTTGATGATGTTCTTTTAGTCTTACCAGAAAATTTAATTCAAGAAACGTTAGATGTTTTTCAATCTTTTGATCATCATATAAAATTTACTGTTGAAAAAGAAAATCAAGGACAAATTAATTTTTTAGATATGACTCTATATAGATTTGAAAACAAAATTATCACAAGTTGGTACAAAAAAGATTTAAATACAGGACGTATATTAAATTATTTTTCTCTACATCCAAAAATCATGAAATTGAATGTAGTAAAATCATTCATAAATAGAGTTTATTCATTAACACATCCTAAATTTATAAATAATAACATAAATGAAAATATAAATATTTTGGAAAATAACAATTATCCTTTAGAGCTAATTAAAAAATTAATTATTGAACACAATCACAAATTAACAAATTTTGAAAAACAACCATCATCTTCACAATTAACCAATAACCAACATTCTGATAGAACTATTACAAATAATAATATTTTTGGCTCTATAACGTATATTCCAAATCTGACAGATAGTATCAAAAAAATTTTAAATGAACCAAATAATTTAATGAGAATTTCAACTAAAATTATAAACAAATCACAACAAATATATTTTACTAATCTTAAGGACAAAATTAATAAGAAGAAAAAATTTGATATTGTTTACAAAATTAATTGTTGTTGTGGAAAATCATATACAAACAAGCCAAAAAATGGAAGAAAGAATTTATAGTCACAAAAGTAATGTTAAATTAAAACAAAAAACTACAGCTCTCGCTCAACATTCAATTGACAATCAACACATTTGGAACATGGAACATCCTTCAATTATCTCTTCAGAAAAAAACACGAAAAAGAGAGAAATGATTGAATCAGCATATATTCATTTAGATAAACCGAACTCAATAAATTTTAAAACAGATACCGAAAATTTAAAAAAATCCTACATTCACCTTTTAAATACCTTTAAATTCAAAAAGAAAAAATAATTTCATTTTTACTTCTAGTTACCTTTTAAACAGATTATAATTTCTAATGTCATTTCCAAAAATTTTTTAAAATCATTTTTAAATTCAAATATTTTATTTTGTGTTTGTGCTTTAATATTTTGTAAAAAAATTTTATTATTATTAATTATTTACATATGATACACTTGAAAATGCCACAATTTGGCGAAATATCGTGTGAATAAATTTAAAATATTTAATTGATAAAATAATTATTTAAATAAAACCAGACTGAAAAAGGTGCAATTAACTTTTTAATTTAAAAAACCCAAGAAATATTAAATACAATCAACAGCCAAAGTACCTGGGCATTACTCTCGATAGAACTCTTTCTTTTAAACTCCACCTAGAAAATACGTCAAAAAAACTTAAAACGAGAAACAATATATTGCACAAACTGACAGGCTCGACATGGGGTGCTACTCCAGCTACAATCCGCACAACTGCTCTAAGTCTGGTTTACTCAGTGGCTGAGTATGGCGCAAGAGGCTGGTTGAATAGCACACATACTCAAAAAGTTGACTGCCAGTTGCATGCCACGATGCGTACTATAAGTGGTACTATCAGATCCACCCCTTTACCCCGTCTTCCTGTGTTAAGCAATATCGCTCCACCTAAACTCAGGACGCTCGCATGCTCTCATGCGTGAACATAAAAAGGTAACCAACAACATCATGTTACCCTTGCTCGAATATTACGGTGACTCACACTCGTTGTCGATTGAAGTAAAGAAAGCCTCCACATAAAACTGCCAGCAACCTGCTGGCAACTAATTTTAATATCTTGGATGCCTGGGATACCTCCGGGCATCATTACAACACAACTGGCCTTTCTATTACTAACCCCGACTTCTACCCAACCTGGTTTCGATTTGCCACGTCATACCTGGACTACATTAAACCGAATAGAGAACGAATTATGGACGTTGTGCTGATGTCTTTCTACAAGTCGGGCATTTCAGAGTCCCCTGAGTGTGACTGCGGCGTTCCAAAACAAACCATAAAACCCATTGCAACTGTGTGTCCAATTCGACGTTACAATGGCAACATCTCAGACATCCATTTGGCAACTTCCGATGTAGTAGCATGGATAGACTCGCCCGATGTAAACATCTAATGTTCAAATGTACTGCCCAATGTTCAAATATTTTACTTTTTTACTAAAAGACGCGCAATCAAAATCGATTGTAAGTTCATTTAATGTGTACCCATGTTTTGTTTTAGGTAGATTTCATAGAGGAGTCTACCTATTTTTAAGTTTAATTTTTAATGTGTCACAAAAAAATAACATACGCTTAATGAATTTACAAGCTGAATTCACTAAAAGGAATGCTCATACGGCGAATAAAGGCGCACTTTGAAATTTTAAATACAATTTTTTTTGTTTTGTGAAGTACTTTCTCGCATGTTCTATTGAAATGTCATCGAAAGGAATCATGCAGTTGTAAACAGCTTCCGACGGATAAGTTTTAAAACTCTATGATCTGTCAAAGACTTTTATTAATCAAGATTTACTCTCTCTCTCTCTCTCTCTCTCTCTCTCATCTCTCTCCTCTCTCTCTCTCTCTCTCTCTCTCATCTCTCTCTCTCTCTCTCTCTCTCTCTCTCTCTCTCTCTCTCTCTCATCTCCTCTCTCATCTCTCTCTCTCTCATCTCTCTCTCTCTCTCTCTCTCTCTCTCTCTCTCTCTCTCTCTCTCTCTCTCTCTCTCTCTCTCTCTCTCGCGCGCGCGCGCGCGTAGTAAACATTATTTATTGAATTCTTTTTCAGGAAAGTTGGTAAAATTCTCCGAGCCTGCTTTGTTAAAACTAATACTTTCATGACATATTTTAATTAGTTTAGGATTTCCTTTAATAGCAGTCACGATGAGAAGAATTTAAAACAGTGAGAGGTGCTAACAAATCTAAAAAATGAGGTAAAGGAGTTTCTTCTTTCGTTTACATTGTTCCGATTGTCCTTGATCGAAACTGAGTTTCGAGTACTTTTGAAGACTATACCCATCATATCACTATAACTTTTTGACTCATAATTATTCTAGATTACCAAAATTAGATTTTCGACCAAAGTGGTAGTGGTTCGCATATACTGCAGTCCAGAATTGTTCTAACATTATATTTATCCAATCACAAACCGTTAGTTGAAATCATCCATCGATTACAAAAAGTTACCCAAAACATTCATTTATTAAAAATACACATCGGCAATTAGATTAATGTTTTGTAAATAATTCAAAATTTACACACCAATCGCAGAAATTTATTGTTTGATAAAACAAAATACTGATAAAAAATCCATTTAATTTTCAACTTTAATCGAAACTATTGAACAATGTTTATCAGATTATTGATTTTTTCATGGAAAAACACAAGCTATCTTATAGTAAGTAATTGAGCAAAAATTAAATTATAAACGTACCTTCTGCTTGTGAAACTTCTCTTTGGCATTCTAAATCAAGTTTGTTAGCGACTAGGAGGATAGGTGCAGGTTGACTTCCTTTACTCGACTAATGACATTTTTCATATTTGATATATCCTATAAGCATATTTTAATAATAATAATAATAAAATCCCCAAATTTCATTTAAAACTTACTTGAAATGTTTGATGATTCGTCAATGAATACATTACTATAAATCCATGGCCATTTTTTATATACAAATCTCTCATCGATGCAAATTGCTCTGTACCGGCTGTATCTAAAATTTCTAAAACACATGGTGAACTATCAACCTAAAATTAGAACATAAATATAAATTAAAATTATTTCAGTCTGAATGTTTCTATGTAAAAGAAATAGTTTTTTTAAGAATATAATTGATTCATGTAATCATAGATTTTTTTTTCGCTAATAGATAATCGATATTTTACTCATCAAGCGGAACAACATTTTTTTTTGTTGTTTGTTTAGAAATATGAAGTGATTTTCATTAAATACTTTAAATACAAAAGTATATAAATCTTTCTTAATTTTCCAAAGTCTCGACAAATTTTTTCTTATTTTCCGGGAAATAAATATTGATGCACACAAATACAACTAAACATTCGTCTTTCACAACCTTTGTTTGATAGTAGTTGTATTGTATAAGGAAAAATAAATTAAAACTACATTAAAAAAACTTAAAATATTTGAGTTTATTCAAGGAACGATTCTATAAAAAATACAAATTTTTTATTCAAATAAGAAAAGCGGATACATGAAGCCATGCAAAACGGATATTATATTCAATTTTCCTTATTCAATAAGAAATTTGAACAACATAACAATTTTTTATTAATATAGTGCAATTATATTCAATTCGATCGGAGGCACAACAAAATACTATATGGGTGTATTGTTAAAAGAAGGAAAACACATTTTAACATAAATTAAGCAATGTCTGATATCTCAGAGTCATATCCGATTTGTGTATTCCAATTGTAACATGTGTATCGAACGAGCGAACCACTAAGTAAAACAGAATCTGATTTATTTTGAAAGTAGACCAAACAAAAAATTTATCATAATTTGAGAGAAATATTTCATCCACACATCATTTTATCTGTTTCGAATATCTTGCAAATGTCCATAATGAAAACAAATTTTTGCATAACAAACAATATGAAAGATCAATACCAACATCAAACAACCTTGTTACTCATACAATAGCATTAATTAATTTAAATGAAAAAAAAATAATAATTAAAAAAATCACAATACATATATTTAAATTAATTGACTAACATATGATATGGGAACAAAACAAAATTAAACTCCAATAAATAACGTGGATACATGCATATATTACATAATCAAATACACCCAATTCTGTTTTTACACGGTAGATACGTTCCAGGAAAAGACGTGTAAAAAAAAACCGTGCATAAAAAGACATGCAGCATATAGAAAAAAAGGGGATTGGTTCCATACCCTTATTTCTGTAAAAAATAGGTAAAATAAAATGATTGTACAAAAAACTATTAAGAGTCTATATAAAAGCCAAATTAAATTTTTTGTGCATGTATTGTGCATACATACATTTGATAAAAAAACAAAAATTAAATCAGAGATCAGCAACAGTGCGACAATGTTGTAGGAAATCAAGATTTGATGTTAAATTTAGCCTAGAGCTTAGATCGAAATAGATGCACCACACAAGACTTGACAACAATATTCCATACATGGACGAATGTAGAACTTATAAATGTGCAGTAAATTATACGGAATGAAATATTTTTACCATCTAATTAGGATGCTATTTGTTCGTCATAGATACTAATGGAAGTATCTTTGGGGAACTCGGTCTATGATCTAAAAACAATCAATAGCTGTTTTTTTGGTGGAATTAGAATTGAATAAATTTTTTTACCCCAATCGGCGCCTTTATTCTCGGTCCTCGGTGCTTTTCTCCTTCAAGGTCCTCGTTTACATTTATAACAACGTTTCTCCGGGCGAGATTTATTTTTTCATTCATTTTACCTTTAAAGATAGGGAAACGAATGACCTGTGCAATGTACTGTATGTCATCTGCAAAACTATTTGTCGTGTTACTGATAATTTTCAACAGATCATTGATATAAATTAAAAATAGAGTGGGGAATAAAACTGTGCCTTGGAGAACACCAGTAATAATTAATTTAGATTCAGAAGAAAAACTATCGATGGATACCGAAATGTTTTGATCGGTGAGGCATTTTTGAATATGCTTTATGTCTACATGAAGTTGGCATGCCAGATTCGATCATATGCTTTTCAGATGTTTAAGCGATAACGTACGTTTCACAAGCTCAATCAAACATGCTGTTCCAACGACATATATATAATTTGAAATATTAGTTTTTTTGGGAAATGGCTAGTGTAGGCACAGCCAGTTCCAAAAAAGGTACGAAAACGGATACAACAAATTACAAACCCATATCAAACTAATCGATTGTAGCTAAAATATTTGAAAAAAACATTAATTTTAAAAATATGAGGTTCTTTGTTAACTGGTCAAAAATACTTAAAGACAATGCGGTTTTCGCCGAAAGACGATCGCCCTACATGGATTATTGTTGTCACATATGGAGTGTACCATACAGGTCTTGATTGAATGTATACAACAGAGGGCTGTTAAATTGATCAGCAATTCAAATCTTACTAATGAGCTTGATTCCTGGTATGTCGCTGATTTGACGGTATTTTACATTATGGATAAACGGGCTTCTATCTATATCAAATCGATTTTACCTAAGCCTGCAAACTTGACATGTTACACCAGAGTATCAATAAGAGTATAATAAGATAAAATAATTTTCTTCCTCCAAACTTTAAGATTAGCGTTAAAAAATAAAAAATCTTCAAAGAAAATTGATCAACATACATACTTCTAGGAATAGAAGTTGAAAACAATATGAAATTAAATTCTCATATTTTTAACCTAGCTAAGAACGCTGTTCAAAAATTTTGGTCTTTGGAACGATTTCGTAAGTTTTTCAATAGCGAACAGCTTCTTTTAATATATAAATCATTTATACTCCCTGCATGGAGTATTGTTCTCACATATGGGGTGTATCTGATTTTAGTAGTATGAAGTAAATTGAGTTTGTTCAGCGCAGAACTGCTAAACTATTTAGCAACTCAACTCTTATTAATGAGTTAAATTCCTTGCAACATAGGAGAAATGTTGCTGATCTGAGAATTTTCTATTAATACATTGTGGATGAACAAACTTCGACTGAGATAAAATCAATTTTACCTGAACTAGCAACCTATCGCGTAACACCAGAGTAAATTTTGTAGCCCATCCTTTTACACTTCATATAAAAAGAATCAGAAGTGTTGCTTTTCAGCGTGATTTTTTCAGCAGAGTCTCTCATCTATGGAATGTCTCACCAGCAAGGGTTTTCCCTGATAGCTTTAATCTTCAAAATTTTAAAGATAGCGTTCATAAACTTCTTAAAGAAGTTTAATTTATTCAAACTTAATCCTAATCCCTAGTTGGACATGGTATCTTCAGATATTAAGAGACGTTAATTTATAATTTATTATAATTAACACTAAACATGTCTAGCTTTGTATATAGAAAAAAAAATACGAATTTTCTTCAAAATTTAAACCGTGCTATTTCAAATAAAACCGTGTAAAAACGAATTTAATTCTTTTTTCTAGACCGTGTTATTTCAAAACCGTCTAAAAAAAGACCGTGTAAAAACAGAATTGGGTGTACCTCTAATTATTGAATGACGTTGACTTTTGAGACATATGTTGAATATGACACTTATTTAAAATTTGGAATGTTTTTATGAAACAGATTTCCGACCACAAATCGAAAACCTAAGAACTTGCGATTTTGAATATTTTTACCCTTACGTTGTTGTTTTTGGGGTGAGTTTTAATTATGATTAAAATCGTTATTTTCATTTTACTCTACAAAAAAAATGGTTAAAGCAACTCTTGAGACATATAAAAATTATAATACGAAAAGAAATGAATGCGGTATAAATATAATCACTCCTACACATTTAAAGCCCACTTGTCGAGAAATCATAAACATTTACACATCTATAATAATGTTTACCTATAAACCGAATACATTTTGCAATCTCTTCTTTTCTGCATTACAAAATATATAACACAACGTCAACATCTAGTTTTATTTTACTGAAATTAAATGAAATACGTCTCCAAATTGCGAAGGTAGTGAATTAAGGTTTATTTTATTTCAGTTTCCATTTCATTCTATCGTTTTTTATCACTCCATGAAATATTCAACATCAAAAAATTTATTTTAAAAACAAATACAAAAACTTTAAACTGGAAGTTGAACAAGTTTTAAAAAAAAACTAAACCACTTAGGAATTTAGCACTTCAAAATATATAAAAATATTTTCATAGTTCTTACTCCAAATCTTGCCATTGATACTTAATATTATTGCAAGTAGACTGGAACAAAAGTTTTGTAATGTTAATCGTTAAGCTCAATATTAGTTTTTTTATTTAAAATACAAAACGAAAGTAACAAACAAATAACATCTACGAATTAATTTTAAGGACAAATCATGAAATACTACAATGCCGAGCAAAGTGAAAAAATTCCAGAACAATTAATATAGCAAGAATCAAGAAGAAACATTTAATATATATAATTTAACACGTTACTAGTCTTTAATTACTAAAAACGGAGCAATACTCTTTGGATCCTTAGGAAAAAGTCAATCTTCTATGAATTCTGGTTAAAAATTACATTTAAGACCAATCCAACAAGTTCCGTACAAAAGGATTTTGCAAATAAACTGCTAAATTATATAGGCTGGATTGGACCATCCACATTGTATTGAACAGAGTTAGCTCCAATTCTACCGAAATTCGCATGCGCTGCAATAGAGCATTTAATACTAGTACCGTAAAGTGCCGATCATAAGACCCCTACCAATAAAGGATACAGGTGTATTATTTAGCCCGAACAATGTGTCACAGTATATAATTACTTTTTCTAAAATTTTAAAGGGTAGCGAAATCCGAAATTCGACGTCCACGCCGTGCTGCCTGGGTAATGCCGACAGAGTTTGGTTGCTGTATCAGAGACAAGCAGGCCAAAGACTGCTTAGTCAATTACGCTACATCACGGCAAATTGGTGCCTTTAAACCAATGTGACCCAAACGTATGTTCTCCATGTTAGGGGCGGCGAGCGGGCGTCTGTCTTGGATCAAGTGGCTCGCTATATAAACTGTAAAAATGTTGTTTCTGGTAACCTTAAGATGCAGAACGGACCCATTCACGACAATTTGGGTTGGGCCTAAAATTAACACCCTAACCCCGGAAAAAAACTATTTTGTTAAATTTGGAAATCAGAGAAAGAATAACAGAACCGGACAAAACAACAGAATTTTACCTGGACGTGAAAATGGACCAGACTACCAAATCGAAACGTGGAATGTGCGCAGCCTGAGCGCTCCTGATGCTCTTATAAGTCTAGAAACAGAGGCTGAAAGGTATAAGATGAATATCATAGCTCTGCAAGAAATTAGACAGCCAATAATCGGAAAACAAGATTTGGATAGTCACTCTTTATATACTGTAGTCACTCTTTATATACTAAGTGGTCTACCTTCTCGAAGAGAATTTGGAACTGGTTTTCTTGTGGGTGCACGTATACGAGAAGCCGTGATGAAATTCATTCCGGTCAATGAGAGGATCTGCTATCTAAGGGTACCTAAAAATATTTCTCTTATTGCCGTGCATGCACCTACTGAAGCTAAAACCATCGACGAGAAGGATAATTTCTACATAGCACTGGAAGAGGTTATGAAACAAAGACCAACACGCGACTTCAATATGGTTTTTGGTGACTTTAATTGGTAGGTTGGAAGAGATATTACTTATGGAAATGTGGTGCGCATTTGAACTCAAATGATAATGGTGAGCGAATGACTGAGTTTGCATTATCAAATAATTTGAGAATTGCCAGTACTTTCTTCCCGCATCGATCGATTCATAAGCAGACTTGGGTCTCACCGAATGGAAACACTCGTAATCAAATTGATCACGTACTGGTAACAGCACGTTTCTTTTCGAGTGTTCTGGATGTGCGATCCTTTAGAGATACATACATTGGAAGTAATCACTTCCTTGTATGTGCTAAAATAAGGTTCCACTTTCCAAATCCAGGCGTTCCAAAATTAAATCAACGGAAACGTTTTAACATTTCATCACTAAAGAATGCTGAAACAGAAGAGAGATATCAAAACCACATTACTGAAACGTTGGAGAAATCAGAAACTATTAATGGAGACGTCGATAAATTATGGTATTTACTCAGGGATGCTGTCTTAAGCGCGGCTGAGGGAATACTTGGACGACCACAAAACCACTCCCAGAAGCATTGGATGGATCAAGCATGCCTTGACGCTATTCAATACAAAAGAGATTGCTAGCTAAAATGTCTAAAAGGACGCAATACCAGGTCCACGAAGGAGAACTATAAACTGGCAAGATAAGCCGTTACAAAGCTATGTAGACGAACGAAGAGAGAATGGTGGAAGAGACAGTGTGAGGAAATTGAAAGCTTCAATAAGGAACATCAACCGCGTAACTTCTCTCAACAGGTTAAAACCTTAAAAAAGGGACCTCAAACTAGATCGACTGCTATTCAAAACGAAGATGGGGAGCTACAAGTAGACCTTAAAAATATTTTAGATACTTGGGCCGCTTATTTTGAGAAACTTCTCAACTTAAGTGACCAGCAACAAGTCGGACGACGAGCAAAGCTTATTCGTGCGTCAAAGGTACATGTAGACGAACCCACCAAAAAGGGGTTCGATGCGGCGCTGTCAAAATTAAAATGCAATAAAGCACCTGGTATCGACGATATAACATCCGAAATGATTGTACATGGCGGTGAAACTATATCTTCAAGATTGTTTGAACTTGTTCAAATGATCTGGCGAACTGAAACCATGCCACAGGACTGAAACTCAGCTATGCTGATACCAATCCATAAAAAAGGTAATCGCTTACAATGTGCAAACTACAGGGGAATTGCTCTACTCTGCACAGCATATAAGATCTTTTCCTACATTTTGCTAGCCAAAATCAATCCTTTTGCTGAACAACTGTTTGGAAAATCAGTGTGGTGAAGAAGAATATCAGTGTGGCTTCCGGCAAGGCCGAGGTACCACCGATGCACATTTCTCGATAAGGATGATTTTGGAAAAGTGTCGAGAATTCAACATACCTGTGCACCAACCCTTCATTGATTTGAGGCAGGCCTACGACTCTCTCGAACGAGAGACTCTATGGTCTGCTCTGGTGTCAATGGGTATCCCTGGTAAGCTGGTATCACTATGCAAAATGACAGTACAGAACTCTCAATGCTGTGTACGAGTAGAGAACGAAATATCAAAGTTTTTTAAAGTCGACTCCGGTTTAAGACAAGGTGATGCTATCTCTCCTATACTGTTTAATCTAGCCTTGGAATATGTGTGCCATCAAAAGAAACTACCGACTAACAACAATATCTTGTCAATAAACTCAGTACAGATGATCGGGTTGGCTGATGATGTTGTCATCGTCGGCCGAAGTGAAGCTGTTATGAGTGAGACTTTCAAGTCGCGTGAGAGTGGTGCTAGAAAAATTGGTCTTCAAATTAACTATGATAAAACCAAACATATGTTTCAAGAGAGACTGAGAAGAAAGATTTGATGTGCGGCGATGAAAGAATTGAGGGAGTTGAATCTTTTAAATATTTGGGATCCGTGCTTGACTCAAACAACAGCATACTTACAGATATAAAAGCTCGAATCGCTGCAGGTTATCGAACTTTCTACTCAATTAAACCTCTTCTTGGATCACCGTATGTATCCACTAACACCAAACTCAAGTTATACAAGACGTTGATAAGACCGGTGAGATCGTACGCTACACATTTGGTCCACATAAGACAGACGATGGAGAGTACAGAACGCGATATAACGTTGAGATCAGAGACCTTCTTGAGGGTCCAGATATAATAGGTTGTATCCGTTCCAACAGGATTGCTTGGTTTGGGCACGTTCTACGAGCCAATCCAGCCTGGAATTATTAGAAAAATGTACGTTAGTACCCCAGGTAGTGGGCGACCGCGAGGTAGACCACGACTGCAATGGGAGACGGACATAATAAACGACCTTAGGCTGAAAATCGGCTGCCATGGTAATCATGTCGCTGTTGCGAATGACCGTGGTGAATATTCGAAGCTGATTAGCCTGGCAACGCTCCTACATGGAGCATGAACGCCGATAAAAAAAAAAAATTTAAAAATAAAAAAATTTAAATTAAAAATGTAAATTAAAAAAATTTCAAAATTGATATAAATATTTTTTTTTATTGATTTTTTTCTGTGTACATGGAACATATACGGCAAAAACAAAACAAACAAATCTTTAGCAAATCTAACAGTTTAAAGCTGTTTAAAAGTTTTTTTTTACTAGGGGTCATGAGATAGGGGTAAAATATATATTATACACCAAGGCAGAGGTTTGCAAGTTTGTCTCCGGAAGTGTTCTCTAAGGGATGTTATCTAAAAAAGGAAATCTCTAATGGATGTTATCGCCCTAAGAGATTTCCTCTTCACGTCAGGAGGAAAAACTTGCACTCCTTCCCCTCTCACAAGGTGCAAATTTTTTCAAAAATTTCACGTGTTTTATTTTATTTTTATTTTCTTTATCCTACCATGAAACGCGAATTTAAAAGTAAAATATGGAGGGACTGAAATCTCACAGCTCTGAGATATCAAGACTTCGGTCTGGGTTAGGGATTTTGATATAGTTTTCGGAATAAAACTTTTATGAGGACATTATTTTTAGATATCGGCAGCGATGTATATTAAACACAAAACTCTTAAAATAAAATCAAAAATTTAAACTTTTTTCAGAATTCGAAAAATATTCCAGAAATTATTACAAAATCAAAAATTTAAATTTATTCAAAATATTTTAAATTATTGCAAAAATTATAAAAATCAAATATGTATACAAACTTTTTCCAAAATTCTCAAACTAATTCTAATTCTGAAACAAAATTCTAAGAATATCGCAAAAATTATAGCAAAATCAAAAATACAAACTTTTTCCGAATTCCAAAAATATTCCAAAAATTATAACAAAATCAAAGATTGAAACTTTTTCAGAATTCTAAAAATATTGCAAAAATTATAACAAAATCAAAGATACAAACTTTTTTTAAAATTCTAAAAATATTTGGAATTACAAAAACCAAAATTGAAATTTTTTCCAAATCAAAAAACTTTTTCCAAAATTCTAAAAATATCCCAAAAGTTATAACAAAATCAAAAATTTCCATGTCCAATTCATGTTCGATTACATTTCATGCCATACAAATAATTAATTTCATTTTTTGGCAAAAAAATGAAAATCTTTTGACAATATTTTTTTGACAAACTTATAATTCAATAATCTAGTTTTTGGCCTCACATATTAATCCCGACCATCAATATTTCTCTAAATTCAATTTTCCTACTCGTAATCACTTAAAATAACGGTTTTTAAGCAAAAAATATGCAAATTTCCTTGTTTTGACACACTTGACGATTTTTTGACACACTTCCGGGACAGCTCTTTTTTCAAAACCGAATTAGATCTATGGAATCAAATAATGTCATAAGTAGCAAGAAATTTCCACTTGGACGATTTTGCACAGTTCTCCATGCGGAAGTGTATGCTATCAATGAATGCACGCATGCAATAACACGTCTGCGTCTGCAAGGGAAACAAATCTGCATCTGTTCGGATAGCCAAACAGCTATCAAAGCATTGGTAAGCCCGGAGGCTACTTCCAAACTCTTCAATGAGTGTATAAATAACTTTTGTAGGACAGCGCAAATCAAACATATCACATTGCGGTGGGTTCCGGGTCATAGTGGCATTCCGGGCAACATAAAAGCGGAACTTGCAAGAGTCCGAGCGGACATGAAATGTTTAGATCCAGAACCCGCCTTAAGGTTATCCAAAACGTTTGCCTTGTCACTATTAAAGGCCGATGTCGACCTCAAGGTGAAGGCCTTGTGGAATGCATCATCAACAGGCAGGCAAAGTAAAATGTTTATCAGCATGTCTGAAAAAAAGGTTAATTTTCTCTTAAGTCTGAAGAGAAAAACTCTCAGCACTGTGGTCGGTGTCCTTACAGGACATGGACATCTAAATAAAAACCTCTTTATCATGGGACTTAGTGAAAGTCCTGTGTGTGGGTGTTGTCTTGAAGAGGAGGAGGACTCTGAGCACTTTTTGTGTGTATGCCCAGCCTTCTCTAATGTCAGAGCTAGGATTTTTGGCTCTGACACCGTAGAGGCTGACAGAATCAAACTGTCGCCAATACAGTTGGTTTTGGATTTCATTAAAGTTACAGAAAGGTTTATGGAATAGTTGTTATGAGACCAAACTCGGAAACGGCGCTATGGACCGTAGAGTCTGCACGTCAAGACAAGTTCTGCCTCGTCAACCTGTCCAACCCTTTCTAATCTAATCTAACCCAATTAGGATTATTATATTGTACTACTAGGCGAAATTTAGAAATAATAAATCTTAACTTTATACTGATATGCTTAACACTAAGAAAATAGTTATATATTGATAGATAAAAGCTACATTAGTCAGTAATTCTAATCACGATATTTTGTTACATTTTAAAACCAATTGTCTTATGTGTAGAAAAAATGTTACTCATAACAACAATAATTTTTTTATTTCCTGATAACATTTTCTTATTGTGTTTGAATAAAATCGCAAAAACAAATATTTAAAAGTACAAATACGCTTGTTTGGAGTGAAAATATAAAAATTAATGCACAAAGCAATGAAGGTGCAATAAATGTTATTGCTTGATTAAAACATAAAAAACATCTAACCAGGTAGACATGTTTTAAATTAGGGTTTATAATTGTTATGCTTATAAACTACATAAAAATACAGGTTCGAAATTATAAATATTTAACATTATTACATAAATTAAAAACTGCAATAACTCTGAATCACGGCTATCATAACAGTTTATTAGAGACTTTTTTTTGTATTTTTAAATTGAAACGATTTCAAGGAAGATAATTATTATTATGAATACTTTCCCCAAACTCACGACATCGATTGTGATTTGATAAGGATAAAGTAATTAGCCGTTAAAAAATCTAATAAAACAAGATGGCACAACAAATAAAAATAAACTCATATACGTTTTTATTCGAGGCATAAAATTATAATAACTAATAATAAAAATGAATTGTACTAAAGACAGGAAATAGAAATTGATTTATAAAAATTATCACGTTCACATAATATTCACTATCTTCTGTATGTTGGGTATTTACTTGTTTTCTCCTCCACACATTATTGTTTGATTGATATTTTATGTTATTTGATTTCGGTGTCCTTCTTATTCCAGCAACATTGGTATGTTATTTTAAGAATAAATAATATAAAATTATTATTGTCTGTACATGTAAGTTTTAATTTTTACCATATTTGCATAAATGAAGACAAAAAGATAAACTTACATACATATGTTCTCTCCTGTTTAATCTCATTAAATTAACGTCTGCTTCATCGTCATAATAAAAAATAACCAAATCAATTAAATTTTTTTATTTTATAATTTTAGTTTGCGGTTTAGTGTTTTTTTCTTATAATTGAATTTCCGCACGCGCTCTTGTACATTTTTCATTCTGCACGTTATCATTCAACGTCATTCTGTAAGTATTTATTATCAAACTATTTTGTTTCTGTTATTTGATATATTCTTAATAATAATATTAAGTTTTCTTTCAATTATGTGTATATGTCCATCAGAACTGTGCCAGTCTAATTTTGGCAATATGTACATTTAAAATAAAATAATAGAAATAACGAACAAAAAATCATAAAATAACTTTTGATGCTCTGGAAGGTGTTTGAAGAGGGATAAACTGTATTACTTACGTATTCGAGAAAATCTTATTTTCAAGTGGAATTTTTTTTTTGTAATTTAATTTTACTCAATATACATAATTTAGGGTAAATTAGATTTAATATTTTCAACGTTAAGCAATGTTTTTAATGTATTAAATAAAAATAATTCTATTTTGGTAACATAAGTGCTGTTTTGTTAAAACCACAACTTATATTTTGTGTTTTTTATTTAAATGGAACTATAAGTCATCGACGATTATAAATTTTGCATTATATTTAATATAACTTGAATTAAAAATCCCGTTATTACTCAAACATTTACAAGGGATTTATAAAATATTACCGATAAGATCAAAAGTTCTAATCAATCTTATGAATTTTTATTGCATTAGAAGATATATTAAAAATCAATTTGCAACATTAAAGATTCACAACAAAATCTGCATTTCATTCTAAAATCATTATCAATTCAACATGTTTGTTATCATTATGATAGTTTAAATAATTGCTATACTCCAAATAAAATCCGAATAATCGAATATACCCAAATAAAAAATATATGTAGTTTTTGTGTTCAATTTTCAATGAATGCTTTTTATAGAAATAATGGAATTCAAATTGAATTTTAATAATTTAAAGTTCGTTATACTTCTATGCTTGTAAGTTGGTAATATCGATATATTGATTAAATATTTAAAAAAAATTAAGTAGACAAAGCGTTTCTGGTGGTCATGGATTTAAATATTAAAAAAACAAATTTCAACATTTATAAAAATGTAAGTAAAAAACAAAAATAGTATAAATTTTCGGCTGCGTGTAGAAAGTAATGTTATTACTGAGTAAACGACACGTAATTATTTTGAATTCCCCACCAGTTCTGGAAATATCCAGAACTGGTGGCAGAACTTGTGTTTCACAAATATAGTGAGCTTATAAAGATTTTTGTTAGTTATATAGGTTTATTTCGTTTAATAGTTGAAAACTGATACAATAAAATAACATAAACAATATTACTGAAAGTGGTAGAACCAAAAGTTGTGATGAAGAACTACTGTGAATCTTGCAAAAGTGTGACATATCAAGTTTCATCCAATTCGACTAGTCTGCGCTTAAGCATTACGTAAGCGAACTTTGAAAATACTTTACATTCTAAATTTTACAAATTTTACAAATTTAAAAAAAAAATCCATTTTCACGATTATAAGCTCATTAGATGCTCGCTCAGTAGACTGTCAGTAGGCAGTAATATAAAATACAAAATCTCATGATTTAAAAGTACCATCTTCGTTCCATCTGCTTATCTAAAATTTGAACGATCCCTTATTAGGGTTTAAAGTTTAAAGCAAATAGCTGTTCGGTATAAAAAACTTAAGCAAAGCAAACAAAAATTGTGTCAGATACAAAAATATAGGAACCCTCGCAAACACTTATAGAGTAAGGGATTCATAAATCCCGGGATTTATAATTTGTAATTTGAAGAAAAAAAACACAATTTTCAAATAGAAAATGCATAATTCATTTTTTTAGTGTTGAAAGGTATATACATACTAAAAAAATTAACTTACTATTTCAACTTCTTAAAAAAATTAAAATTCAATAAACAAAATAAAACTTTAATTGCCGACGATTGAAAAAACCAGTTCCGATTCCAAACTTCTTAGTGGAATAGTCAATAAATTATTACACGTTCACTGAAATACAGCTTTCAATTGTGGTGAAGTAAAAATGTCTTATTATATGCAAATTCACTCGACCGATACTCAAAAGTGTAATTAACCGCTTCCATTCGACTTCCTCAAAAACTAAAATTACGAATATCTGGATATCGCAATCTTGACTTCTTCTTCTTTTATTACCGGTTACACGGTAATTTTTTTTTTTTGGAAACCCCGTTTAACCGGTTAACAGCCGGTAATTTTAGCCGTTTGCTACTGACATGCATCTATCAGTAGCAATTTTTTTAGACCGTTTTTGTTTTGAAATTTTGAATGCTATTTTTTAATTTGCTAGTTAAAAAAATAAGATAAATATATATTAAAGTATGTACATAAAAACAATTTCATTTCACAGATGTATGTCAGTGTTCAAAAGTGTCAATTTTTGAATAGAAATCGTGTCAGTAGTAAAGGGTTAAGTACAACCATACTTGATCTTATTTTTTTGTGCATGTACTTTATACCAGCTAAAAACCTGTAAAGTTATAACAAAAAAAGTCGGACAAGTGCGAATAAAATTCGCTCGCTAAGGGTTCGTGAATGTAAAAGAACACAATATCAAAAATAAATGACAGAGTTGTGTTGTACAGTCTTTATATTGCCAGACTATGAACAGAATAAATGCACGATTAAACATCAATAGTAATTGATGAATAGTAAATTGACGTCAATAGTATATGTCAATCACATGACACAAAAATGAAAATGACACAAAAAATGTTACTTGAGGTTAAATGTTATCCATAGCTGTTTATGTTAACTAAAGAAAGATTTAACTAGCTTTTAAATGGTTTAAATTGGGAATATTTTTTCTATAACTCAGTGTCGAAATTTAGGGTGATGGTGGTATACATATACTAAAAATAGTACTTTTTTAAAAATAACTAAAAAACTGTGCATCGCAAAATTTTAAAAAAATTGAAAAGTTTCTTAAATTAGGTGCCCTTTCAAATGACACCAACTCATTTGGCTCAAAAGAGATTTTTTTCTTCCTCCCTATTCCCATCCCCTAAAAACACAAACATGAAATTATTGGAGACGTCGCTATAATTGTCATTAAAAGTTTACCAAACTTCCTGTCTATGTGCATTTTTCCAAATTTTTCTGTCAATCAGTGTCGGATCGTAGGGGAAGGAACGGTTTGAAAGTTTTACTGAGTGTGAAAGTGTCACTTTTTTGACAATAATTCAAAAACTATGCATTGCGAAATTCTAAAAAAAATGGCAATGTTTCTAAAATCAAGTGCTCTTTCAAATGACACCCCATTTGACCTGGTTTTAAATTATGTTTTTACCCCTTCTCATTCCCATCCCCTTTAATAAATATAGTTATGAGTATTTGCCACCTTTCTATATTTTTCATTAAAAACCTACTAATTTTTCTAACATTTCAAATATGTTTTAAGATTTTCGATGAAGTAGGGTCGGAGTTAATCGCGGCAATAAAACATAGAGAAAACGTCATTTTTCAAAATTATACAAAAAATGGTGAGGTGTAAAATTCCAAAATACATTTTTAAGGAAAACTGAAATGAAGCCCTTTCATATGATACCCTATTCGTCTCGATAAAAAAAATGTATGTTCCCAAAGGCTTTACACCGTACTTCTGTAAAACAAACGAACACAAATTTATTTATTTTTTAACCCGCCATCAAATTTTAGGTTCATCATATTAATGGTTCACGATATAATCGAAATAATGCGAAAAACACGTTGTAGTCTCACCAATAGTGTTTCGTATAAAAAACGGAACCCTAAAAACTGTTCGAAAACAAATATGAATAGGAAAAAAATTTAAATTTCTTCGGTCTGAAAGACCTAAGTATTACATTCATGAGCCAAAAGTGAAATTCTTAACCCCCACTTTTTTTTGGCATTTCTCGACGTTTTAAGACCTACTGATTCTAAAAAAGCAAAAAAAAATGTATGTCTGTCTGCCGGCCGGCCGGCCGTCCGTCATTACCTACGCTGCAGGGAAAACCGCTGGAGGGATTTACAAAATTTTTTTTCTAAAAATAGGTATACTCAAGGGACAGGTCTGAAAGGACGCTATGTTCGATAACTGTACCGGATGTGTGTCAAAAAAATCATTAAGTGTGTCAAAAAAATCATGTCAGTGTGTCAAAAATAGCAAATATTCATATTTTTGGCTTAAAAGCCACTTCATTTTAGGTGATTACGAATAGGAACATTGAATTTGGAGAAATTTTGATGGTAGGGATTGGTATGTGAGATCAAAACAAAAATTATTGCATTATAAGTTTGTCAAAAAAATGTTGTCAAGTATAAAAAGAAAGATTTTTATTTATTTTTTTACCCAGTTTTTTGGAAAAAAATAAAATTATTTGTTTGTTTGAAATGAAATTTTATTATTATTATGAGAATTATGGCATTATAAGTTTGTCACAAAAATGTTGTCAAGTGTGTCAAAAGAAAGATTTTTATTTATTTTTTTACCCAGTTTTTTGGAAAAAAATAAAATTATTTGTTTGTTTGAAATGAAATTTTATTATTATTATGAGAATTATGGCATTATAAGTTTGTCAAAAAAATAATGTCAAGTGTGTCAAAAAATGATTTCATTTATTTTTTTAGCCAATATTTTGGGGGAAAAAAAGTAGCTGTTTTTACGACGTTAATGTAATTGAAAATGAAATCGGGCATGGAAATTTTTGAATTTGTTATAGTTTTTGAAATATTTTTGGAATTTTGAAATTGTATTTTTGATTTTGTAATAATTTTTACAATATTTTTAGAATTTTTGAAAAAGTTTTAATTTTTGGTTTTGTAAGAATTTTTTGAATATTTTTAGAATTTTGAAAAATTTTTTATTCTTGATTTTATTATAATTTTTGGAATTTTGAAAAAAGTTTTAATTTTTGCAATATTTTTAGAATTTTGGAAAAGTTTAAATTTTTAAGAATTTTTGGAATATTATTGTAATTTAGAAAAAGTTTAAATATTTGATTTTATTCTAGTTTTTGGAATATTTATGGAATTTTGAAAAAAGTTTGATTTCATTTAATTTAACAATATTTTTGGAATTTTGATTATAATTTTCCGGCAACGTATTGATGTTTCGTGTTAGTTTTGTAATAAATTTCTAAACAGAGATAAAAAATACTTGTACTTTAACAAAGAGTTATGTTTGATATACATCGCTGCCCAAAACTAAAACCATGTCCTCATAAAAGTTGTTTGCCGAAAATTATATCAAAATCCTTTAACCCAGACCGAAGTCTTGATATCATAGAGCTGTGAGATTTCAGCCCCTCCATATTTTGTTAATTTCAATCAAAGGTCTAAGAGCAAGAGTATATTAACCAAAAATTGGATAAAACTGGGAATGGCACGGAAAATAAACACATCGAAAAAATATAAATGAACCTGCAAAATTAAAATAATTTTAAAAAATATATAAAATATATAATATATAATTACCAATAATGAACTGTGACGCCTTTTTCCGGGTCTACTGGGTCTAGACCCAGGACTTTGCAGTGATTTAGACTTCAGATTATGCTTGAAAATTTATAATATTCGGCTCTATTTTTTGGACCCTTCGAATTCTTTAAAAGTCATACTGCGTACTGCCGCAAGGTGCAAGATTTAACAACTTTTAAAGATGGCACAGGTAATGGTTTGAATATATAAAAATAGTAACTAGCTTTTTTAAGTATTTGCTAGTTTTAACTAAACAAAAAAAAACTAGCAAACACTTAAAAAACCTAGTTACTAGGATTTATGCATACGACCCATTGATTATAATAAACAAAGTAATCCAATTCATCAAATGTTAGTATCACAGGTTAGTTCAAAATAGATTTGCTAATATAAGAAAATAAGAAGCTTGACATTAGATACTATTTAAAGAAACTAAAAATATACCTATGCAGACAAATGTCGTGAAACTAAGTCACTTGTGTCACTTGACAGTTGTAAGTAACAGAATTTGTTTGGTATAGCCAAAAATGTTAAGAAACAAGTGCCTTACTTATTCAATGTCTTATAAGTCACCGAAATACGCAACTACAAGATGCTTTGAAAAAATTGACGAGAATAGTATATTTTCCTAAAAGAGATGAAAACATTGTTTTTTAAGTGAGTAAACATTTGTTCACGAGACGCGCTAGCGTCGAGTGAGACATGTTTACGAACGAAAAACGTTTTTATCTCGCGTAGGAAATGCAATTTTTTCTATGATACTAATATATAATCGATATTTACTATAAATTATAAAGTTATAAATCGACAACAAAACATTCAAAATTCATATTCTATTTTTTCATGGTTACGTTGTTTAAAATATGTAACGATCGCAATAATCGCAAAACAATAATAAAACCAAATTCATCTTCGTTTTCAATTCAATAAAAATGTATTTCATTAGTTTCCATTCATTTTCACATTAACAATAATTTAAAATTTTCTAATACTTAACTGCTAGTTAAATTTCAATTGTACTATAAAAAACAAACGAACGTACTAAATTTTTATTTCCAATTCTAACAAACAGATGTCGTTATTAATCTTTATTGAATTTCTTTTTAGTATTACCCGAGCTATTTTGACATGATAAGATGTCAAAAAGAATTAACAAAAACACATTTTTGTTTGAAAATATTGTCTTTCTGTTTTTGGGTCTTCAACCAAAATGTTGAATTGAGATTGTTATTAAACACTCAATAAAACGTATTAAAGAAAAAATACTAATTCCATTTTATTTTGAGTTTAAAAAGAAATTGTTTTAATTTATACAGAAAAAAAGGTTAACTTTGTTTTCACTAGTGTGTGATTTGGATGAAATATATATATATTTTTTTTAAAAAGTGTTTCATTCTGTTTTCATTAAGTTTATACTTAATTTATCATAAAGGAAAAAGATTGCTTTATAAAAGTGGCAGTACATGAAAAATAAAGTATCCAATGATGTTATCGAAAGTATGAGTAGTAAGGATAACAGTGATCGAAGCATATTACCACAGTTAGAAACAGTCGAGTGTATGGTGGATTTTCCGGTTGTAGAAACCGTATGGATTTAAAGCAAAATATGAAGTGGAAAGTTAAAGGATTAAAGGCAATGTTCAATTGGGCATTTCGAACAACGAAGGTGTAATTCAGCAGCAGCAACTGATGTTCACAAATTAGTTCATCCAATACAGTTGGTTGATTAGTCAAGGGAATTGGAACACATAGACCAAATCTTCAATCAACAGTTATAAGTTAAGGTACTTACAGTAAATATATTAATTTTTTTATTTATTCCTCGTTCCCCTTTGGAATGATAGGCTAGATTTTTTTCAGATAATAAGAGATTCCCAAATTTAGGATTCTGTGGGGATAAACGCTATCCCGTAGCAATATTATTAATATTATTTTGTACGAAAGGTCCATAATAACAATCTGTCGCCGAACCAAAAACGGACCGGGGGAATATTTTGGTAATATAACACCGTGATTACGGTGGAGTTTTGTTACCGTTAGGTACGAATTTGTTGTGTTATTTAGAGCTATTTTCGGCGCGAAAAATATTTTTTTTTCATTTTTTTTCATGTATTTGGGCGGTGTCAACCGGTTTGGTTGACTTCGAACTTGTTTGGATAAGAACCAGTTGGGTTTTTTTTTATATGTATATTTTTCTTTTTTTTCATTTTTTTAATAATTTTTAAGAATTTCACAATTTGATAAATTTAAAAGGAATTTTTGAGAATTGAATTCAGCGGTAGTTGCAATAACGAATTCAAATGACTATTAAATGCTGCACAGGTACATTTAATTTTGGGATATATAAATATTTACTTGAAGAAGACAAATAATAAGCAATTCTAAGACTTATTAGAATTTGAAAGGAAATTGTATTCTGCTTTCGCATTAGCCTTTTGGTCTTTGAGTTCTTGGTAGAGCCAGTGTTAAAAATACCATTATTTGTTTTTCTCTAATTAAGTATAATATTCTAAAGATTAAATTCTAATTCTAACATTTAATTTGGTTTTTACAATAGTGTAGAATTGTATTTGGATTAACACCATATTTCTTACACTCAAAAATGCACACAGTCAGAAATTTTGGCTCGTTTAGGAGCAAGCGTCGGCCGGGGCCAGGAGAGTTGGGTCAGGCAGCGGTTAAGCCGGGTGTGAATGAGGTAGATGAAGTAATGCATGAGATTGTGAGTGAAGTGATGAATGTGGTGAATGAGAGGGAACAGGAAAAAATGAATGCAGAACTGAATGAGAAAAGGAATCAACTATATTTAGAATTGATGGATGACATAGCGAATGAGCAGTATGATGAATGGTTGGATGTAGTGATAAGTGAGATTGTAAATGAGGAAGTGAATGAGTTGGCGGATGGAGTGATGAATAAGGAGATAAATGAGTGGGCAGATGAGGTAGTGCATGGAGTGGAGGAAGTGGATGAGATGAATGAGGAGTTGGTAGGAGAAGTGGTAGTTGATGAAGTGAATGAGTGTGTGGATGAAGTGATGGATGCGCGAGAGAGATATCGATTGAGGAGGCTAGAAAGGGATAGGAAAAGGTGGAGGGAGAAAAAGAGTAGGAGGAAGAAGCAGAAGGCAGCGTGGTTGGCCGAGGAGGTAGAGTTCTCGTCAGTCATGCACGCTTATGCGGAGATATTGGCTGAAGAGAACGCTATCTCTGAGTCCAATCACAGGGGAGAGAACCCTCGACGGTGGTTGGGACCGCAAGTGGCCCCGGGAAATTGTGTGCATCTTTGAAATGTATTTTGTTCTGAATTTGGAAAAAAACCGTTTTGGGGCAGTAATTTTTTTCGGAGACTGTTTTTTTATACTGTCATTGTACATAGTGTATATAGTAGGTTAATTGTTGTATAATTGTACATATTTGTACATATTTTTGGTATATAGGAAGCGGATGTAGTGGTTTGTGTGGAGTGTTATGTTACAATAGCACCAACGAGATGAAATTAAGAAACCAAACCGATGAAACGATTTAGCCATTTGAACTTTTTGTGAGTAGCTTTGGCAAATATTATACATTGATAGGAATTGGATAGTAGATCATATTTAAATATTTATACATTAATAAATTAGATCTGGAATCTGATGCTCGTTTTAACGGTGCATTTTGGCCTGCGTGAAACAAATACATGATTTTAATTTCTTTACCACTAATGGTTATAATCGGTGAAAATCCTGTTTTGGTTGTGGTAGATTCGAACTATTTTTAATTTCGCGATGAAAATATTGTACATTCCACTACAGTTGAGCGTTTGTTAGAATTAATTGATTTTTTTTTGGGTGTTAATTTTTTTATTGTTGTGTAATGATTACAAGTGTGTAATTGATAATTTCTCTCAGCGGTACCTCTAACAAAGGATCCATGGGGCTTATCTCCTTAACATAATTATGTTCTTAGATCGCCTCTGTCCATTATGGACATGCGATCGAAGTTCATTGGTTTCTTCTCTTCATTTCAGAAGGAGTTTTCTGGTGATAAGGGAGTGACTACTGCTGGTCTGTACTTAGGTACAAACCAGTAGTACCATTCCCTGCACAGAAGCTTCTTTAACGAAATGAAGAGGAGAACCAATCATTTTTTTTTATCAGGATCGAGGCTTCACCTCACACAACTTCAACATTTTTCCACTCTTACATTTAGCTTGCAATAGACAGTTTTCATTAAGTTTAGGATTTGAAGTCTGGTGTTCGGGAGCGTTCTTCGACTATGGCATTAGTTTAATGGTAATTTATTTTTAGGTAGAACAACCGCAGCTGGGTCAGTAGAAATGGGCCTGGAGTCTAATCGTGACAGTTGCGATTGTTTTTGTTAGGTTGGGGAGATACTGTTCTGTAGAATCTGGTCGTTAGGGGCTTTTCTAGTCGGTTCTCACATGCATTGTTGGAGTGGGCTCGCGAACGCGATAATTCAAATACTAAATAAAATGGATATTGTAGCCATACTTACTTTTATGTGTCTCCAGACGAATCTAGATTTTGGGAATCTCTTATTATATTAAATAAAAATAAAATAAATCAAACAAATTTTTCAAAAAATTAAATAAATAATTTTTATTAAATAAAATAAATTTTCGTAAATTAAATTTTAGGTAACTAAATAATTTTTTTTAAATTTAAATAATTTTAGGTAATTAAATAAAATAAATTTTTTATTAATTAAGCAATACGTCAAGAAATAAATAAATATTTTTTATTTTTTTTAAAAAATAAATCAATATTTTGAGCTAGGACGTTGCATCCAATAAATAAACATCCTTTTTGAATATTTTTTATTTTTCAATTTTTTTTAAAATAAATAAATATATTTTAGGGGTGCTATCGTCAATAACTAATTTTAGGTATATATATATATTTCAGTATATCTGAAATTAAATAAATAAATTATATTTTAATATACAATATCTTAGGAATTTCTGTAAAGATTCAGCAAAGATTAGCTACGACAGTTTTTTTTGTTCCTTTACAAGTTTGGTTTTTACAAAAATTTTCTGTTTTTTTTGGGGCGTTCGTTGTTTTTTTCCGTTTTGCGGTTTTTATTGTTTTCACTTTTACATTTCCGTCGTACTAACTCTACAATTTTTTTTTTTGGTTGTTGAGAATTGGTTTTATTATTGTTGTTTGATTTTGTGAATTCTGGATTTGATAAATTTTACCATCAAAATGTCAAACCAAATAGACGTTGACCATCCGTTCTATGGTCTAGAACCCAGCGAACTGCTGGTCGAATGTTTGGTTCGGGGTGTGAATTTCGGGGGGGCCGATTGGGCAGAGGAACTGCGAAACCATGCAGATCATGGGTCAGTTCCAATAACAGTGTCTCATGCGAGAGATTTGATTGAGGAATCTCAAATGGTGGTGCAGGCAGCACAACTTATTTTAAATCAAGTACGTCGACTTCAGTCACCGATTGATCAGACCCTCTTGGATGGTTTGGCGAATCGAGTGTTACATTATACGGGTAGGATGAATAGGTTGGGTCCTCGCAATGACTTGCAAGAAGCCCGCACCTACGCTATCTCACAATTGTCACGCGCTTGGAGTATAATAGGATCATTATCAACACGTCCAATTATGCAGAGTAAACCAGGAGTATCATCTGCTCCACCTGCTTCACCTGCTTTTCAACCAGATGAGAGATCCACACCGATCCCAGTACAGCCAATAACTGAGACAATAAATAGTCTGAATCGTACAGACCATCAACAACAGAGACGGTCGGAACAATTACCACCGGCTTATCTTCAGCAATCAGGTTTAAGAGCGGAGGACTTCGCATTACCACAACTGGGTTCATCGTTCCAAGCTGAACAAATATACATCAATCCGGCATTGGTACAGCAGCCTCTGAATTATCAACCGATACCACAGGAGCAGTTACAACAATTTCAAACAAATTATCCACAAGCTCCATTAACAGCACCACCACCATACAACCCACTTCCTCAGGTATCTCGTGTCGCGGCTCCAGCATTGTCACCGGGAGCATACCGAGAGGTACGTAGGAACAATTTGAGTCGTTATGACTCAAATTGGGTTCCGAACTTCACAGGGGATGGTCACTCTCCTGATGTTCATGAGTTTATCCATCGAGTGGAGGCGGCTGCAAGGAGGGACCGTGTGTCCTGGGACGACCTGAGGTCGATCGTTCCACGGTACCTCAAGGCAGCTGCCGATAGATATTATTTGAATTTGACTCATGAATATGAGGAAGTGACCTACTCAGTGCTTAGGGAAGGACTCCTACGCACCTTCGGTACGCTCACCGATGATAAAGCGGTATTACGTGTTCTTTTGAACCGTAAACAGAAAGTCAAAGAGAGCGTTTATGAGTATTTAGTTGAAGTGGGTTCGTTAAATCGGAGATTAGTTCGACCATTTGCTGCAGCTGAATTATTAGAAATCGCTAGGGAAGGACTGAGTGTAGAACTGAAGAACGCTACACTTGCAGCAACAATTACAACTATGGACGAGCTTCGGACATTGTGTCAGAAGTTCGAACGTTTGTGGTCTACACCAGTCCCAACCAGAATGTCAAACTTAAGGTTTAGCAAGCTACAGCAGGTGGATGATTATGAGGTGGATGTGGAACTTGATCGAGATGGATATTTTGAAACGATGGATTCAAAACAGCCCGAACAACAGCACGAAGAAAACGACGAGAGATGTAGCAACGCAGGACGATCGATCACCACTCAGGAAACCAGAATAAAATCACCTAGTACATTTAATTTCCCATCATTACATCACACATATTTTAGACGTCTGGAACGTAACATCAGATATTGGAGGATGAGGAAATTATTTCGCAAAGCTTGTATTTCATCTATCCTTTCAGAAACAAAGGATCCTCGGCCGCGACTAGCAATAAGGATTTTGGACAAACATATTTCAGGTCTATTGGATAGTGGAGCGTCAATCACTATACTTGGAAGAAATTCCTTGGATTTATTGGAATCATCAGGTACAACTTACCGTAAGTACACTTCGTGTATTCGTACGGCAGATGGTACTGCAAATAAAATTTTGGGTTACATAGAAGTTCCAATAACTGTGAATGGCTCCACTAAACCAATGCGGTTCCATATAGTCCCTGGATTACGAGAAGAGCTCTACCTGGGCATAGATTTCTGGGAGAAATTTGGTATTGTTCCTTCATTTGTTAGTGAACTGACTCGCACAGAGCTACAAACTGTTAATATACATAACCTCACCACTGACCAGCAACGAGAATTGGATATGATCAAGGATTCTTTCCCGTCATTTGAAGTGTCTGGACTCGGAAAGACTTCTTTAGTTGAACATGTCATCGATGTTGGTGATAGTGCACCTGTTAAACAGAGGCACTATCCCACATCGCCGGCTGTTCAACTAAAGGTTTATGCCGAACTCGACCGAATGCTTCAAATGGGCGTGATCGAAGAGAGTAACAGTTCTTGGTGCTCGCCAGTGGTGTTGGTACAAAAAGAATCTGGTAAAAACAGATTATGTATTGATAGCCGTCGTGTCAATTCACTAACGAAAAAGGACGCTTACCCACTTCCCTTGATTGATGGCTTACTAGGTCGTCTAAATAGCACAAAGTACATTTCAAGTATTGATCTCAAAGATGCTTTCTGGCAGATTCCTCTGGCAGAAGCATCTAGAGACAAGACAGCCTTCACAGTGCCTGGTCGTCCATTGTATCAATTCCGGGTTATGCCCTTTGGATTGTGCAATGCTCCCCAGACAATGTGTCGGCTAATGCACAAAGTGATACCACATCAATATCACGAAAATGTCTTTGTTTATTTAGATGATCTATTGGTAGTCTCTTCCACGTTCCAGGAACATATGGAGTTGCTGTCCAAAGTCTCTTCATTGTTAAGAGCGGCTGGGTTAACCATAAACCTCAAGAAAAGCAAATTTGTTCTGAGAGAGGTGAAATACTTAGGATTTTTGGTTGGTGAAGATGGTCTTCGAACAGACCCTGACAAGGTAAGAGCTGTTGCTGAGTATCCAGCTCCGTCAACAGTGAAACAAATACGTAGACTATTGGGAATGGCTGGTTGGTACCAACGTTTCATACCAAATTATGCAAGCGTGGTATCACCAATCACAGATTTATTAAAGAAGAGTTCGGGAAAATTGAAATGGACATTGGAAGCGCAAGCTGCTTTCGAAAATTTAAAACGATTGCTGACTACAGCACCGGTATTAGTAAACCCTGATTATAATAAAGAGTTCTTTATTAGATGCGATGCGAGTCTGACAGGGTTAGGTAGTGTACTGTATCAGATCGACGAAGACGGACAAGAGTGTCCGATAGCCTTCATGTCGAAAAAACTTAATAAAGCTCAACGAAACTATTCTGTTTCTGAGCTTGAATGTCTTGCGGCAATTCTGAGTGTGAAGAAATTCAGGGGCTATGTTGAAGGTCACCGATTTACAATTGTGACTGATCACTCAAGTCTGAAGTGGCTTATGTCACAGAAAGACTTGAGTGGTCGTCTGGCTAGGTGGAGCCTAAAACTCCAACATATGGATTTTACCATTATCCACCAAAAAGGTACCCAAAATATAGTCCCTGATGCTCTATCTCGTCTTTATGACGATACACACGAGGAATTGACGGAAGCATTATCACATCACATTAACGACATTAAAATTTATCGGCACAAAGAATATACGGATATGATAGCTAAAGTTCAATCATCACCAAAGGACTTTCCATCAGTTAAAGTCGTGGATGATAAGCTATACATACGTATTGAGCCAAGATCTGATGCAATACCCAACGATGTTCCTGTGTGGAAGCTCTGGGTACCAAAACCGATGACTTCCAACATGATTCGGAAACATCATGATGATAGTACTGCTGCTCATGGAGGTGTTAAGAAGACTTTAGAATTACTTCGACGTCTTTATTATTGGCCGGGCATGGCGTCACAGGTACACAACTATGTTGTGTCCTGCGACACATGTAAACAAACAAAAGCCACGAATCAGATATTGCGTCCTCCGATGCAATATCAATTCGAAACAGCACGTCCATGGCAGAGAGTCTATATAGATTTTTTGGGACCGTATCCTCGTTCTACACTTGGGAATACGGTGTTATTAATAGTTCTGGATCATGCTACGAAGTTTGTACTACTGAAACCACTTAGAAACGCAACTTCACCGAAGGTGAATGCTTTTCTAAGGAATGAAGTGTTTCTTACATATGGGGTACCAGAGTTTCTACACAGTGACAATGGCAAACAGTTCACTAGTAGGAACTTTCAAAGTCTTTTGTCAGATTTCGGCATTAAACACATTAGGACCGGCGTTTATAGTCCTCAAAGTAACGCGTCAGAGCGGGTCAATAGGTCAGTCCTGGCAGCAATTCGAGCGTTCATTAAAGGTCAACATGCCAAGTGGGACTCACAAATTGGTGAAATCGCATATGCACTGCGGGCTGCAGTACATTCTGCTACCAAGTACTCACCGTACTATTTATTATTTGGTCAACATCCAATCTCGGATGGAAATACTTACCATTTGTTGAGATCACTACACCAGCTTGGTGAAGATGCTGGTGAGGAAATAGAACGCACTGATCATTTGACTCTGCTTAGGAACCGGGTTCAACAAAATTTAAAAGCAGCCTTCAAAAAATCACAACATCAGTACAACCTGCGATCTAAACTACGGACTTTTCAACCACAACAACGTGTGTTTGTACGGCAACATCATTTGAGTGACGCTACCAAAAAGTTCTCGGCAAAATTGGCTCCAAAGTTCTTACCTGCAATGATTAAGACTAAGTTTGGAAATGTACTCTATGAGTGCATAGATATGAGCGGTAAGAGTCTTGGAGTCCATCACGCGAAAGACATCAGAGAATGATGTCTGTTCGTTAGGTAGGGTCGTTCCTCTGGCTGGTTGTCGTCTCTGGGGTTCACATCTTCAGCATCATATATTACTGGTTGTATCGAGGTTTCAATGGTGCTGACGTTAGATGGATGGATGATCGATTTCGGTACTCACTGATAGTTCCTAGGAACTTCATGAGTATTGAAATTGATCATCGACCCTGACGCTGGTTACCATTGGTATCTCGATCCCAGATACAGTTTAATAGGTGGAAGTAGTTCGGTGGTTTTCTGTCATGGAGGGGATGGCGACGTTTTTGTGATTTCAAGAGTAAAAATCTTGGTTTCTACCTTGAATTCATGGTGTAACGATCGCAATAATCGCAAAACAATAATAAAACCAAATTCATCTTCGTTTTCAATTCAATAAAAATGTATTTCATTAGTTTCCATTCATTTTCACATTAACAATAATTTAAAATTTTCTAATACTTAACTGCTAGTTAAATTTCAATTGTACTATAAAAAACAAACGAACGTACTAAATTTTTATTTCCAATTCTAACAAACAGATGTCGTTATTAATCTTTATTGAATTTCTTTTTAGTATTACCCGAGCTATTTTGACATGATAAGATGTCAAAAAGAATTAACAAAAACACATTTTTGTTTGAAAATATTGTCTTTCTGTTTTTGGGTCTTCAACCAAAATGTTGAATTGAGATTGTTATTAAACACTCAATAAAACGTATTAAAGAAAAAATACTAATTCCATTTTATTTTGAGTTTAAAAAGAAATTGTTTTAATTTATACAGAAAAAAAGGTTAACTTTGTTTTCACTAGTGTGTGATTTGGATGAAATATATATATATTTTTTTTAAAAAGTGTTTCATTCTGTTTTCATTAAGTTTATACTTAATTTATCATAAAGGAAAAAGATTGCTTTATAAAAGTGGCAGTACATGAAAAATAAAGTATCCAATGATGTTATCGAAAGTATGAGTAGTAAGGATAACAGTGATCGAAGCATATTACCACAGTTAGAAACAGTCGAGTGTATGGTGGATTTTCCGGTTGTAGAAACCGTATGGATTTAAAGCAAAATATGAAGTGGAAAGTTAAAGGATTAAAGGCAATGTTCAATTGGGCATTTCGAACAACGAAGGTGTAATTCAGCAGCAGCAACTGATGTTCACAAATTAGTTCATCCAATACAGTTGGTTGATTAGTCAAGGGAATTGGAACACATAGACCAAATCTTCAATCAACAGTTATAAGTTAAGGTACTTACAGTAAATATATTAATTTTTTTATTTATTCCTCGTTCCCCTTTGGAATGATAGGCTAGATTTTTTTCAGATAATAAGAGATTCCCAAATTTAGGATTCTGTGGGGATAAACGCTATCCCGTAGCAATATTATTAATATTATTTTGTACGAAAGGTCCATACATAACAAATACTTTGTAAAATTATATGAAAAACAATAGCAACTATAATTTGTTATTTTTTTTACACTAGTGTGTTTACTTTTCGCATAGAAAAAATTTATTTTAATTTTTTTTTTGGAATTGAGAATTGAGATCTCGTAGAGTTTCATGCATTTGATAAATGACTAGACTAACCCATGGTCACATCTCTAAAAAATAACGTAGTGGTCAGACTGGGTCCATGTTGACCCACACTAAAATGATAAAACAGTTGCTACTTGCAATCTTTATGATGTATCGACTCAAATCTTTCAAGAAAATAAAATTTAAGACTTCCTCTTTATGAGCCATTCGTTTTTTCTTCATTTAAAAAAAATTTATATATGCAAAAACGCAAGAAAAATTGTTTTAAAAAATTTGATCTTTTTTACAAAAAACTTACCTTAAAAATTAAATTTTTGAGATAAAACAAAAAAAACTTTCTTAGTTCAACACTAGAAAAAGTACTCTTTAAAGAAAAAAATTGCGTTCTATCGAGCTATTCCAAAAGTAAATTTATTTGGATCATTGAAGTTATCAATTTGAATGAAACTTATGAAATAAGATGAATCAAATTCCAATTTTTTTAAAATCAAAATACAATTTTTCAAAAATAAAAAAATGAAAATAAAACTTTTTTATCACTTTTGCCACACTATGATCACACTGGGTCTAGTTCACCCCGGCAAAAGTAACGTCCATACAAATCGATGTCTACTGACGCACTGACGCCACGCAAACTTTCGAAAACTATTGGCAGTAATTGGAGTATCTTCAAACAATATCAAATGGCGACAAGGATTCCATTTTTAAAAACATCTTGGAAGCTACACCAACTCAAAAATTATCTGGTGTCATGGACCCAGTGTGACCACTACGGGTTAATACACTTAGTGTAATTTTTTAGGCAAAAGTCTATGTTTGTTAGTTAAATTACAGCAATTTTAAGTGATGATAGTAGCTTTGCAGTTTCAGTCAGAGAGTAGAATTCGAAAATAAAAAAATCATTGTATGATTTATCATCAAAAATCATTGTATATTACATATCTAGAGTTGTAAATAGCATTTTACATGCGAGGGAAAATTTTGCGCACGAGACGCGTAGCGTCGAGTGCAGTATCTTCACGAGCATGGAAAATGCTTTACAACTCGAGATTTGTTATATACTTTTCCTACGACTTTGTTTTAATGCCCAAACGCATATAATTACTTGAAAAAATGAACTACTAATTATAAATTAAATGCAAATAGTTTACAAATTGTGGTAGGCTTTGCATTATTCTGTGTCAAAATGAATTGAAATATTTAATTTTTAAAAATCAAATTTTTGTTTAAATAAAAATTTTTCTTTTTATTAAAAGCGTGCGGTAATATATATATGAAAATCCATTACCGCACGCTTTTTTTTACTTACCGCACGCTTTTTTTTACTTACCGCACGCTATTTGAAATAATCAATTTACATGTCATGGATAGTGCGATGTAATTTATAATTTACTGTGATAGGAGTAGGAAAAATTGTTTTCAGATTATTTTAAAAACGATCGAGGTGTTACACAGATTGTTAATTTTTTTACTTTTAACCAAAACTTTTGAACTTTTTTATTTTTTACTTTTAACCAAAACCGTTAAAAAATAAGAATTAACCGTTTTTTAGGTAATGAGCTTTTGACCAATTTACCGGTTAATCGGTTAATTTATTATTTTAAATAGGTAAATTATACCTCAATAAAATAATAATATTTTGTAAACTGATATCGCATTTTTAGTTATATTCTATTGGTTTTCTTATTTATTTGAATAATGAGAATACTCGTTTATTTTTCATTAACCTAAATAAATTTGATTTACAATGCAGATAAAAATCTAAAATTTATAAAAAAACGTTCAATAAATTTCAGAAACTTTTTGACTGGCACATTTTTAAAAATTAATATCTTTAGAACCAACAAAACTCTATTTTCAAATTTTTGCGTGTCTAAAGTTAAGGTTGGAAATTTAATACTGTGGAAAAAAAATCAAAAAGTGATTCACCTACGGCATCAGCACCATCTTTAAAAATTTTATTTTGTAATATTTTTAGTAGCCCAGTCAATTACCTTTCTAACGCATATAAAATAGTTGCACTTTAGTTGCATAATTCTATTGCAATTTGAATTTCAAAGCCATACTACACTGGTTTTGAATTTCCAAAAATCTTTCGGACTACCCGGGTCTCAAACTAAACATTTTAATAGTATATTAAGAAACTAGTTTCATAATCGACGATTTTATCGCACGCAATCTGTTTAGAAAACGACCCGCGCAGCGGGGAGTTTTCTAAAGGATAAGTGCGATAAAACGTCTTATGAAACGAGTTTTTTATACTATTTTTTCTATTTTGCATTTTTTGTCTTGAAATTTTAAAAAATATTTTTTATGTTTTAATGTTTTAAAGAAAATTTCTAAAAATTTCAATTCAAAATAGTAAGCTCTGCGTTTCATCATATTTCTATATATTTTTTTGTTGCAAAACTCATAAAATGTGTATTTTATTAAAATATAGTCAATTTGATATTTTGTTATTATTACTAATTATTGTAATTAATTAAAATATTTAACACTAATTTAGATTATTTTTTAATAATAAGATTAATTAATAAGAATAATTTTATTTATATAATTATTCGTTTAACTTTCACTGACGTTTGTATGACCAATGTGACCAACCTTGAAAAACAAAACTTTGCGTATCTTAATGAAGGCCATTTCGATACGCATTTGGGTATCGAAATGACTTTATTTTAGACGCAAAATAGAAAAAAAATTTTAAAACACAAGTTTTTTTATTTCACTTATACTGCTTATATACCAAGCATTAATTCGATAAAAAATAGTCGCGTTCAAAACGTCGGTCGGCTAGATAACGAATTTCATCATTGAAACAAGAAATAAAAAGTTAATGTGCAGAACTGTTGGATTCGCTATTTATGGAAACAATATAAAAGTAAAGTGGTGTTGGATTGTACAGTGTACTGAAATGTGTTTCGCAAATTTAGTATATAAACCTTAGTTTAGTATATAAACCAACCAGCATTCAAAAGCCGGTCAGATCTAACAGCAAAGGAATGTGCGTTTTTACATATATCAATTTTCAAATAAACAGATTTTATTTTTAGACCTATCCACATCAATAAAAAAAAAAGGACTAAGCCAAATTATTTATAACATATTCGAGCGATACAATAAGCGCGTTCGATTTGACTGAAACAACTGACAAAACAACAACAATTGCATTCAAATTTTCAGTTGTATCAGTTGCTTCGGTCAAATCGAACACGACTATAAACGCATTGATCAGTTGCTTGGTTATATATACTACTACTTAAGAATTATAAGCTCTCAATTGCTTAATTAAATCACAATGAAGCTTATAAAGATATAACAAAATATGCATAGATACTCGCATAACAAACAAAAAATAAATAGACAAGTTACGTATATTCACTCTAATTACAAAACACATAGTTTGAAGATAAATATTAGGTTATATAATTTGATCCATATTTATTAATAAATATTAAATAGACAATCATCAACCTTGGTATAATTTTTTTGTTCAATACAACTTCCACCTTTATGAATGTAAACACATTTAAATAACAAATTTTATTTTTTTTTTTATTTTCAAATAATGTTAATGCCTTTGTTTTACGTAAATAAAGTAGATATAGATATGTAGTAAATAACGATAATATATACTTTGAATTTTAAAAGTTAAAAGTATTACGAATTTCGATTGAATTGTATTGATTTTTTTTAAATATATAATATCACATCATCAGCTGACAATGCAAATTCTGACACAAAGATTTGTATAAAAACTACTCAAGAGATTTAAGAGTTTGGTATGGTGGCATTAGTATTTCGATTTAAAAGGAAACAAATTTATATTGATTTCATTGAATTCATGTGGGTAACTAAATATAGATAAATATTTTAACTTCAAAAAATATATCTATGGAATGAGCAATTTTTCCGATATACCAAAGATAAAGAAAATATGTAAGCTTAAAATATTTTTTGGTAACCTCAAAAATCAAAATTTCTCTTCATATTACACTAATAAAATTAACTCGGTTCTAATCTTAAGCTAATAATATTTCATGATTATCAAATAAAAATTGTGGCTAACACTTTTTAAAGTACAATAACAATTAAAAACAAATAAAATCGAAACGTTATATTTTATATTAATGCATATACATAATTAGTTTTAAATTAGTTCCTTGAACTATTGTATAAAAACCATTTTTTAATCAACAAAATAATAAAAAAAATGCAACATTACTTATTTTGATTATGATAATATATTTAAAGCACAACAGAAATATTTAATTTTCTTATCAATATACAATTTCCTGGTAATTTTTTTTATGTTTAGATAAAAGAAATTGTGTGAATAAAACTATTTATTGTTTCAAGAGACAAAAATTTATAGGAAAACGTTTAATGATTCACAGTTATTACAAAAACAAAATCAAAATTTTGTAATCAAAAACGCATAGTGATTCTGATTTTATTCATCGAAATTATCTTTTGTTTCTATACTTTTGTGATAAAAAGGGAAATGCAAATTTTATGTCATAATGGAATTATCAGTTAAAAAACATTAAGGTCATCAATTTTTAAAATTTATATGCAAGATATAAATAGAAATTGATGACACATATCGTTACGGATAACTACTTAACAATTACTAAAAACTCACACAGTCGGTATGTGCTAATAATCATAAATATTTTATGATTAAGAGACATGCGCAAATAATAAATTTGGTTTAGCTAATTAATTCTCTAATAAAAAAAATTTATCTTATATATTTGAAATTATAAAATAGTTATTTTAAACAATTAATTTTTTCGGCAAACGGCCGTTTTAAAGTTTTACTTTTTGCTATATAATCAAAACGTCTTTAAAGTAACGCTATTTTTTTCATTCTTTTGCGGCGGCAGTACAGTAACATGTTCTTTTGAAAAAAAATCATTAAACATTTATAAAAAATTTGATTTAATAATTTCATATTTAAAAAAAAAATTTATTCGCCTAAATATTAAAGTGTTACTTTATTACTGTAATTTGCGGCCCTAAAGTGTCACTTTTTAACACTATATTTTGTTGTCATAGTGACGTCCAAAAAAGTAAAAAACATTTAAAATTGTACAAATTATATAAAAAATAAAATTTTTTATCGAAGCATTTCAATTCAAAATTTCATAAGCTATTCAAAATTTTGTTATTTTTTGTTGCCATAGTTATACAATTTGTTTAGAAAAATATCGAATATTTGGATCAACTTTTAATTTTAATTTAGATCAATAAATTTTTTTTTAAATATTTTGCTTGCAGCGAATAAAAAATTGTAGATAACGTACGGACGTAAGCTAGTTTGTACGTAATGTGGGTGCAAATTTCGGATGGCACCTCGATTCCCAAATTTCGGCTAGCGCCTCTTTTTGGTGGAGTGGTCTCGAATTTTAAAAAACTCATTTCACATTTTGAACGGCAGCTCAAACCTAGATGAATCTGTAAATAAATCCTACAAACCAATTTTTACTCAAAAACTACAGAATAGTGATTCCATATTTCATAGGCTTCACTCCGTTAACATTTTATATCATGTTGTGGCTTACATTTGCCGGTTTTAAACAATTCCAAACACAAAGATATTAAAAGGGTTTTTTCTCCTATACATCTAGTGTGACTCTACGATTAAGCAGTGCCTCGGATCATAGGTCGCCTGAAAAACGATTGATTGAGGTTATTGAGGTTTTATTTAGCGTATGGTTTTTGTTGTGACACATTAAAAACAAAAATAAAACAAAAATAAAACTTAAAATAGATAGATTATCATATAAAATCTACATAAAACAAAACGTTATTGAGGTTATTGATAGAGTTAGGCTTTGTAATAATATAATGAGGAGGGTCTACTTGAACGGTCGTTTTCACCACAAATCGGGGTCTGTATTGCTGGCCACTTCCTCTGTCGACAATTTTGGAGCGGTTGCATCTGGGTAACGGAAATGATTCTCTCCATATTGTTTCATTTCCGTTCTCCAGTTTCCCATATTTGCATTGCATTTAGGACAATGTGCTTTTAAAACTGAGTGTGTTCCACATCCAAAACAAAACTTATGCTGCAAAGGCAAGACAGTCTTTGAAACTATGACCAACTTTTAAACAGTTCCAACACTTTACGTTTTGGTTACTATTATTGTATCTCATTGCATCTACTTGTGTAAATTGAGGCTCACTACTGGATACTAAAGTTGTAGGTGGATGATAAAAACCCATATTTCTAGCGTTTAACGGAGGTGGTAAAATATTTGTAGAATAACCTGGTAAGTTAGTTAGATCTGTTGATAGTGAGTTGATTGATCTGCGATGGTTTAAATTGGTCATAGGAACGTAACCTAATAATTTCCAAGTATCTTCAATGGATATAACTCTTTTGACAAACAAGTCTAGTGAGAAAATGTCATGTCCGGCTAATGCAAGTTGTAGCTCAGGATTCATGTTTCTCCTAAGTATATGTAAGAGGGTAATTTCGGCCAGTGGGGTATTTAAGTTCAGCGAATTAGCTAATATGTCGCTATAGAATTCGAGGAAACTTTCTTTTGATTTCTGTTTGCGTTGCTCTAGTGAGTTTAAAATGTCGTAGTCAGACTTTCTGCTACGAAAACGATTTAAAAATGCTTCCTTAAGGGTTAACCAAGTTAAAATCACGGCACTTTCAACATATACCCAGTACCATTCCGCAGCTACACCCTGTAGTAGAATGTTGAAGTCATTTACTAACTCTTCTCCACTATAATACCGTGAGTCTTAGCAAGATGTTCCACTCTAAATAAAAATCTTTCCACAGGAATACCTGAAATGGAACCATTAAAAGTAACATTCCCTTTGCTCATCACTGCCGTAACCTTCCTGGATGACTCGGATTAGCTGGAATTGTGAGTAGTTGGTAAGGCAGATGGTAACCAGTTACTATTAACTCTGACTCCCTGATTAGAATCACCATGGTATGATAGTGTTTGTAGGGGTGCGTTTGTGTTACGAGCATGAATGTTACTATCAGGGATAGGAGCATTGGTACTCATCTGATTGAATTATCTGTTAACATCTTCAATCATTGCAGATAACTGTTCCATATTGGCCGTGATATTGACTTCAGATACGTTACGCGCATCTGGTGTAAAGGGATTTGGTGCTGTATTTATGGAAGGACCTGGTGCATTTGCAGATGGGTTTGTTTCACCTTGACTTCCTGGAGTCCTGTTTCCCGCCAAGGTCTGGAGTATCGAACTACTAGCAATGTTGGTAGGGGTAGAAGAAAGATTGTTTTCGAGGGCTATATTTTCTATCATTTCCGCTATGTTTTTAAATTCTTCTACCTGAATACAACCGAGAGATTGAATGGTTTCATTTTTGTCTAATTCAGTGGCGCGATGTTTACTTAGAAATTTAATTAGCTCATCACATGCAGACATCAAACTATTACAGATACTTTGCAAAAATTTTGAGGTACTGATCCTGTGTAGTCGTCTCTGTATGTGTAGTAAACGAGAAAAAATAACATTGAACTGCTCGGTTTCATCAGCATGTTCAAGTGCCACGGTGTCGTATAACAACTGTTGCAATTCTTCAAGTTTTGTTGAGCAGAGTTCCATCTCTCTTTTTGGCTGTTTGAGTGCTGACGTATGAGCTCTTACCGGTGGCTCTTTCGAATTATTCGACTCTTCTTTTAATAAGATTAGTAGGTTTCCAAATTGGCTCTTGGCAGAACCTTTCAATCCTCTAACCTGACACTCAACCATCATTTCGTCTGGTTCCAGTGTCAAATAATCCATGATTAAACAAAAAAAAATAAAAAATTCAAACAATTCAACTAACTGATTTTTCGGACCTAATTTACTACAAACACAAAGTATATAAGGCAGTTTGACGCTAATTAATGTTAAAAGTATATATAATTATGTATATAGCTATTATGTATATAGATTTATGTATATAGATATTAAAAGAAATTCAAATATTTTGCAGAATTATTTCTCTTTTGTTTCTACAGTTTTGCTGATGTATTTAGAAAATAATGAGAAAAACAGTATAATTATATATGAATATATATTTAATTATACAAGAATGTATGTATAATAAAAAAACTTATTATCTTTTTTTGTAAAGTTCAAAAATAACACTACGTAATATTCTATATTCAAGACAACAACCAAAAAAAAATAAGTTGTTCCTTATTAATTTCTTTAATACTTTCTACTAAGTATGAGAGAGTGAGAGAGATTGGGTTTCAACAGTAAAATGCACAAGTGAGATCACCTACAACCAATTTTGGATCATGATTCTAGAATGAATATATAAAAAAGATGCAAGAAAACTTAAATCAGGAATTTCAATTGCAAAAACAAATTTTTGAACATCATAAAATCAAAACGTTTAATTTACAAAACCAGAATATGTATGTATTATGGATTTTGATATTGAAAATCATAAAAATTGATACGGAAACATGGTATTGATCCACAAAGAAAAAGTAAAATTTAAAACTATTTGTGCCAACGAAAAAAAAGTAAAAAGTGATTTAAGTACTATTAAATTCAAACGCCTTATGACGGATAAAAGTAAACACTCATCACTTTCTTCCGTTGATAACACCGCTATGTTTGTTGTTTAAACCTTATTTATTTATTTAATTTTTGTTTTTCAACAAATCGTTTATATATAAAATCTAAAAATTATTTGTTTTTTTTTCTTTACATAATAATTGTTGCCAACCGGATTATCTAAACTCAATACTACATAAGTGGAAAAAAGACTCCTGCAACATTCATTAAAAATTAAAAAAAACAAGAAGTAAAACACTTTTGTCAAAAA
Source organism: Diogma glabrata (assembly GCA_963693315.1). NCBI lineage: Eukaryota > Metazoa > Arthropoda > Insecta > Diptera > Cylindrotomidae > Diogma > Diogma glabrata. Next base: position 8,969,076 of record OY856187.1, on the reverse strand, counting down.
AATTGAGCTATATTTGTTTTGGGCGCCACTGTAACGTACAGTTGACCAGGGTCAGTTATGTAACGTTGACAGAAATTTATTCTTCCGTTATTTGTACTGGACCGCTCATTTTCGGCTGCTTCAGTGCTGGTGTGGGTATTTCCAGTACAACGGAAAGATCTTGATAGAGCGGAAAAATAAAAAAAAATTTAAACAAAAAAAATTTTTGGTTTCACATGGTCACTGTGCCGAACTCCAACCTCTCTCACTCTCTCAACAAAAAGATTTAATTATTCATATTTATACATTTAATTATTCATATTTAATTATTCGTATTTACATTCAATTAGTTTGAAATTTGATAAACAAAATTATAAAGAAAAATTAAAAAAAATTACTTACTTAGCTAGATCCCATCACCATACAATTTCCGTTTTTCTATTCTAATATGAGACAAGCGCAAACACATATAATTTTTTTTTCTCTTATTTTTTTTTTTAATGGGCTGAATATTGAATGTTGATTTAGTGGTGTTATTTGTAATTGATGATGATGATGATGATATTGATATGATGAAATTTGATGATATTGTTTTTGGTGATCAGTTGAATAAAAAATTTTTTTTCTTTGTTGCATATAATGAAATGATAATGATGATATTACAACAAAACAAAATAAGATAGTTTTATTTTTGGTGATCAGCTGAATAAATTTTTTTTGTTGTATATAATGAAATGATGATGAAGATATTACAACAAAAAAAATAAGTTAATTTTTGTTTGGTGATCAGTTGAATAAAATTTTTTTTTGCAATTCCGAATCACAATTCAACGTATTTCGATATTGTCAACAATATCAAAAAGTGGGTTTTTTCCGCACTGTTTTATTTTTCCGCATTGTTTTATTTTTCCGCACTGTTTCATAGAAAATTGTCTCAATGCTAATAGTCCAGTAACTTTGTCGCCTAAGAGTATGGGGTAGTATGCGTCAAATCCGGTAGTTCTAATTTTTTGCAGACTTGTTTATGATGTCTGCCCAATGAATAATCCAAGTTTGTGACCTCGAGCGCCGAACGCAACTTCGTCAAAAATCGAAAAAACCGCGAAAAAATCGTTATTTTTTCAAATTTTGTCGATTATAACCCTAAAGGACTAGTTTTTTCTTTAACCTTTCTTAGGACGTCTCGGAAACTTAGGACGTCTCGGAATCTCGGAAACTATCGGGTCTACAGACAATTCTAGTATCATATTGTAGCAAATTTAGTCTCCTTTAAAACCGTCCTAAGAAAGGTTAAAGAAAAAACTAGTCCTTTAGGCTTATAATCGCCAAAATTTGAAAAAATAACGATCTTTCGCGGTTTTTTCGATTTTTGACGAAGTTGCGTTCGGCGCTCGAGGTCACAAACTTAGATGATTATTCATTAGGCCAACATCATAAACAAGTCTGCAAAAAATCAGAACTACCGGATTTGACGCATACTGCTATGTATAAAGTTACTGGACTATAAGTTGATAATAGAAATGTTTACTTATATTTTAATATGAATGTTGATTGTAAAAAATTTGGTTGCAGAATAATTTTGTTTAATTGTATTTTCGGAATTGCAAAAAACGTTGTGTGCAACTCGTTGCACAAATTGATTTTTTACGAAATTACGACGCGTGCGGAAAAAATCAACTTTGTGCAACTAGATACACAAAGTAGTATTGTTGTAAATAATGAAATAGTGAAGATGATATTACATCAAAAAAACTGATTTCGTTATCGATATTAAGTTAAAAACTTAAGTTAAAAACTATTTATACATAATGGCATACAATACAACACAAGCAATTTTCTTTTCTTTTTTAGTACAAGTAATTTTCTTTTCTTTTTTACTTTATTTGCAATTTATTTAACTGTCACTATATACATATATAATTTTTTCTCTTTCTCCTTTTTTTTATTATTTAACATTTAACCAGACTATCAAAAAAAAACTCCAAAGAAAAATCAGTAAATGAAAATTCTATTAGAACCAGCAAAACTATAACAAACCACAAATTTAAAAACAATTACTAAACTTTATTGAACTTTTTCAAATTGAACTTTATTAAAACAAACGAATTTAAACAAAACTCAAAAACATTTTAATTAATTGGCACCCGAATTAATCCACTAGCGATTAAAATTCTTATTTTCAATTTCTAATAAATGACTGAAACGACTGACCACAATATACTAATATACATCGCCTGTTACAAGGAAACATATTATCATTTTGTTGTAACAATTTTAAACAATTGTTACAACCTGCTCCCTGCCAAAGCCACCATGATCCAAACTTCATATATCGCTAATCGTTCCTACCCGAGTAGGGGGTATACGCAGAAAAACTTTCGGCTTTTATAAAGTAACGAGGGTCTGGCCGTCACGGGCTCTCGGTCTATTTCTGTTGTTCTAAATTTCGATTTCAGGACCATAATGAAAATTAGCTATATCTAATAGAAAAGTTTTAATTCAAACCTCTGTATAGCCACAAATATATAAATCAATTATGTTGCAGAATTTAAATTATTCTTAGTAAACATTTTTTGTTCCCAAATTTTGAGTTTTGACTTTTTTGGGAAAACTTCAATAACTTGGTGCAAACTGCACCAATATTCGTGTTTTTTAGCTTACAAGAAAGGGAATTGAATTTACTATAGGTTTCAAGAAATTTACAATCATTGTTGGTTCAAAATTTATAGCGTTGAATGTGGAAAATTTTTTAAAAACTGAATTTTTCGTTTTTTTTTTGTCGAGTGTAACTTCCAGAATCCATGATGGATTTTTACTACAAAAAACAGCTTAAAATGTTTGTTGCCATATTTACTATGCACTTGCTCCATCAATATATTAAATTTGTTTTGTAAAATATGAGATCCGAAAACCGAAATGACATTTTTTTTTTGACCGAAAATATTTTTTTCGCGAATATCTCAAAAGCAAAAGATAACCTAAAAAAGTCCAAATCAATAAGAAAAGTTGAATTTTATTTAGGGAGATTTTTCTTGTAAACTAGTGTTATAAACTTTGGACCCAATGTCGTATTGGAATTAGCACGTTGTCGGGGCAGTTGTATTCTTAATAAAACAAAAATACACATCCTAAATAATTTTTTTTGTACACTTACATTATAAACAATAACTTCAATTATAATCCAATTTTTTGTAAACGAAATGTTCAATGATAAATTTTATCTTACATTTCGACCTCGTGGTATACGTAGGTCGCCTTTTACGACGTGATATAGCAGTAAGATATTTGTAAAGAATTTTTATAATTACAGCTGCTGTTTTTAGAGAAAGCATTGTATATTATCTACTTGCTTGAAACAAATATTTTAATCTACAACAGATTTGTATACAATATTTAATATTACGCATTTTAAATAGAAAAAAAAATGAAACTAAAATTTATTAAATTAAAGTTAATATAATCGTAAGTTATAGAAAAATATTTATTCTTATTACTCAACGATGCGAAACTAAAATAATAATAACAAACTATTGAGAAAATCTGAACATAACGAAATTAATTGACTTCGGGTATTTACATGATCATGCAAATTGTTTTATCTTTATTGGTAGTCGGTATTGAAAAGCTCGAATATTAAGGCGATGGATTTCGTTGCGGACAACCAAAGTCCGATCCCTAGGAAGGAAAAATGCACTTCATGCCAATAATTTATTTATTATACACACCGCACCTTATTGTATCTACCCACTATGAAATATTTTGACAAAAAAATTAATTTTGCAGCTGAGACATTTACTTATCCTGATCTCATTCATAGTAGATTAATTCGTTGTTTAATTTACACTTCAAAATTAATTTGTGCTTATTTAAGTATTTCCGATGCTACCGATCAAATCAGAAAAAAAGTATTAAATATTAAAAAAGTTTTACCTAATCAATAAAATTACAACGGAAATAAATAGGTTGACAACATGTGGATACTAATATTACACTGAAGTACTAATTATCCTAACTTTTCCTAATCAAATTATTATAGAACACAACAAATAACAGTTTGGTCTGAATCACGATCTGCCCTTCAAATATGTCAATGCAATCCAAAAACATACAGAAGAAATTTATTTACATTAAAGAAAACAAAAAAATAATGTTGTTGTAGGTTATTTTTCCCAAAACAAACGTTTGTTTAAATAAACAATAAAATTGATATAAACAAACTATATTTCAAAATAAACAATCCAAATCATAAAGATTGGAAAGGATTTATGAGTTATTTCTAGAAAATAAAACTATTAAAATTAACAAACAAAACTTACAATATGTAATTAGTCTTATTAATAAAATATCGATTCGGCAGTAATTGAATCATATCCAAGATTTTGTTAATCTAAAAAAAATATTAAGCCTGCATCTTTTAAAAGGGTTGACAGTTGACATCACCTTTGATCCGTTTCTAATGAAATTTTTCATGCTTGTTTACAACATTAGGCAGCTGTTGGTTACTCGAATATGAGTGAGGTTAAATATTTGCAACACAACTGGTACCTGAAAACTGTTTTTCTTGGTTGGTACATATGATCAAAATCTATCTATTCAAAGTTATGTAAAGTAAACAATAGAAAAATTTACAATGTTTACACAAATGTTTATCAAGTATGTATGTTAAATTTTTACAGAAACCTATTTTGTATAGTTTTAATCACTATTTGGTCATGACCAAGCATTTTTAAAATAGAAATGATAAATAAAAATATGTAAGTGTAAATCTTTTTATCACTATTTTCTTATCATATGACAAAGTCAGCAGGGATTATATTTAGTCTACTGGACTTGAACACATGACATTTGTTTGTTTATGTATTTTATATAAAATTTTTATAAAAAAAATCGAATTTGTTTGCAAATTTTAGTTTCGTTATTTAAATAATTTTTATAAAAAGATTAAAAATGCTTGATAATCTAATAATATTTTCCACACCCTAAAACGAACCCCACATTTTTTTGAAAACGAAAATTTGAATAAAAGAAATTTCACCAGGCGAGCTAAGCTTCTTTAATCTAAGGGTGTTTTCGATTATTCATTCGGAATATTCTGATTGTTCAAGTTTGGCACAGAACTTTCTTTTATTTATTGTAAGTATTTCTATCATTTTTGTGTTTGTTCTTTTAGTTGTTCGAAACACACAAATTCACTTTTTTTTGACCTACATGACAACAAAAAATTAAAATCAACAGTCTGTCGATAAATGTCAATTTTTGGTATTGACCAATGTTTATTATTTTGTGAATCAGTGTTTAAATATAAAATACAATAGATAATAAAACAATTTTGGTAATAATACAATTATTATTTTCAACAAATTTTTAGCTCTAGAGATAGATTATTTTCGTATGATTTTATTCATTTATATTTTAATTACCTAACTAGTAAGTTTTAATTACATTTTTTGACTCATTTCCCACATAGCAATTTTCTTATATTTGAGGTATTATTATAATCGAGGACCTAATATATGTTTTGTTATTTTTATATCGAAAATTGAATTAAATTACAAATAAATGATATTTAAATAAAAATATCAAAGTTATTATATTAGTTAAAAGGCTCGCTATTAAGAAATGAAAAAACAAAATAAAAGAATTTAATTGGTTCAGTGTGAACTACCAACATAAAAAATGAAATAGTAAATTGATGCTAAAATATTCGATGATTAAAAACGATTAAATATTTTTTTTAAAACACAGTTTCACTACCACAAACTAAAAACCAAAAAAATAAACTGGTACAAAGTTAGTTGACAAAAAATCTATAATTGAGATAAAGTAGTTTTCTCGAGCTTACTATGCAAACATTAAACTACTCTTAACGATAGAGGCGATTGTTAAATTTAGGCGAAGACAAATATTCCCATTTGTTCGTTTTAATTTCGCTATTGGTGAGCTCCGTGTAGTAGAAATTTCTGCGGGCATGTCCAGTTTTTAAATGGGAGCTTGATAATCAGATCAATGAAGAAGACTGTTTTCATAGTGAACATACGATGATGTCAGATAATAAGGTGAAAAGCTGTTCCAAGGAACAGAACTGTAGTTAAAAATGTTAAGAAAACTAAAGTGTGTTGGCAGATTATTTTGTAGTGGCCAAAAGAGGTCGTTTTATTCTTTGGTTGATCTGTAGATTGTACACGTTACCTGGTTTGGAAAAATGATGTCTTCTGATATGCGAAGCCCGTCTTGGCCGGCTTTCTAACTGAACTCCTCTGGGTTTGTTAGTTGTCACAGTGATGTTCGTCTGGACGTCTAATCCTTTCGTCGACAGAATTCTCTAAATTCTCCTTAAAATAATTATTATTGATGCGATGATGTCGCACACACTATACATTATTTGCTTGCGGGTGAGTCATTATTGAATGTATCATCTATTTGAAACCAAACAAACATGTGCAAATTTCTATTAAAACATCGTTAAAAAGATACAATCAGTAATAAAGACAACAACAATAAACTACCAAACTATTTCCTTTATTTATTGATTCTTTTCCTCTTGTTATCATATGATTAATTAAATTCTTAACTGTTGCTTTGGATATATTTATAGATACATAACGACCTTGAAGCGGAAGGATGTTTCTGTGACCACAATTTTCAATTACATAGTTTATAATGTTCTAGTTGTAATCTTATATTTTATATCTTACTTTTCTTCATGTTAACAATAAAACTTTTTATGACATATATAGTTGTATTAGAATTAATTGAATTTCCTTTCCTCGTGTTCCTCTTTATTTTTGTTCTCAATAGATTTCTTGTTTGTAGATTTGGAAAAGAAAATAGAAGTCAATTCAACTTTCTACTAAAGTAAGAAGCAAAATGTAACAAAGTTTAAACTATCAGACAGACGTAACATTAATATTCAACCACTCAAGAACATTTACATTAATTAACGAAAATAATAAAAATAAAACCTACCCACATCAATTTTCACCCCACTTAAAATGGAATAAAAAAAAATTACAATACACAAAAATAATTTATATTTCATTTCATCTTTCCTCTAATGTTTCTGTTTTTAATTGCATGATCACATGACAACGACGGCAACAAACATGATTATTATTATGATTATGGTGATGAAGTTGTCTCTGTATGTACTTGATATTAATATACATTTTATATATGTAAATATATATATTCAAATAGTTTTTTGAACAAAAGAACTCAACAATTTTATTTGTATTATACATTAATCACACTGATATCAGTGTTACAAAAATGACGAAGAGGGAATAATATTTGCTAAGTTATAAGATTTAAAATTATCTTTTGAATCAATAAGCATACAAAATAAGTGGATAATAACGGAAAAAAATCATCGCTCTATTCATAAGCAAATGAAAAGTTTGCACACAAATACACACAATTTTGAAATGAAGAGATCTAAGAAAAACTTGAGTTTCGGATTATTTAGAATTCAATCGATATTATACAAAAAAAAATTTGTTGGGCGCAGAATAAAAATTTCGAAATTCGAATTCATTACATGGATATTTTATTCTTTACAAACAAAGAAACTTTTAGAATTAAAGATTTTAATCGCTGACAACGGCAGTTGATTTCGTACTCTTCACGAATACACTAAATCGGTCTTATATGAAAGTTGAGCAGGACAGAATACAGATACACCCTCCGCTTCGCATGCTATGTATAGAAGATAAACGTGTTCTAGACCGAGTTTTGAAAACTTGACCAATTTTTATTTTCCTGAAACTTGGCATATAAGTAGTATGGAAAAATAAAAAATACAACTTATTTTACAATTTTTTTAAAGCGCATAGTTTGAGCATAGGGGCACCCCACATTGCATGAAAAAAGAAAATTCTGCCAATCCGATGTAATTTTGTTTGATAGATGATTAATTGCTCGTTTGAAAAAAAATTAATTAATTGTTTTTCTAATTAATTTTTAAATAAAAATATTAAAAACACTTTTTTAAAGATGGCGCTAGGGTCGAAGATTAATTTGGATTTAATTAATTTTTTTTTTTAAATAGTTCTATCCTTTCCTTACTCTAAAATATTTCGAATAATAGAGGCGTTAATTTGTATGCTTGAGATATTTAATTTGAAAGATTTTAGTCTGACTAAAAATTCTAATTTTTCATAATTTTTTCAAACAACTCTCAGTAACAAAAAATTTTACAGTCAATTAAATTTTAACTTTTATTTTTTTTTTAAATAGTTCTATCTAGTTCTAACCTTACTTTAAAATATATTTAATTTACAAAGAGGTGTTAATTCGAGTTCTTGAATGAGATATTTAATTTTAAAGATTTTTAGTCCGACTAAAATTCTAATTGTTCATTATTTTTTCGAACAATTTTTATCAATAACAAAATTTTAACCACAGAAGAACATTAAAACCTCTTTGTAAATTTGATATATATTAAAGTAGGGATTTTGATTTTTTCAAACGACTAACTAACCATCTATCAAACAAAAAAAAGTTTGATGAAATCGGTATAGCCCGTTCTTGAGCAATTTAATTTCAAACTTACATCGGATTGTCAGATTTTTCATGCATGTTGGGGTGCATGCCCAAACTATGCACTTTAAAAAAAATGTTCATCTATAAGCTTTTCAAAATATCAAAATTTGTACCAGTTATAACAAATGCAAAAGGTCATGTTAAAGATTTAGCGGAGTTAGCTTAAATGACTGTGTCTGTAGAATGCTGATTAGTCGATGACATTGCATGTGTGCTTAAATCTTTCTTTGTTGCCATTTCATAGGACATGGGCATGAACATTGCTGAAGTAATTTTATATTTGAATGGATCCAATTCACGAACAGATGCCCCCACTTTTCCAAGCTGTTTCAGCCAATTTCCTGAATAGATATTGGATCATTACGGATTTTTTGTGAGCAATTAAACTCAAGTAACTAAGGAAATAATTTGAATATGTATATCAATTCGAAAGCATATTTTGAATTATTCTCAGAGAAAATAAAATATTCGTGAAATTTGTTTGCTTTATTTTTAAAAAAGAAGTTTCTGGAGGATGCTGTGTTATAGAAGCGGAGATCCACTGTTGCTACTAGAAAAAAACATTTGCTTGAAATCTATGGATAACGAATGCTGAAGGTGCAATGTCAATATTTTGCCAGGATTATCTTCAATGTGAAACATTGACCTGTGGTTTAACGTAGGGTTGCAACGATAAGCAAACTTGCCGATTACCGATTAATCGGCTTTCTTTATCGGCCGATAACGATTAATCGGCTGCCGATTATTTGATGGAAATGATTTCTGCGACAAATTTGCGCAAAAGATTTTTTAATTAGACTATTAATTAGAATGCTGGACATTCTTCACAAGTTGGGACAGTGCCACCAGAATCGGGACGCTTTGCAACCTTAGTTTAAAATATTATGCAAATGTCGGGTTTTATTTGTTTAATTTATAGTATGGCCATATTTAAATAACAAAAGTCCGTAACTGCTGAAAGTGCTTTTTTGCATTTTTCTGTCAACTATTTTCCATTCCATTCGTAGGTAAAACAATCTGCAGTCCTCAGCTTATTTTTTACCCAATATCTAGGTTGACTGTGGCACAGTTGGTGGATTCATGTTTTTAAAAACGACTTCGTTGTCATTATTTTCAGAGACTCAGAGTTCGAAATTATAGAAAAATTAATAAATTTACTATGAAAAATACAATGATGTCTCAAGTAAGAATTTAAGAATGGATAAAACCAACATTCATAAGACAGTTTAGAGAAGTGCCATATGAAAGAGCTTTTAATTTAAGTCACATCGCAATTTTTTGTATAATTTTGCACAACACAGTTCGTAAATTAATGTAAAAAAACTGCAATTTTATGTATAAGAATATGCATAAAATATATATGTACAGGGATTTTCAATAAGAACATAAAAATTTTGTATTTAAATAAAACACAGAATAGTTGAGATATCGAGCTGAAATTTATTTCATATACAATATACAAGTTACATTTAAGAATGGAATTCGATCTCGGCCATAAGATCACCGTGAGCACGTTTGCAGTGATCGATTCCTTGAATCCAATTTTCCAAAACTTTTTCACACAAATCGGCTGAAATGTTAGCAATTTCGCGTTCAATATTGTTTCTGAGCTCCTCAAACGTTGCTGGCTTGTTGGCATAAACCAACGACTTCACGTAACCCCATAAGAAGAAATCCAACGGCGTTAAATCGCATGAACGAGGTGGCCATTCGACCGGACCATTTCTCGAGATTATCCGATTACCGAACTTTCTCTTCTATAGATCAATTGTTTGATTAGCTGCGTGGCATGTGGCACCATTTTGTTGAAACCACATATCACTGATGTCAAGTCAATACAATTCTGGTATAAAATAGACTTCCAACATGCCGCGATAGCGATTTCCATTGACTGTAACATGGCGATCATTTTCATCGACGAAAAAATAGGGTCCAATCACACCCTCAGCATGAAATCCACACCACACGGTCACTTTTTATGGATGAAGTGTGTGAAGCACATGTGGGTTTGTTGCTGACTAAAAACGCATATTTTGCTTGTTAACAAAGCCATTTTGCCAGAAATGAGCTTCATCGCTGCAAATGATTTTTCGATGGAATTCATTATTTTCTTCAAACTTTTGCTGAGCCCAATCGGAGAAGTTTCGGCGCTTCAAATGATCAAGGGGCTTCAGTTCTTGAGTTAAATTGATCCTATAAGGGTGTAGGCAAAGATCATTACGTAAAATTCTCCACAATGTGGTTTAAGAGATTACCAATTCCTATGAACGGCGTGGAATCGACTGCTTTGACTCATTTTGAACTGAAGCTCTTACGGCTGCGATATTTTCGGTACTCCGTCCGGGGCGTTGTCTCACTGACACAGGAACATTTAATAGTGAATATGTTGACTCGAATTTATTCACTATAGTATAGCACGTACAGCCTGTCTGGTGGGACGATTATTACGACCGAAAATTGGAGTAAGCGCTCTTAAAGTTGCGACCACCGACTGAGAATTTTGGTAGTGTTTTTTAATAATTAATTTCCAAACGTTGCTCGTTCGTGAACTTCACCAGGGTAAAAATGTAAGCTTTGACTAATGTTTTGACATTGACAGATCATAGAAAAAATTTAAGAGTGCGTTCGTATTAAAATACAAAATTGTTATGTCCCTATTGAAAACCCCTATATAAGTCTCTATTTATTTCGAACTTGATGTATAAAACAATTTGAACAAATTTATAGCAAGGTAGTCAAGAAGTTTGGTAAAAATTAAAAAAACTCATACGTTGATAGAAGTGCTCCAGTCACTTTATAGTTTATTTAAAAACAGCATTGTTTTAAATTAACTTTTTCAAAAGTTAGAATTGTCCAGTTATCAAAAGAACGCAGAAATACATAAAAGATTTGATTTTTTGAAGAGAGCCCTCAATCTTATACATTTTTAAACTTAAACTATGGCTGACTATGGTGTTTCAGAATTTGTTCTGTTTAAAATGCAATAAACAATCAAAACGCATGTGTTGATAATCTGCCGATTAATCGTACAAAAAAAACGATACCGATTATGCGGCAAAATGGCCGATTACCGATTATCTACCGATTAATCGGTGCAGCCCTAGTTAACCGTTGAGGATGAAAACCAGATTTAAAGTTGTCTATAAAAGAGTCGGTTGTATTTAGCAAGTAATTTTTTGTGGTTCCAGAATACAACAACCAGATCGTAATACGTGAGAAAATACAAGAGTTGCTATACCAAGGTGATGCAGGAGTCGCTGCGCCATTCTTAAATTCTTATGCTATCGATACCCGGTGCTTAACCACTCTTGACCTTGTGATGGCGCCCATCCACTGACTTTACTGTGTTGTTCGGATAAAAAATCATATCTCACATCACCTCAAATTGGTTGGCTTTAAACGCAATACCCCGAGTGTTTGACGCTAAAGGAAAACAAACAAAAAAACGATTTGCCATAAGAGGAGTCACGGTAAATATTATTTGTGGTGATCGGTTGAGTGTAGGTAACCCAAGAAAAGGTTGAGTACAAATAATGAGCGAATCCTGCGTTGTGACAATCCTTGAATAAGCACTCTTATTTCAGGTTTGAAGTTGCATTATTTTTCAACATTTCTTACATTTTGCATTTACGACATTTTTATTTTTACTGTTTTGAACTTGTTAAAATTTTTTTGGAAATGCAAGAGTTTCCATCCCGGGATTTCCCTGGAAATTAGCTATTTGATCTAATTCCGATTCCAGGGGTTTTTATCCCGGGAAATCTCATATAGTTTAATTATAATTTTTTTTTTTTTTTTTTTAATAAAATGTGTTGTGTAGTCGGAATTACAATATGTGCCACAACAACACATAAAAACCTTTTAAGACCAAGATCCCACAACAACATACGTTCAAAGGTGTTGATGGACGTAAATCTTTCTTTTTTTGTATTTTTATATTTTTTGTTAAAGAATGGATAACTAAACAAAAAATCCTATCACTGACAAAATATGACATAGGCCAATATTTTATGATAGAATAGAGAAAATAAAAGTAAATTAAAAATTAAATAGCAAATTGTTACAAAAATTTGCTGGAACAAAACAAAAATGTAGTTGCCAATAATCCAGCCGGTTGCATATTCCTTGATCCTGTGACACACTCTCTTTCTTAAAGATTAAAGCCCACACAAAATTATATGAAGGCTCATTTCTTCAACGAAGCAATAGCGTCTCAACATCAAGGACTATTTAACAGCTAAGATTGAGGGTGCTACCGTTGACTGAATACAGTTCATCCGCCACCACCCCTAAGATGTCACCTTGGCTAGTGATATCTCACTGCTATTGCCAGTGGTGTGTGATATCTCACGTCAACTCGTATGTCAATAGCAGGGACTGGAGTACGCGGGGTTGTCACACCCGTAGATCAAAAATAAAAAAAAAATGTCAAAACAATAAAAACTGATCCCTCCATGCGGAAGATTAAATTAAATTAAATAAAAGTGATCTATAAAGTTTGGCGTATAATCAATTATTTTTTCCGGTCCAGTTTGACGTAATATGTAAAATATCGCGATATTTATATTCGCGAACACTATCATTATTTCTTTTTTAACAATGAAGGAAGGATTGTAACATATTTCATAATAAATCAGATAGCAAAAGCTTTCTATCATTGCTTAATTCAAAAGGACAAACAATCAATAGTTCGGATACATTAAATATGTAAACAAAAATATAATATAAATATATAAATATCGTTTAAGTAACTTCGAACGATATAATTTTACTTGATACATCGATATTAACGATGTATCAAGTAAAATTATATCGTTTCGTTGTTAAATATCGATAATTTTTTCAAAAACCATAGATATATTGATATGGCGATTCTCTTTCCTTTCAATCTTTCAGAAGAACGAATTTCTATCAATTTCATCAAGAATTCAAACTAGTTTTCGAGCTTCTGATAGTCATACAAAACACAAAATGGTGCAATTTTAATTCACAAGATCGCTCAACTAGAATTTAAATTATTAAATATGATTTTCAGATTTTGTTTAAAGCATACATTTATTATTTAAAAAAAAAAGATATTAATTTAGCCAAATAAGAGCAGTTGGCTACATCGGGTTAGCAGGTTATGAGAAGTTTGACTGCAAATGGAACGCAGTCTCAGGTGTGAAATAAAACCAATATTTAAAAATAAGTATATTATTCGTAATCACTGTATATTTTACACATAAAAGTAGATATTTCTTGTACATTGTTTTCGTATAGGCTTATGCGCAAGTTTTGTTAGCGATAAACGTGGCATTATTGTCTTCCTCCACTGAGGTCAAGGTAGTGGTTGGGACACGGCTGTTAATATAGCAGAATTCTAAGACACTAGAAATGAATGTATTCAATTGAATAGAATGAAAAATTGCTTTGAAAAGTGAAAGATCCGTAACAAAAGTTTTATCTCAATTCCGGTCGGTTCGGGGAATCGAACCGGCGTCCCTCTGATCAAAGTTTACATGGTTAACCATTTAACCAACTCGACCAGCGACGAGATCTCATTTTTGGAAAATCGAGAAAATCTGGTTCAGCTATGCCTACAAAAATGACAGCCACTTAGTGCAGTTCGGGTTATTACATCTCTTGAGAAAACGTTTTCGTCTTTTGGACTTGTGTAATCGAAACTACGTGATAGGCTTTGAAACGAAAAAACTGGCTGACGTTTTTATTTAAATCAGATAGATTTAGATAGATAAAAATCAGATAGATTTGACTAGCGAGCGATCTAATATTAAGTGAATGGCTTGGGCAAGGGGGGCCTATTCTTCGATTTTTTTTTCTTATTGTTGCCGACAAAGGTAGGGGGAATATCAAAAATCTTACGTAAGATAAAAAATGGATTGATCCAAGAAAACCTGGCTTTTGAGTTCGAAAATCGGACGACAGAAGTCGGCTTTCGTGATACGAAAAATATAAAACATAAAAAGAGAACAAATAAGAGGCTTTTCATGTAGCGCCTTTTTTGACTCACGAGATTCGTATATTTGATTACCGCTTTATAAACAAATATTGAGTATTGTTATCAAAACTAAAAACATCGCCAAACCTATCAAACACGCCGATCAGTTAGTCACCGTTAACGATAAAAATGCTACTAACTTCATCACTATAAACGTGTTTTGAGCAAAATTGTTATGTGAGTGCTATCACAAAGTTCATCAGAATCAATCGTTATGTTCGACAGTTTTTTACACAACACAAATTTTTTCTGTGTCGATCGAAATGTGCGCCCATTGTTTCCAATATTTTTGCTCCCCGAATCGTTGAAGAAATCAAAGTTGATTTGGCATCGGTTAGTTTCGAATTAAAAGCACGCGAGACCTCAAATCTATTAAAATGTTTCCTGTAGTACTGCGATGGTTTTCGTCGTTAAAAGACATAAAAATCTAAACGAAAAAATTTCATTCGATCACACTTAAATTATAAGTTCATGGTGCCAATGGTTACCTTATATTAAAATATTCATGTGGGTTCGACTCATTGAAAAATCAACATGGAAAGTTGTGAAAAATGCAATGATGTGGACGATTGAACCCAAATATTTTGATGTGAAGGTCGCCGATAAAGCTTTTACACAATTTGCCTGCTTGGAACAATATTTAAAAGAAGCTGATCGATCGCTAACGTACTAAGAACTGGCGACAATAATCGAATGCGGTTTGTCAATTCCAGCAAGTAATGCACCCACTGAGAGTATTTTCCCGTATAAACAACATTTGGACGCCCGAAAAATGAGCACTAAAAATTGAAAACATTCGCGCTCGATGTTATGGTCAAGTTCAACTGGCTAGAAAAATTTTCTGAGTTTCACAACAAAACCCAGAATGACAGAAAGTTTTTCAACAAAATATGTCAGGTGGATAAATACAGTGTAAAGCCAAATTTGTTCAATTCACAGGATACCAAGGTGGACGAAATAGCTGAAGATGACAGGTTTGATGAGTTTACCGACGACAAAGACGTCATTTTCAAATAATTTTTTTTTCAGTAATTTAATTTTTAGTAACTTCTTAGCTTTTATAAATAAACAAAAATAATTCAAAAATAAATATCAGAACTTGATATATATCAGATACATATCTGATATATATCGGATATTTTGCTATTTATATAAATATCATGATATTTGCCTTGGTTCAGGGTTACTCTGCTAATATTGTGAGGTTAAACGTATCAATAATCGACATCCGCTTTAAAACGGTCAGTTAAGTCTTAGAAGAATATTAAACGAACTCAAAGATATTAAAATTCATTCTAAAATTATATTGACTAAACTTGAAACCAAATTTTGAGCGATCTTTTATGTGACAATAACTAAGCATTCTAACTGATACGTTTCATATAATTCAAAGGTCAAACCTTATGAGTTCACGGTTGTTAAAACTTCGCCGAATCAAAGAATAACAGGAGTATGCCGGTATTGCTGGCAAATGCCATACCTTAACTTTTCACAAGCTCTGAGCACTTCCCTGCCATAACTGAGAACATACGTTATTAAGGTGGGTTCTTGAGACGCCGAAGTTTAAATTGGAAGAATTCAAATCATGCCATATTTGGTTCACACGTAGTGGGTTGTGGGTCATGATGACAATAAAGAAAATACAATTTTCACGTTCTGGTAAAACAGGAAGGATACTCTTCAAACAAGCATTAAAGCTGTAAATTGTTATTTTCTTCATTGCTACCTAAAAATATTATTGATAATAATAAATTTCGGTTACACCAAAGTCATGTGTAACCTCTGATCAAATCCTGCGCCTATTTCAGCCTTCAGGTCATAATGACGACGAGAACTGCAATTCCATCTAACAACAAAATATTTAAGATAAAACTTAAGGTATTTCCTAAACAGTAAATTGAAATCTGTTTTATAGATAAATAGAAGTATTTTAGTTTGTTTCCGGTTAACGTTCAAAAAACTTGAAAAGAATGTCTAAATTTGATCATATGTATTATGTTAGGTGATTCACATCTGATAATAAAATTTCTGGAGCAGATTTGTGTCTTCAAAACAATACAAAACATAAACAGCTAACCGGCAATCATCTCCACGACTTGCCATTCATTTACCATACAGACATCATAATAATTCTTTCTTAAAAATTATTAAAATTAGTCATACACAAGTTCATTATATATAGGAAAAAATATTTTTAAATAAAAAGAACGAAAAAATTATTATTTTTAAATTTTTGAGAAAAGAAATAAATTTTTTCATAGTTTTCACTGGATTGTGAACGTTTTCTTTGTGTTTCAAAACGTTGTTGTTTCTGACTTTTCCGTTTTGTTATTTTCTTTAAATACATACACAAAAAAAAAATTCAAAAGAAAATTATGAAAACAAATTTGTGCACATGTTGCTTTTGTTATATAGATTTTTTTTTCTGAAATTACACTTAAAATATTTACATTAGTAATGTAATTTAACAATATTTTTTTTTCTTATTGTTGCATTGGTGTTGTTGTTGTGTTTTTGTTAGGACTAACGTTGGTAAAATATTTTAAAAGGAAACATTTATTTATATACAAAACACATAAGGGATGGAACAAATATTTTACTATGTCGAATAGAAGCGTCGTCTAATTTATGACAACATACTATGAATTTAGAAAAGGAAATAAATACAGACTTATTATAAAAAAATAGGATCACTATCAAATTGAATCCTTCACATACCTTTAACTTAAAATATTACATATTTTTGCAATTTTTTTCATCTCTGGATTTTTTCTAGTTTTTTTCTTTCTATGGAATCTCATTAAATCGAATGATTTATTTTCTATTTTTATTTAGATTCAAGTAACACGGCTCCAATGAAAAATACAACGTTAACATTGAACAACAAGTATTTTTTTTTTCAATTATACGCAGAAATCTTTTCATTTCAACAAAACAATTAAGTTAGATTAGTTTCTAAATAGAAAAACAAATGATTTGGACAAAAAGTTTATGATTAATAAATAATGAATCTGCCATCTACCTACATATGATTAATAAATTTTATATCTTGAGTGTATATTTATCTGATTTTACTACAAAGTAAAATGTAAATTCAAAATACAAATCTCAAACCTGTATGAGTGCATTATTTTATTTTGTTGTTTTTTTCACCTGAATTACACCACATGTAATACTTTCACAAGTATTATTTATTATCAATGAATTTTATCATGAAATCCGAATGACGTCAATTTTTTTCTTTAAAAACTAAAATCGTTATTTCTCCAGGTAAGTCATCTTGAATTTTTCTTTAACCGGTTAACCTAATGAATATATTTGTGTATCGGAAATGCCATGTGTATCCGTTACTAATCGATTGTAAAAATCGTTTAAATTATTTCAATTTATTAAGGAATACTGTTAAAATCCGCAATTGTGTTGACAGTTGAAATTAACTAGCGAATAAGTAGGTCAAATATTTTGAGTTTTCTAGATAGTTAATTTGGCTGTTTTTCGTGTACAAATTGTAAATTTATAACTTAATCTGGTTTCAACTAATTTAGTTTTTAATTACATTCACTATTTATATAGTTACACGAATACGTGTATTATTATCCATTATACTCGATACAAAAAAATAATATATAATTGTTATTAGACGTTATCGGTTATATGAACAACAAAATAGTATGCGTATGTGGTTTATTGTCTACATACAAATGCTGAATTTTTTTTTGGATATTTTGTTCGAAATAAATTTAGTCATTCATTTTTTACATAACAAAATGTTTTTCAAGGTTACGAGTTATGATGCAATGAGTTTTTGTAAAAGTAATCTTGTCTGCAAGCACTTGTGGCATCCACGTTTGTTATTGATATTTAGATGAATTTATCAATATTAAAAAAAAATAATATAATTGGTAGGTAAAAGAAATAACTTCACACCTGGCTTGTTTTTATATTTGTAAAGAATTTTTCGGTTTCTTTATACATGATTCATAAGTGTGACGAAAAAGGTGCAAAAAGGCATAAAATAGATCATCAGTTTTAGAGAGAGTAGTTTTTATAATTTATTGATTTGGTCACATTTATTTTCATACAAAATGATTGAATGACATGACAATTGGTAGCCCGAATATCTGAATGGGATCGTACAAGTTTACATATTGCTAGAGCAAATGGTGAGAATATCAGTTTTTTCGACTAATGACATGTCTATCTACAATAACTTTTATTTAAAAACCTTTTATGTTTCAAGTAATCCCCGCCCACACTAATGCATGAATTACATTTGTCAATTAATTTGTACAAAATCAAAATAAAATGATTCGTTTAAAATTCTGTTAAAATTCGGAGTTTGTTGTTCGTTGAAGTTACCGGTAATGATAACCTCACAATTTCAAAATTGTGAGGTTATCGTTACCGCCTACCGGTGACTTCAACCTCCACAACAAATCGTGGTTAGAATTTTCCTAGACGACCGACGACAACAATGGAAGGCAAGTAGAAATATTTGCCGCATCGCACGACCAGACGCAGATTGTAAAAAGCCAAACTTTCATTCCTCGTAATGACGGTGATAAAAGTTTTCTCCAACACCTCTATCTCACATCTATGCCAGATATTACGAGGGTCGATGTCGATAAGAGTTAAGAGTAGTATTGGAAATTTTGATCGGCATCTAATCACATCAGTTATCAAACCTGATTTACTAAACACTAGAGTTCCCAAACCCCGTAAAATATTTCACTTTTAAAAAATGGACACCAATGGTCTCCGACGTTTTTTTCAAGGTTTCTCTTTTGATCGTCATTGTCTTCACACCGACGATGTAAATGTGTCCGTTCAAATTTTCTCTTAGAAACAAACGTAGATTATTTAATATTTAGATTCATAAAAAGAATTCTGTTAATCGATCACAATATTTAAAGGCCAACAAAATATCAAACCAGATAATTGAAAACGAAAAAGCAAACATTGACAGAGCGAAAGCGGCAAAACTTTCGGGTATGTCAATGTCTGACAAAAGTTTTAACAATGCCATAAATTCTTTAAATTCTGGTACTAAATCTTCTATTCCCCCTATCAATGATGGTAACTCAATCGTTACTGACCCAGCAAGGAAAGCTACATTGTTCGCGGAACGCTTTGCTTAAAATTCGACTGTTTTAGAAACTCCTAAACAAAAGCCCCAAATCCAGTCTTCAGAAGTTAATATGAAACAATTACATTTCAAACCCAAAATTGTCGAAGAACTTTTAAGGGGGTTGCCACCTTAAGAACTGCTCAGGTTTTGTCACACATAAGCAATGGACCAAGAACTATATAGCGCCATGCTGTCAAGTATCAAGTTTAAATACTAACACGAGCTCACAACAAAACACAATACGAATAAACACCTGAGTGATGTAATAATTATGCAATTAAATTGCAACGGTCTCACGAATAAGATCGACGATATAGTAAACCATATGTGCAATAACAATATTCTAGTCACGTTTCTTCAAGAAACAAAATTAAATGTTAGATCTAAGATTAGTGATAAAATCTGTGATTATAAATTTATAAGGCTGGATAGAGGGAAGGACAAAGCTGGTAGTCTTGCGTTTATCATTCACAACACAAAAGCGTTATTTACCGTACAACCACACTACCTACAGAACCGGGAACCGGCAAAAATCTAGAACAACAAGGCATTATAATAAAATCCGGAAATAACGATTGTCAATATTTATATTCCACCAGTAAGCAGCTGTGATACAGGTTATGATACAGGTTTCCATAGGACATTTATTTTATACCAAACACTATCTAATTCTCGGAGATGTGAACGCGCACCATGATCTATGGCACTCACACCTAAACACTGATTCACGAGGTGAAAGCATTGCTGATCAAATTGACCACTCCAATTTTGGAGTCCTCAACGAACCACAACCAACAAGGATAACAAACAACTCATACTCTTCTCCAGATGTCTCCCTTGCCAGCATTGTACTAATGTCAATTGCAGAATGGAGAACTAGAGTTGCATTTGGATCAGACAACGTGCCGATCATAATTACCTTAAGCCGATCCATAAATCAATTAAATTCCGAAAAGAAGCTGACTGGAAAACTTTACAAACTTTGCCGAAATTAAATTCAGTAAGCAATTTTTACCTTGCTTTTACCTTGCCCTCTCTGGGGAAAAACAATACAGAGAAATTTTTAATAAGGGTAGAGCTGGCTACATTCTAACTGGCAGAATTCAAACGTTAAAACCAAACTTTCCACATGAAGCGTGTGTGCTTTCTACTCAAAGAGATGAAATCCGTAAAGCACATCCAACCGACTCCAGAATTCCGGACCTGAACAAGCGAATTAACAAGTTGGTCATGGATCATAAAAGAAATAAATGGATAGAGTTAGTGAGTAAATCAGACCTGGGTACTAGTAAAAGTCTTTGGAAGGCAATTAATGGCCTAACTCACCCTCGATATCCTCTCCTTCGACGATATCCCAATTGAAAACCACAAGATTCAGTTTACAGAAAAGCAACATAGACATGAGACCAGATCAGTACTGAGACACCTGCGCAAACTTAGCACTGACAACTTGAAGGATATTATATTTTCCGAAGAAGAGGTGGAGAATGCAATAAGGAAAATTAAGCCATCAAAAGCTATAGGACCCGACGGAATCTTAGCCATCATGCTCAAACACATCGAACCCAAAGGATTGAACTACCTCACTACTACACTCAATACATCTTTAAATACTCTACAGATACCAAATATCTGAAAAACCAGAATCAGCCAGAATCAGCCCCATATTAAAATCAGGAAAATCTGAAGAAAAGGGAGTGTATTACAGACCAATAATGATCCTTTCGTCGGTCGCAAAACTTATCGAAGCACTTCTGCTCCCTCAGCTGACAAGATCCTGCAATTTGGCACCACACCAACATGGCTTCCGTCGAGCACACAGTACAACCACCGCGCGTTACAGAATACAAAACCAGATCAATGATGGTCTGAAAAAACGAGTCTAGAAAAATTGAGCTCCTCAATAGATCTAAATAAATATTTCACCCCATATCATTTGAGTACTGTCGCAAGCTTGACGAAGTATCTGATACGCTGTATCTGTTTCCATCCTGGCGGCCTTGGACTTTGTTCAAAACTGTGATGCACGAACTGTGGGTGATCGAAATTTAACATCAAATTTTGCGTTCTTACAACATCGTTGCACTGTTGGTATGATCTCGTTGTTTTTAGGGTTCCGTACTTTAAAAAAATAGAAACGGTACCCTATTGGTGGGACTTTGGTGTCCGTCCGAATTTCTACATAATCAATTTACTCACACATTACAAGTGCTATCAACTTGTAATTTTCTACAGTTTTTAAACGTGTTTTCCCACGCCTACAGATAACAAAAAAAATTCAAATATTTGTTTTTATCTATATTTTATGAACATAGATAAGGAAATAGTAAAATAAAAGTTTTTTGTAAGGAATCGAGTTTGGTTTAGAAAAATCGAGAAAGATCAAAATATTTCAAAAAAAAATTTCAATGGTTTTTCGACTGCTTAGTTTTTTTGATATTGCCAAAAACGAGTATTGTTTTTCCTGACCCCCCCCCCCCCCTAACTTCAAACGTTACAAAAGAAAAGAATTGAAAAAATTCAAGGTTATGGGCAATATTGTAAAGATTGAACGAGTATTGTTTTTCCTGCCCCTCCCCCCTAACTTCGAACGTTACAAAAGAAAAGAATTGAAAAAATTCAAGGTTATGGGCAAATTGTAAAGATTGAATGAAAACTATAGCGGTCGACTCATAATATCAAATGTTATTTTGAGGGGGTTGAGGGTGGAAATTTTGAAAAAACATTCTTTTTGACCTTGTTGAGGGGGGGGGGGGGGGGGAGTGTCATATGAAAGGTAAATTTTTTTCTAGTTTTTAAAACAATTTTGTTGTAGTTTTCGAAGATACCGTTTTTGATTCATTTGATTAAAATTATAAAATTGTGTTTTTGTGAAGAACTATTCACGTAAAATAATCGTAGAAGTGGATAAATTTTGCTACGTTGTAGGAAATGTATATTATAGTAAAGTATTGGGTGAAACGAAGTATAGAAATGAAGAAACAAGATCAGATTAGATCAAAACAGTTTAACAAGTCAGATGAACTCAACTTCAGGCGAAAGGCGTTAGGTTGAAAAATTATGCGATAACATACCTGATACATGTTTGTTATTCGATAGATTATCATTTAATATGGTTGCGTTGCAAGTGTTCTCTGTGAAGTTGATCACTAATTACAAATATTTTTGAAATTTTTGAACTATTGAACTACTGTTGAACTAGAAAATTGTTACAGTCAAGTAAATCGACAGATCCCCGTTCTTTTTGTTAGATCTGATACAGTACACCAGTGCTGAAAAATAGTAGCCACCATCACTTCGATTTTAGCCTGTTGGTATACTATACCGATCTCCCCAATGTTCAGTAGACAAATCTCACTCGAGTTTGTTAACAATGCACTCGTTGGCAATAATTTGATGATTCTTTTTCCTCCGTTTTTTTTTTCGTTGGTTACAATAAAAATCCTCAAAACTGGCTCACAAACTATTTTCTACAAAAAAATTTATAAAGAAAAATTCATGAACCAATAACAGTTGAAGCTACGATTGATAATACTAGGTCATTCAATAAGTCCGTAGGATGACACATAGATGGCGTTACTAGAATTTTTTCCATATGATTTTTATTTAGTACTAACCTTCAAACGATACGTGTATAAATTTGACAGCAATCCTTTCCAATATAAATAATTTATAAGCTGGCGTTATTGAAGCTTTCTTTAGCCACCATAAACAGCTTTGGGTAAAATGCAACCTATGCAAACAAAAACTGTTGTTTTCTCAAATATTATATTCACGGAACCCTCAGCGAGCGAATTATATTCGCACTTGCCTTACTTTTTATAAATATAGTCACCAACAGTAGTCGGAAGAAATCATTTCATCGAGCATATTCTTATACTCTTATCAATCGGTTAGCGCAAATAGGCAAGCTGTTGAGATCTCATACTGTCATAGCGATAAAATCCAAAAGGTTTTCTTTGTTTTTGAACGTTTAACGATTTTTGAACGTTTAAATAAAGTTTTTGAGTATCATAAAATTTTTATAAGTATGGAAATTCAAAACATTTAAGTTATAGATTGTATTTATAAGTTGCGTCGCTTGCAAAAATATTTAAGTAAATTATTAAGGAAAAACGAAAAATAATTTTAATAAAAAAAATTTGTGTTAAAATAAACTTTTTCCAGAAAAATAATAAATTTTCATGACTTTCCATGACTTTCCCTAACTCAAAACTTTCCCTGACTTCCTTATAAACACGTCAGAACGCATGTTGTTGTGTGACCTAAGAAACAAAATGTTTTTATGTGCTATTGTGACACATATTGTAATATCTACTACAGATTTTATTTAAAAAGAAAATTATCTGAAGAGAATGATATTTGGGAATCCCCGAGTACCTCATTCATGTAGTTAGTATTGTTACGATTCTACATAAACGCAATGAAATACAAAACATATTTGTATTCAACCTCAATTTTCATACATATATTATATTGTTATTGTAAAATATTTTAAAAATAATTTCAAGGTCACGTTGTTTTCTAAGAAAAAGGGTCAAAACTCAAAACATAAAATAAAATATATCCAAATTAATTTCATCATAATTTCTAGAACCTTCTCTGTATAATCTAAATTTTCTTGGAATATGCGAACAATTAAGCATAATTATATATACTAAAGGGATTCCTTTTCCGAAATGAATTAATTTTAAGTTAGACTGAGTGCGATGATGTAAAGTTATAATTTAAATCAAGGTTGGCAAATATCATGATATTTATATAAATATCAAAATATCCGATATATATCAGATATATATCCGATATATATCATGTTCTGATATTTATTTTTGAATTAATTGTTTATCTTAAATGTTATTCAATATATGCCCCTTTCCACAGTTGTATGCAGTGCAGCGCATTACTCCCTCGTTTCTTACCTCTTTGCCAATAAACTAAATTCAAATATGACAACTACAATTTAGTTTATAGGCAATTTATCAAACTATTCGTCTATATCTTCGATTGCACAACTCCAAATGACGAAAACGCTTTCTTGCTTTAGTTTGTCTTGTTTATTTGGCCAAATCGCATATTCAATACCTATACAAGCTTGTACAACTGGTCCAGTAATGGTCCATTGCTGGCAAAAAGCAATGGTAGAGTTCTGGCAACCATAACTGGACCATAAACATCACGTAACAGAATGATAACTTCGAACAATAAATGACTGCCATGCAATGATCCATACAAGGTTATATACAACTGGTCCAATAATGGGCAATTACTGCCGACCAATAATTCAACAATGGCCGGGTACTGGCAACCATGACTCATAGTACTGGCAACCATGACTCGGCCATTAACATAATTTTGCTTGTTGATAACTTCGAACAATAAATGGCTGCCATTTATTTGCCAGAGAAAAAAAACAGCAATGGCCCATACAAGGTTGTACAACTGGTTGTACAACCCAGTAACACACCAATAATGATGACCAGTATTACAGCAATGACCGAGTACTGGCAACCATGACAGGGCCATAAAAAAACATAAAATATTATCAAATGTAAATTTAAATAAATTAAATACAAAATAAAAATAAAGTAAAAATGTTCAGAGAAAAAAAAATTATAACATTACATATTATCAGTCTTTCCGCAGAGATGCGATAATTAAACTATAGGTGAAATTTTTCAAACACTAGTGTATTTTATTTAACATTCTAGTGTATTTTAACCAAATGACAGAGATCGGCCAATTTATGGTCCAGTGCTGGTCCAATAACAATAGCCGTAAGATCGGGTGTTGCATGGTTCCAGAAATGGCCCAATAAGAATAGCCATGTATTTTTTACCACTCACGGGCTAGTGCTTGGCCAAAGGTAACTAAAAACGGCTATTTTCTGTTAACCATATAGATCGGCCGATGAATGGTTCTAGTACTTTCTCAATAACAAAAGTCAAGTACTGTTAACTATTTATAAACTAGAGCTTGGCCGTATTTCAAGTTCTGGAAACCCCTACTTGGGTAGTCATTCTATTCCACCACACTATTGGTGGTGTATTTCTAAACTAAAATTGAAACACATATTTTGGAAACAGTGCAGATTTAGTTTTAAAAGCGCCATTACAAATGGAATGAAAACTGAAATAAGTAATTATTTAAATAAGGAAATATATGTTTCATCTCTTTGGTGGTTATTGAACCGTTTGCCTAAAAATCGATATTCAAGCATAAATTAGCTAGGTGATGGGGTGCATTTAAAGCCATGTCTCTCCTCCGATAAAGTTTCTTAACTTCTAAAGGTTGTTCTAGTTTAAGATCGAATGCCAGTTTATGCCAAATTTCAACTACAACGACAATAGCCGTTTTATCTCTTTGAGCTCTGTCTAAAGCGACTGCTATTGTCTTTAGATAACAAAGCATATGTTTAGGGTTCATTACAATGTTTATGTCATAAGATTAGTTTTGTCAGAATCCTTGACATAGCTGAACCAGGTTACCTCGATTTGGCATGCGTTTTGCAAGCAGTGCTGCGACTGTTAACAGTTTTTCCAACTTTAAGGTAGGAATAATTAATTATTTATTTATTTTATAAATATCATGATATATATCAGGGAATAAATATCGTGATATATATCAATGATATATATCGGATATATATCATTGATATATATCATGCCAACCCTGATTTAAATTATTGTGATAGTGGTTCTAAAAACAGGTTCTCACCTGAAATTTCCAATGCTATTTCCATGTGTGACCTAGCATTTCGTAAGCTCAGATCGGATAGATGGAAGGTTCTCTGTTCTCAACGCAATAAGGTGAATAAATTGATTAAAATTGTTAAAAAGGAATTTGGAGCTACCTTTTTCAGGGTTGAGCAACCTCCAAGGTAACTCTGGCGTAAAGTCAGAGGCATTGGGATTACTTCTGATATACTGATATTATGGTAGACTCAACTGGGTTGCAGCCTGATGATCTGAATGACTATTTTGTTTCTATTCAGGCGAAAGTGCAGTTGCTTTCCTTAGCTTATCTTGCAGAAGACTTGCTCGCATGCATTCAGAAATGTTTCCGAGGATGAGGTCTGGCAAGCCCTGTTTTCTATCAAATCAAATGCTGTTGACCCTGACAAAATCCCTGTTAAATTCCTGAAAGTTCTCTTTGCTATTTTGTCACCATATTTTGTTAATATGCTTAATACCATTTTCACAACTTCGACTTCTCCTTCCTAATGGAAGTCATGCCTATTCCTAAAACTAATAATCCGCTATTCTTCCAGCACTATCCAAAGTGTGTGAAAAATTGATACAGAGTGAGTACAGACTCAAATGTTATCATTTACTGATAGTGGTGCTAGAATTTCTGTCAAACAGTCTGGGTTTAGGAAAATTCATAACACTACGATTGATTGATCTGACTGATGAAATTCGTCGCAACACTTCGATTTTTCTAACTCGGCAGCAAACCTCATACTATCCTATTTTTCTTTTCGATCCGATTGATCGTGTGGTTGTGGGAGATAAGTGTTCCTTTTCTAGACCATTTCACAGAGGCGTTCCGCAGGGGTCTATCTTAAGTCCTCTGCTCTTTAGTCTCTTCATAAATGATCTTCCTTCAGTCCTGAAAAATCGTCTGTGCATTTGATTGCTGATGATGTCCAGATTACTAGCTCTGCTTCCATCGTGGAATCTTCCATCTGTGTTGCTGATATGAATGATGATTTTTCTGCTATTGCCGAGTGGTCCTATCAAAATTCTTTAAAAGTGAAACCTGTCAAGAGTCAGGCCATTGCCCTCTATCGATATCCCGTTAGTCAGAATCTTTTTCCTATCTTTTAAAATAATGTTCATATTCCCTACGTTCGTCGTGCTAAGAATTTGGGCTTCATCTTGGATGAAACCTTATCATGGGACGATCACATAGTTTGGATGACTGTATTTTGTTAAAAATCTTCTTCCAGTCATGCTGAGGAGTAAATTGGTTCAGTGGTTTCCTTAATGGTTGCGAAGTGCATTCTGCGGCGATTATGGGTGTATGTAATTAATAGGTTTGTCTCTTGTATTCGCCTTGTCTTTCATAAAGCTCTCTCATCTTTACTTTCATTTAGATTTCTGGGAACTAAGTTTGCATTGTTCTTGAAGCTGAGATCGATAATCTTTCTTTTTAAACTAGTCAAATATTGTCAACCAGTATACTTATTTGAGGCTATTGTTCACCATATCCAGAGGAATCTTATCATACCATATTACACTTCTTGTGCTATGGTGTTGTCGTTTGCTGTGAAGATTTGTAGGTTCTTCTGGATGTTGGAGTAGGCATTTACTAGCATTTAAATAATTCGATTCCACACAATTCTCTGAAATTCTTGATTTTGTATGTCCACTTGCTGCCGATTGCTTTTCGTCCTTCCGGTAATTCTACCAATTCCCATGTCTCGTTTTCATACATTGAATTCATTTCCTCAATCATCGCCTCTACCCATTTTGATTTCTGAGCAAAAATGACTGTTTGGTTGTAACTTGATGGTTCAATTTTTTCCTCATTCTTGACACCGATTATTTGAATCAAACGAGTCGCTGGTATTCCTTTATTGGATCTATTTGATCTTCAAATCTCCATATTTACATCCACAACATTTCTTTCAGCAACGATTTCATTACCCAAACTTTTGTTAGTAATAACAATGTTTTCCGTTTGTAATTCAATGTCTTTCTAATCGCTGTCTTTATTTACAAATTGAACGTTTCTACTGATAACAATTTTTCTAGTTGATGGCACATAACAGCGATAAGCTTTCGATGATAAATCGTAACCAACCATTGTTGCTTGAATTGCTTTCGTATCAAGCTTTTTTCGTTTTTCATCAGGAACAAATAGATAACATTTTGATCCAAAACGCTTAAAATGCGTGATACTCGGTTTAACACCGAACCAGATTTCGTACGGTGTTTTCTCAATGTCCTTTGCTGGTAAACGGTTTTGTATGTATTTCGCCATAATTACTGCTTCGCCCCTAAACGTTTTTGCCATACCAGCTTCCAAGAACATACACCGTGCCATTTCAATTAAAATTCGATTTTTATGCTCAGAAACACCGTTTTGTTGTGGATGGAGTGAATGGTGCTGTTCTGTTGTATTGAATGCCCTCCTGTTTCAAATATGTTACGAAATCATTGTCAATATACTCTCCTAATCGATCCGATCGAAGAAATATTGGCTTGGTTTTCAACATGGTCTTGTATATTTCGGCTTTCCACGTACTCTTTGAACTTTCGTATATTTAGAAAAATCATCAATAAATGTTATCATGTATTTCTTACCAGACGGAGTAGCTGTTTGCATAGCACCACAGACATCGGAATGCACAATATGAATCATTCCCTTTGCTCGATTTTCAGACTTCTGTGGAAACTTAATTCTGGTCATTTTCCCTTGAAGGCATATTTCACAATTCAATATATTAGAACATTCAGTACTGCATTTTCCAAATTTGACTCCATCGACAAATTCACCTGATGGTAATGATTTCACAACCTTGATGTCGCTGTGTCCAAGCACTCGATGCCATTCATGTACACAACATTCCGAATCATTCGGTTCAGCCGCTTCTGATGCTTAAACTTGATTCGGAGTTTTAATATTGTACTAATCACCAGATTTTTCACCATATGCCACTTCCTTTTCACCATATTTAATTTCAAAATAGGTACTTTGAAATGCAATTGTGAATCCTTTCTTTGTTAACTTGCCAACAGAAATAAAATTTCCTTTCAACTTTGGAACGTATAACACGCTCTTCATCTTCACTCGTGTGACTTCACCAGATTTGTTCACAAATTTCATTCGGATAGTTTTAATCCCCACAGCATCAACCAGTTCACCATTTGCGACTTTTACTCTTCCTCTGTAACTCAAATCGATCTCTATGAACAAACTTTTATCACTTACAGAATGACCTGTAGCCCCTGAGTCCAGTAGCCATCCTTTAATTGCTGTTGAAATAACGAATAAAAATTCTCGCAGCTTGAATTCGGTTTGCACCCTGTGAAACTGGTTTCTTTACTTCAGTGTCTGGTTTATTTGTCTTCAACCATTCAGTATATTTGGTACAGTTCTTTCCAAGGCGACCTTTTCCTTTGCAGAAATGGCATGAAAATGAGCCCTTCTTGAATGTTGAACATACTCGAAAAACTGAATCTCCTGTACTCTCTGAATTCCGTTCCGAACGACGTTTATATTCTCCAATGATCTTTGAACAAACGATACTTGATGTTAACTCTACGTCTCTAGCTTCTAGTGCCGTTATTAAATTGTCATAGCTTTCTGGTAACGATCCAAGAAGAGTAGCACTAAATATTAAATTTTCTGTAATATTGTCACATTGTGCCAACATTTTCTGAAAAAATTCACTCATTCTATTTACGTGAGCTTCTGCATCGCCACCCTCTTCAAGCATTTGAGTCATCAATTGTCGTAGAATATAAACTCGGTTGTTTGCACTGTCCTTTTCATGAATGTCTTTCAACCCGTGCATCCCGTGCTAGCTTACGTTAACGAATGTACTGAATTTGATCATCTTCAACATTGAGTGCTATTGTAAAGTGAGCAACTTGATCATTCTTTTTCCATTCGTCTGTTATTGGATTAGGTACATCATCATCTATGACACTCCAAACACCTTTTTCAATTGACATCATTTGGACCTTATACCTCCAATTGAAATAGTTTTCTCCATTCAATTTCTTGATTGTGTATTTCGTAATGCTACTTATATTATGGGACTATCTGAATAAAAATTCGGAAATTCTTGAACTCGGAAACGGGAATTCTTTCTTTACAAAATTTTTGCAAATCCAATTACTATCCTCTGGACGTGTGATTGCCCATAACCTATTAGAGAGTCCACTTTTTATATGGAATTCAGGATAGAATGAAACAAATTTATCTTATAAAGAACTAAATTATAATGCGACTAATCGCATCTAAAAGAATACTAGAGTTTTTATTATTTAAATGCTAGTAAAAGCCTACTCCAACACTGGAATCTCTCGTCTTTGCCAATCACCTCAATACTTTACTTACCAAAAAAGACCTATTGGTCTTAATAAGTATGTTGTTGCCGAAATAAAATAAATAAATAACAAAACATCCCCATCATTTTATAAAAACAATTCCACTTTCCCGCTTGCTTTATCCTGCCATCAAATTCTTCTTTTGCATATACAATTTTTTTATTACTTTAGGTTCACTTATCTCTTTTCTATATACACCCAATTCTGTTTTTACACGGTCTTTTTTTAGACGGTTTTGAAATAACACGGTCTAGAAAAAAAATTTAAATTCGTTTTTACACGGTTTTATTTGAAATAGCACGGTTTAAATTTTGAAGAAAATTCGTATTTTTTTTTATATACAAAGTTAGGCATGTTTAGTGTTAATTATAATAAATTATAAATTAACGTCTCTTAATATCTGAAGATACCATGTCCAACTAGGGATTAGGATTAAGTTTGAGTAAATTAAATTTCTTTAAGAAGTTTATGAACGTTATCTTTAAAATTTTGAGGATTAAGGCTATGAGGGAAAACCCTTGCTGGTGCGAGACATTCCATAGATGAGAGACTCTGCTGAAAAAATCACGCTGAAAAGCAACACTTCTGATCCTTTTTATATGAAGTGTAAAAGGATGGCCTACAAAATTTACTCTGGTGTTACGCGATAGGTTGCTAGTTCAGGTAAAATTGATTTTATCTCAGTCGAAGTTTGTTCATCCACAATGTATTACAACATTTCTCCTGTGTTGCAAGGAATTTAACTCATTAATAAGAGTTGAGTTGCTAAATAGTTTAACAGTTCTGCGCTGAACAAACTCAATTTACTTCATACTACTAAAATCAGATACACCCCATATGTGAGAACAATACTCCATGCAGGGAGTATAAATGATTTATATATTAAAAGAAGCTGTTCGCTATTGAAAAACTTACGAAATCGTTCCAAAGACCTAAATTTTTGAGCAGCGTTCTTAGCTAGGTTAAAAATATGAGAATTTCATTTCATATTGTTTTCAACATCTATTCCTAGAAGTATGTATGTACAGTTGATCAATTTTCTTTGAAGACTTTTTAACGCTAATCTTAAAGTTTGGAGGAAGAAAATTATTTTATCTTATTATACTCTTATTGATACTCTGGTGTAACGTGTCAAGTTTGCAGGCTTAGGTAAAATCGATTTGATTTAGATAGAAGTCCGTTTATCCTTAATGTAAAATACCGTCAAATCAGCGACATACTAGGAATCAAGCTCATTAGTAAGATTTGAATTGCTGATCAATTTAACAGCCCTCTGTTGTATAGATTCAATCAAGACCTGTATCGTAACCTCCATATGTGACAACAATAATCCATGTAGGGCGATCGTCTTTCGGCGAAAACCGCATTGTTTTTAAGTATTTTTGACCAGTTAACAAAGAACCTCATATTTTTAAAATTAATGTTTTTTTTCAAATATTTTAGCTACAATCGATTAGTTTGATATGGGTTTGTAATTTGTTGTATCCGTTTTCGTACCTTTTTTAGAACTGGCTGTGCCTACACTAGCCATTTCCCAAAAAAACTAATATTTCAAATTATATATATGTCGTTGGAACAGCATGTTTGATTGAGCTTGTGAAACGTACGTTATCGCTTAAACATCTGAAAAGCATATGATCGAATCTGGCATGCCAACTTCATGTAGACGTAAAGCATATTCAAAAATGCCTTACAGATCAAAACATTTCGGTATTCATCGATAGTTTTTCTTCTGAATCTAAATTAATTATTACAAGGCTCAGTTTTATTCCTCACTCTATTTTTAATTTATATCAACAGCCTGTTGAAAATTATCAGGATGATACACAGTACATTGCACAGGTCAATTGTTCTCTTATCTTCAAAGGTAAAATGAATGAAAAAATAAATCTCGCCCGGAGAAACGTTGTTATAAATGTAAACGAGGACCTTGAAGGAGAAAAGGACCGAGGACCGAGAAAAAGTCGCCGCATGGGGTAAAAAAATTTATTCAATTCTAACTCCACCAAAATGCAGCTATTGATTGTTTTCAGATCATAGACCGAGTTCCCCAATGATACTTCCATTAGTATCTATGACGGACAAATAGCACCCTAAATAGATGTGAAAAATATTTGAGTCCGTATAATTTACTCCACATTTATAAGTTCTACATTCGTCCATGTATGGAATGAAATTTTTTTTTCAGTGTAAAGAAGTTTTTCTGAGAGAAAATGAAAAAGGCTTTCAAATTGCTAAATTCCAGTGAATTACAATAATTACTTTGATCTTAATCACTCACCAAATCTCTCAAAATTTTATTTTTTACGCCAAAAAGTGTAAAAGTTTTGTTTATTTAACATTATGCCCGCCGCATATTGCCGCTATCTCATAAGAAAGGGAACTCAGGAAAACTCGTTATGAAAATATTCAATTGTCATTTTTATTGCAACTTATTTATTTTAATATGGAAAAAAATTTCCAAATCTCGTTTTAATTCTATTTATTTATTCAAATGTTTATGAGTACTCTATATGTTTTGTTTTTCCGTCTAGTGCGTACACGAATAAATCAGAAGGTTTTCCTAACGCGTCAGCCACATACAGTTGTTAATCTGAGAAGCACGAGTTCTCCAAATCTAGTCCACATACTTGCAGTAACTGTCCTTGTGCTTTGTTGATCGTCATTGCAAATTCGAGTTGCACTGGAAACTAAACATTTGAATTCAAATGCCATATCTGTTGGGATAATAGCCGGTCATTGGAACAGCATGCTTGATTGAGCTTGTGAAACGTACGTTATTGCATTTGACATCTGAAAAGCATTTGATCGAATCTGGCATACCAACTTCATGTAGACGTAAAGCATATTCAAAATTGTCTCACCGATCAAAACATTTCGGTATCCATCGATAGTTTTTCTTCTGAGTCTAAATTAATTATTACTGGTGTTCTCCAAGGCACAGTTTTATTCCTCACTCTATTTTTAATTTATATCAATGACCTGTTGAAAATTATCAGTAACACGACAAATAGTTTTGCAGATGACATACAGTACATTGCACAGGTCATTCGTTCCCCTATCTTCAAAGGTAAAATGAATGAAAAAATAAATCTCGCCCGGAGAAACGTTGTTATAAATGTAAACGAGGACCTTGAAGGAGAAAAGGACCGAGGACCGAGAAAAAGTCGCCGATTGGGGGTAAAAAAATTTATTCAATTCTAATTCCACCAAAAAACCAGCTATTGATTGTTTTCAGATCATAGACCGAGTTCCCCAATGATACTTCCATTCAAGGTTGGCAAATATCATGATATTTATATAAATATCAAAATATTCGATATATATCAGATATATATCCGATATATATCATGTTCTGATATTTATTTTTGAATAAGTTGTTTATCTTAAATATTATTTAATATATGGCCCTTTACATAGTTGTATGCAGTGCAGCGCATCATTTACTCGTTTCTTACCTCTTTGCCAATTAGCTAAATTCAAATATGACAACTCCAATTTAGTTTATAGGCAATTTATCAAACTATTCGTCTATATCTTCGATTGCATAAGTCCAAATGACGAATACGCTTTCTTGCTTTGGTTTGTCTTGTTTATTTGACCAAATCGCATAATCAATACCAATACAAGGTTGTACAACTGGTCCAGTAATGGTTTATTGCTGGCGACCAGCAATGGTAGAGTTCTGGCAACCAAAACTGGACCATAAACATCATGTAACTAAATGATAACTTCGAACAATAAATGACTGCCAATTGCCATGCAATGGCCCATACAAGATTATACAACTCGTCCAGTAATGGTCAACTACTGCCGAACCAGTACTGTCCAACAATGGCCGGGTACTGGCAACCATGACTCATAGTACTGACAACTATGACTCGGTCATTAACATAATTTCACTTGTTGATAACTTCGTACAATAAATGGCTGTCATTTATTTGTCAGAGAGAAAAATATGAATGATCCATATAAGGTTGTACAACTGGCCCAGTAACAGACCAATAATGATAACCAGTATTACAGCAATGACCGAGTACTGGCAACCACGAAAGGGCCATAAATAACTTAAAATATTATCATATTTAAATTTAAATAAATTAAACACAAAATAATTAAAATAAAGTAAAAGTATTCAGAGAAAAAAATTTTAACATTACATATTAACAGCCTTTCAGCAGAGCTGCGATAATTAAACTATAGGTGAAAATTTTCAAACTATATACATATTTATAAAATGGATAACACTCTAGTGTATTTCTATCAAATGACAAAGATCGGCCAATTTATGATCCAGTACTGGTCCAATAACAATAGCCGATTGATGTTAACCATTAACGTGCCATTACTTAGCCATTTAAAGTAAACCGAACTGGTTATTTTCTATAAACCGTAGATCGGGTGTTTCATGCTTCCAGAAATGGCAGAATAACAATAGACATGTATTGTTTACCATTCACTGGCTAGTGTTTGGCTATTCAAAGGTAACTAAATACTAACTATTTTCTGTTAACCATAGATCGGCCGATGAATGGTTCTAGTACTGGCACAGTAACAAAAGTCAAGTACTGTTAACTATTGATGGACTAATGCTTGGCCGTATTTCAAATTCTGGAAAACCCTGCTTGGGTAGTCATTCCATTCCACCAAACCATTGGAGGTGTATTTCTAAACCAAAATTGAAATACATATTTTGGAAACGGTGTAGATTTAGTTAAAAACGCCATTACAAATGGAATGAAGACTGAAATAAGTGATCATTTAAATAAGGAAATATATACTTCATCTCTTTGGTGGTTATTGAACCGTTTACCTAAAAATCGATATTCAAGCATAAATTAGCTAGGTGATGAGGTGCATTTAAAGCTATGTCTTTCCTCCGATAAAGTTTCTCAACTTCTAAAGGTTGTTCTAGCTTAAGATCGACTGCCAGTTTATGCCAAATTTCAACTACAACGGCAATAGTCGTTTTATCTCTTTGAGCTCTGTCTGAAGCTACTGCTATTGTCTTTAGATAACAAAGCATATGTTTAGCATTCATTACAATGTTTATGTCATAAGATTAATTCTGTCAATCTATGTCTGCTTTTTGGCCTTGGCTAAACCAGGTTACCTCGATTTGGCATGCGTTTTGCAAGTAGTGCTGCGACTGTTAGTTAACACTGTTAACAGTTTTTCCAACTTTAAGGTAGGAATAATTAATTATTTATTTTTTTTATAAATATCATGATATATATCAGGGAATAAATATCGTGATATATATCAATGATATATATCGGATATATATCATTGATATATATCATGCCAACCTTGCTTCCATTAGTATCTATGACGAACAAATAGCATCCTAAATAGATGGTAAAAATATTTCATTCCGTATAATTTACTCCACATTTATAAGTTCTACATGCGTCCATGTATGGAATATTGTTGTCAAGTCT
Source organism: Diogma glabrata (assembly GCA_963693315.1). Taxonomy (NCBI): domain Eukaryota; kingdom Metazoa; phylum Arthropoda; class Insecta; order Diptera; family Cylindrotomidae; genus Diogma; species Diogma glabrata. The sequence goes on along the minus strand of OY856187.1, from coordinate 8,932,926 downwards.
TGTGTGGTGCATCTATTTCGATCTAGGCTCTAGTCTAAATTTAACTTCAAATCTTGATTTCCTACAACATTGTCGTACTGTTGCTGATCTCTGATTTAATTTTTGTTTTTTTATCAAATGAACTGTGCATACTTGCACAAAAAATTTAATTTGGCTTTTATATAGACTCTTAATAGTTTTTTTGTACAAGTCATTTTATTTTACCTATTTTTTACAGAAATAAAGGGTATGGAACCAATCCCCTTTTTTCTATGTGCTGCATGTCTTTTTATGCACGGTTTTTTTTTACACGTCTTTTCCTGGAACGTATCTACCGTGTAAAAACAGAATTGGGTGTACTATTATTTATAACGATTCATGATGATACTTTATTTTTTTCCACCTTAACACCAATACATTATTATTGCAAATTCCGTGTAGTACATACTACATATTCAATGATTCAGTTTTCTTTGTATATTGATTTACCATTTGCTTTGATCCAAGATCATTAATTATATTATATTAACTAACTTTGTTTGTGGTTCTATGGATAAAAATGTGCAGATTCCACTAAAAATATACTAAAGCATTTCAATTTAGTTTATTTTCTATAGCATACTCAAAACCCTCAATATTGTAAGCATGATTGTTTTTTTAGCACAAGAAAAATCGTGAACCTATGACGCCATTTTAAAATATAAAACTCCATATACAAAAAAAATTATCATATGGCAAGGTGCATTGTTTTTAGCTTATAGCGTCAAAAAATCGAGCTATGGCGATTAAAGTCAAGCTATTTGAGGTGAAGCGAGGTGATTTTGGAACATTCCTAGTTTATCCCCCCAAATAAATTTGCGTTTTTTTTCAGATAAATAGAAAGATTAGGTCCTCTGCATCCTAATTATGAAAAAAAAAATTTGTGGCAATGAAGGTGTCAAAAGTTATAAAGGATCAAACTTTCAATTTTACCTTGGTCCCCCCTTTGATTTTTTAGAAGTAACTTGATTTGATTTTTTTTTGACTCGCTTCTGCGACCCTACACAACTTCGATCAAAAATAGCACCGCCCCCTCCCCCCTCGCGTCGCCACAACGCCCCAAAAGTTCCCAAAAAAGAAGGCGGGCGGCGCAGGAGACGCGGAGGGGGAACGGGGGGAGAGCGCGTGGGGGGCGGTGCTATTTTTGATCGAAGTTGTGCAGGGTCGCAGAAGCGAGTCAAAAAAAAAATCAAAAATCATATCAAGTTACTTCTAAAAATATCATAGGGACCAAGGTATTTTTTTAAAATTTTAAAATTTTAGTGTGTGATAAAATATAAATAAATAATAAATAAAAATAAGGAAAAAAAGAAAAAATAACAAAACCAAGGTAAAATTGAAAGTTTGATCCTTTATAACTTTTGACCCCCTCATTTCCGCAAATTTTTTTTTTCATAATTAGGATGCAGAGGACCTAATCTTCTATTTATCTAAAAAAACGCAAATTTATTTGGGAGGATAAACTAGGATTGTACCGTGATTTTTTATCCGAACAACACAGTACAGTCAGTAGATGGGCGCCATCAACAAGGCCAAGTGTAGTTAAGCACCAGGTATTGATAGCATAAGAATTCAACAATGGCGCAGCGACTCTTGCATTATCTTGGCGAAGCAACTCTTGTATTACGATCTGCTTGTTGTATTCCGGAACCACAGAAAATTACTTGCTGAATACAACCGACCCTTTTATAGACAACTTTAAATCTGGTTTTCATCCTCAACCGTTAAACCAAACATTGAAGATAATCTTGACAAAATGTTTGACAATACATCTTCAGCAGTCAGCATAGAGATTTCAAGTAAGCAAAAGTTTTTTCCGGCAGCAACCGTGGGTCACTGCTTATATAACATAGCATCCCCGAGAAATTTTTTTTTCGAAATAAACTCAACTTTCGCATCAAAATTAATCGAAGAAATAGTTGCTGATCCTTTAGACTTGTGGTGTTCGATACGCAAATCGTAAAAATTGCAACAAGGTAGAAAACTGATTCTATCGATAATTCTATCAATATTCAAAATGAATAAACCTAAACGTCTTGAAAACTGCAATTCAATTTTGATTTGACAGACAGATGCCTATTCGAACGAACTGAAGAGTCTAAACAACAAGTGCCCCACCAAAAACCAATTGATGTTCATCACCAAAACTGGTATGATGACGTCACTCAAAATCACTGTCCTGTGAGTTTTTCAAAACTGAAGTCAGTTGGGCGACGTCGATCCTGCTAGAAAAAATACAAAACCACCTAGGATACAGAAACAGGACAAAGAGGACAAGGGAGGCAGAAAAAGGCAGTCAGCAAGAGACAATGTGAGATGAGAGAAAGGGTGGAGTTGTGGCGATCTAGCTTTAATAATATAATAAAGTATTGGTGGCGACCAGCCTTAATACATTTTTGAATACATATTGTTAACGCCTAGGAAGAATTCTGACAGTTCCAAAAAAGATAACACATTTTTTCTCATTCTTGTTCGCAATAAAAAAGAAGAAGTTTCCTAAATATATTTGGCTTTCTATTTAAAAAAAATGTTATGTTAAAATGCATTAGCATATAAAAGCTATAGAGTGAGAGACAATGAGGAGCGGTTGCAATACTCGATCTGTGGTTGATTATGTACCAATAACAACATAAAACCAAGGTTGGCAAATATCATGATATTTATATAAATATCAATATATCCGATATATATCAGATATATATCCGATATATATCATGTTCTGATATTTATTTTTGAATAAGTTGTTTATCTTAAATATTATTCAATATATGGCCCTTTTCACACTTGTATGCAGTGCAGCGCATCACTTCCTCGTTTCTTGCCTCTTTGCCTATAAACTAAATTCAAATATGGCAACTCCAATTGAGTTTATCGGCAATTTATCAAGCCTATTCGTCTATCTTCAATTGCAAAAGTCCAAATGACGAATACGCTTAATTACTTTGCTTTTGGCTTGTTTATTTGGCCAAATTGCACCATCAATACCTATACAAGATTGTACAACTGGTCCAGTAATGGTCCATTGCTGGCGACCGGCTGCAATGAGAGTTCTGGCAACCATAACAAGACCATAAACATCATGTAACTGTATGATAACTTCGAACAATAAATAGCTGCCATGCAATGGCCCATACAAGGTTATACAACTGGTCCAGCAATGGTCAATTACTGGCGACCAGTAATTCAACAATGGCCGGGTACTGGCAACTATGATTCGATCATTAACATAATTTTACTTGTTGATAACTGCGGACAATAAATGGCTGCCATTTATTTGCCGGAGAGATAAACAGCAATGGCCCATACAAGGGTGTACAGCTGACCCAGTAACAGACCAATAATGATGACCAGTATTGCAGCAATGACCGAATACTGGCAACAATGGCAGGGTCATAAAAAAAAATAAAATATCATACGTAAATTTTAATAAATTCAATACAAAATAATTAAAATAAAGTAAAAGTGTTCAGAGAAAAATATTTAAAACTTATACCAATTTTAACATAACATATCAGTCTTTCAGCAGAGATGCGGTAATTAAAATATAGGTGTAATTTTTCAAACTATAAGTATATAAATAATTAAAAAAATAATTTTTGAACTTTTCGTGAAAATTATAATTACTACAATAATTAATTAAAAAACGTTTTCTCCTTTTTTATTTTCACCAACGAAAATTGTATTTAAACATTACAAAAAAATTTTAACATTTTGTAATGTTTAAATACAATTTTCGTTGGTGAAAATAAAAAAGGAGAAAACGTTTTTTAATTAATTATTATAAGTATATGTCTAAAATGGATAACACTCTAGCGTATTTTAATAAAAAATGACAAAGATCGGCCAATTTATGGTCCAGTGCTGGTCCAATAAGAATAGCCAATTGATGTTAACCATTAACGTACCATTACTTAGCCATTTAAAGTAAACTGGTAATTTTCTATAAACCGTAGATCGGATGATTCATGGTTCCAGTAATGGCCCAATAACAAAACAATAGCAATGCATTGTTTACCATTCATGGGCTAGTTCTTTCAAAGTCAACCATTCAAAGGTAACTAAATATTTCTGTTATTGTTATTATTTCTGTTATAGTTTCTGCTATTTTCTGTTAACCATAGATCAGCCGATGAATGATTTTAGTACTGGCCTAATAACAAAAGTCAAGTCCTGTTAACTATTAATAGTGCTTGGTCGTTTTCAAATTCTGGAGTCCCCTGCTTGGGTAGTCATTCCATTCCACCACACCATTGGTGGTGTATTTTTGAACTTAGAATGAAGTACATATTATGAAAATGGTGTGGATTCAGTTAAAAGCGCCATTACAAATGGAATGAAGACTGAAATAATTATATATAAATAAGGAAATATATGCTTCTTCTCTTTGGTGGTGGTTGTAACGTTTACTTACCTAAAAATCGATGGCCAAGCATAAATCTTCTTCGATAAAGCTTCTTAACTTCGAAAGGCTGCTCTAGTTTAAAATCGACTTCCAGTTTCTCAAGCAGGATTTGCCTGACCCTGAAATACGGTCAAGCACTGGCCCATTAATGGTAAACAGTACTTTGCTATTGTTATTGGGCCAGTACTAGAAACATTCTTCGACCGATCTATGGTTTACACTTTACAGAATAGAGTCAGTATATAGTTACCTTTGAATGGCCAAGCACTGGCCAATTAATGGTAAACAATACTTGGCTATTGTTATTGGGCCATTACTGCAACCATAAATCGACCGATATTAGGTTTATAGAAAATAACCAGTACACTTTAGTTTAAATGGCCAAGAATTGGCTCGTTAATGGCTAACATTAATTGGCTATTATTATTAGCGCAGTACTACAGTCATGAATTGGCCGATCGATGTCAGTTGGTTAAAATTCACTAGACTCAAATTCATTTTAGAAATACATATTTGAACATTTTTATCTATAGTTACTATTCGCTTCTCAACTAAAAGACTATGGTAATATGGTTGGTATAAGTTTTATAATGTTTTTCATTAGACATTTTTATTTTATTTTAAATTATGAAATCCATTTGTATTTAATTTATTTAAATTTGCCGATGATACCATTGGCCATTGCTGCAATGCTGGCCCCACTATTCAACCTTGTATGGGCCATTGGTTTTTTTCTCTGACCTATGAATGGCAGCCGATTATTGCCCTAAGTTATCATCCAGTATAATTATGTAAATGGCCAAGGCATGGTTTGCCAGTACTCTGCCATTGCTGCGTTACTGGTTCCCATTAATGGACCATTACTGAACCAGTTGTACAACCTTGTATAGGTTATGCGAAATTTCAACTAAAACGGCAATAGTCGTTTTATCTCTTTGAGTCTGTCTAAAGCGGCTGCTTTTGTCTTTAGATAACAAGGCATATGTTTAGCATTTATTGCAATATTTATCATAAGATTAGTTTTGTCAGAATCTATGTTCTTTATGGTCTTGGCATAGCTGAACCAGGTTACCTCGATTTGGCATGCGTTTTGCAAGCAGTGCTGCGACTATTAACAGATTTTCTAACTTTAAGGTAGGAATAATTAATTATTTATTTTTTTATAAATATCATGATATATATCAGGGAATAAATATCGTGATATATATCAATGATACATATCGGATATATATCATTGATATATATCATGCCAACCTTGCATAAAACCCCAGCTGGATACTGTTTTATCTATGTAAATAAAAATCACTGCCGATAACTACTGAATCAATTATAATATACTATATCAAACCTCAAGAGAATTATTGTATTATTTTTCATACAAGTATCTTACCTCTATTTCTTTTCGATAAAAATCCTCTATAGTAGGATCATATTTTTCTATAAAACATCCTGATACAAATTGCACGGTTAAAGCTGATTTCCCGACACCACCCGAACCCAAAACAACCACTTTGAATTCACGCATTTTTTTTGCAAATTTTTCTTTTATATATATGTATATGTTTTATTTACCTATCCACAAAAGTAATAGATTAATCACACACTTTTAAAAATGTTTCTATATAAAACAAATTAAAAATACAGTTATATAAAAAAACAGAGACAAACGATTTTATATAAAAAAAAAAACAAACAATAAGAAATTTTTTTTCAATACGAAAATATATTCACACGCGATAAAATTATACTTTTTGCACTTTATTTACTAAAATTATATAAAAGAGAATATGTTTAAACAAATACTAATTAAATTACATTTTCTTTTTGCATAATTAAATTTAATTTTCAAGGATCGACTAAAAACAAGTCAATTATCCATATGCTGTTATCTCTTTCTATATCTTATAAACCATAAAAATTGTGTATTCAAAATATAATCAGTCGATCACACTATTCATAAATATATCTTTCTCTTTTATAATTTAAGAAATCCTTTTTTATTCTTTTGTTCCCAAAAATGGAATTTATATTAAAAAAAACTGGATTCCAAAAACTTTTTAACTATTTTTTAAGAACATATTTAAATTAATTAACACTTTTAATATATATAAAAAATAGTTGGATTATTGCACTTATTTTCATAGATCAAATTTGTCATCAGACACAAAATAGTAACAGAAAAAAATAAATAAAAAAAACTTTACTTGACTTTTTTTTCTTATTTTACCACACACAAAAAAAGCTTATTAAAAAACTATTTTTATTTATTTAAAAAATTTCACAGTATAAAATTTTTAAAATGAATTAATAACGTTATGTAAAAACTCAATTCCAAACTAACTAAAAATCACAAAAAATATAATAATTTTATATTTTTCTCTCCCGTTTCAGCCATTTTGTTAATTAATTTTCATTGTTTTTATCGTATTTCTTGTATGATTCTCGCGTTTTGTTCGACTCGACTGACGTATAAAATCTGAAGGTTTGAAAAAAAAAATCACAATAAAAAATTGTTATTACTCACCAAAGAAACCGTGCTTTTGTAATTTTATTTTCCAGAGAAACGATGTTTTGTTTTTCATTTTTGTCGTTTTAGGGACATCTGTTGACGATAAATAAAAGTAGACTAGTTAATGTTAACTGAAAAACTTTTCTTATTTTAAAGTAAAATAATTATATTTAGAGAAATATAAGAAATTTAATTCAATTTCCAAAGAAATTCATCTGAAATGTTTATCAAATCATAAACATTAACAAGATTCCTGTCGCATCGATCTAGCTACTCTGTATTACCGGCATAAAAGCTTTTGAAACGTCAAAAATGTAAAAAGTTTCTTTTCACAACACGTGAAATTGTACTTTTCTTAAATAATTTGTGATTAACTGTTATTTTATCCAATGGAAGAAGATGAATTTGGAAATGTTAATTTTATTCCATGTTTATGTTTTGTTCCACGTGGTATTGCCAAAGCACATCCCGAAAAGGTATATACATAAATATTGTGGTGTTGAGGTTGAATTCGTTTTATAGGTTATGTTTTGATTTTTAGATTACACTGACACAAGAAGAATTGGCCAGAATTATATCTAATACGAGAAGTGAGCTAGCGTAAGGATATATTAAAATTTATTGTTTGTCAAATTATTATTGAATTTTTATGATATTCGGCCCCAACTTAAAGAAGAAATTGCTTTTCTTTACCAAATTGAAAACAAACTAGTGAAAGTACGCAATCCGCATACAATCCAAACACTATGAAAAGAAAATTGTGTTTCGCAACATCCCATAAAAAATTCTTCAAAGATTCATTGCATCACTCACTTGTAGCAGATGAACAATGTGGTACAGATCCAAACAATCCTCAAATTCAAGAAATGTCAACAAGTAGAAACTAGTAGAAACGCAAATTGCAGAGAAAAACCTAGAACAATTCAATCCAGGCAACAAAAACTTTTATCCGATATAAAGTTATCGCTTGAGATTTCAATGAGTTAGGAGACTTTTAATTTAGATCAGACCAATTTCAAATTGCATTAAGTTCTATTTGTACATCATCAGTAAATATGAATTAGACTAAATTTTATGAAGGAAGGCAAATCATTTATGTACAGAAAGAAGAGTAACGGACCCAAGACCAACCCTTATAAGATCTTTGAAAGTGGAGTTAGCATTGTTAATTGAGGCGCACTGACTTCTATTGGTTAAGAAACAAAAAAAATTGTTACTGGAATTTATGACTCAGTATGGTAAATAGAACCAAATGCCTTAATGAAATCAAGCCGGATAAGTATGGTAGCCTTATGTTCATAACTGCAGTAGTAGTGTTATGGAATGATTTAAACCCAGATTGGTTTAAGCGAACAGTGGCGATCAGTTACGAATTCAATCATTTGCTGCTTAATCAGTATGTGCATTTTATTGCAAATAATTTTATAAAACTTTATATATTTTTTAAAACTGGATTAATCAAATAATTTGGGTCCTGGAAGTAGCATATCCAGTCTCTTAGGTAGTCCTAAGGATCTACTAAATATTGGTCATTTCAATGCAAACTTAAGTCTTCTAAGCTCGAAAAAATCAGATCCTTAAAAACAACTGTCTTGATTTAGTGGGTGTCTCGGAAACTTGGTTCAAGCAGAACACTTTCAACTCCGCTATTACCGTTGATGGATATTTCGTGCATCGCGTGGACAGATCTAGAAGGAGGGGTGGTGGTGTTGCCCTGTAAGTCAGCCGCAAGCTCAAATATAAAGTCATCCTTATTTGTTCAAGTGATAGTTGGATCGCTGTCGCTTCTTGCTATCGTTCCTTATTTCTCGGGTAATATTGAGTTGGTGGAAGAGCCTATTGCTGAGATTGCTATAAGATACCCGTTTTTCGTGGTTATGGGTGATTTTAATGTCATTCTTCTGTCTCCCCAATCACGGACCATTTGTTTAGCCTTGCTGACAGACTAGGTCTATCTACATCTCTTTTATTGCAGCCTCAAAATAGCTCCAATGTATCTTCTGGCTCTTGTATTGATATTTTTTGGTGAGCGATGACTCGCTTGTCAGGGCTCACAATCAATTCTGGATACATAGGATCTCGCATCATGCGTTCATAATCATGTCTCTTGCGATCTCCAAAGCTCCGAAAACTTTCTATAGATGTGTCCCTGACTTTGACCACGTTGATATGGTAAGCTTGCTGTCTTTTCATGACACTTAATTTTTCACCAGTCTACTCCTGTACTGATATTGATGTAAAGCTGAATTTTCTAAATGAGGTTGTTTGCCAACTCCTGGATAAATTCCTGTCGTATAAAAGGATACTGAGTCATAAAGTATTCATATGTCTTCTGAAATGTTACACGTGGGGTCAATGCGAGATTTTTCTTATCGAGAATTTGTAAGAGATGGCACTGGTGAGAATTGGGATGTCTTTCGCTTACACAGGAACAAATTTAGAGCGATGGTACGTAAAGCTAAGCTTGCTTATGGAGACAAAATATTCAAAGGAGTATATGCTTCAACAGATCTTTGGAGGAAAATCGAAAACACTGGTGTTCTTTCTGATTAAATAGAAGCTCCTTCTCTAAGTGAAGCTGAGCTCAATCACATAAATAGAACCTTTAACCTAGTAGCTTTCCACCTCTTGATCGGTCTGATCTTAATCTGTCTGAGGATGTGAATGCCTTCTCCTTTCGTTGTATTACTTATGAAGAGCTACTGATAACATTTCAATCCATTAATTCGAATTCATTTGGGTCGGACAACACTCCTCTGAAGTTCCTTAAGCTTTCTTCCCATTTATTTTTCCACACATCTTGCATTTGGTTAACTACGCCATTACGGTGGCGAGCTTTCCTAAGGCGTGGAAACTTGCAAAAATTTTGCCGATTCCGAAAAAGGGTAGTATTGATTTCCGCCCTATCAGCAATCTACCTGTTCTGAATGCCTTCTCCTTTCGTTGTATTACTTATGAAGAGCTACTGATAACATTTCAATCCATTAATTCGAATTCATTTGGGTCGGACAACACTCCTCTGAAGTTCCTTAAGCTTTCTTCCCATTTATTTTTCCACACATCTTGCATTTGGTTAACTACGCCATTACGGTGGCGAGCTTTCCTAAGGCGTGGAAACTTGCAAAAATTTTGCCGATTCCGAAAAAGGGTAGTATTGATTTCCGCCCTATCAGCAATCTACCTGTTCTGACGAAGGTCTTTGTAAAGCTTATTTATGACCCAAATATCCGACCATGTTGCTAGATTTGGGTTGATCTACCATAAACAGTCAGGCTTTCGTAAACATCACAGTACACCATTTACTCTGTTCGATGTTTCTGATCAGATAAGATTCAATATTAACAGGAAACTGCTTTCAGTTCTTCTTTTCTTGGATTTCACTAAGGCTTTTCACTCTTGACCATTCTCTTTTAGTCTCCAAACTCAAGTCTCAGTTTTTACTTTCGTTTTCTGCTTGTACCCTCATCTATTCCTATCTAACAGCCCGTTTTAAAAGTGTCTACTCTGATGGCAAGGTCTCCGATCTGCTGCCCATTACCAAGGGAGTTCCTCAGGGGTCGATGTTGGGCCCCTTGTTTTTTTCGTTCTTCATCAACGACATTGCTAAGTCTTGCTCATTTGTTACTGAACAGCTTTTTGCGGATGATGTCCGGATCCTCCGTGCCGGGTCACGGTCAAGTCTTAAAGATAGTATTGAGAAGGTAAATAATGACATGAAGTCCATTTCTGTGTGGCCCCGTGACAATCGTTTGGTGCTGAATCCAGCTAAATCGTAGGCAGTGCTTTTTAATTCCAATTCTGTTATCTCTCCGAATCCGATGCATCTTAGACTGGATGGCAATGTTATTTCCTTCGCTAATCAAGCTAAAATTCTTGGGATTATTTTTTATGACAAACTAAGCTGGAAGCCTCAAGTCAATGTTTTAGTGGGTAAAATTTTTGGTATTATCAGGAGATTCCGTTGTTTAAACAGCTTCCTTCCTCTACACATTCGGAAGCACCTTGTTCTATCGCTTTTTTTTTTATTGGATGGCCTTGAGACTTGCAGTTTAAGCAGCACTTCGACCTGAAGGTCTTTTGTGCTTACCGTGATTGTGTTATTAGTCAGTCGTCGTCTGTGCCGTCACTGGTTGTATTCTGTAATCCGAGTTGAGACTTTTAATGTTGTTGTTGTAGCGACGCGTGGAGGTGCTATTCTTCCGGCTCCAAGTCCAGGTTCAGGAACTCTGCTACTGCCCTTGTGCGGTACCACAGATCTTCCTTCGTCAGGTCGGTTGGTTTCTCTGGACAATTGAAAAGGTGGTTAGCATCATGTGGCGTGCCCTCACATATGGGACACTTGTCAACAATTTCATGGTCAATTCTACTCATGTAGTTATTTAAGATGCATGACCAACCGGATCTTAACTGCGCTAGGATGGTTCTGGTGCTGCGTGGCAGTTTTACCTCTTCAGCAGCACTTGTGGTGGTCTGCCATTGTGAACTCGATTCGGGGCGTAGTTCTTTATTGTGCCTTCAACGGTTTTTGTATGTATCTTTTTCAACCCCCTCCTGTACGTAGGCTCGTCGATGTTATTTATGTCTTCATTGTTTTTGACATCTTGTAGGAAGCATTTCGCCGCCCTTCTTATGTCTCTAGGTGGTGTTGTCATGGATAAGGTGTCATCGCAGGGATGTTGCTCTCTATGACAGGACCAAAAATATTGTTTGGTAAGCATTTCGTTGTGTTCACGGACCGGCAATATGTTACATTCTTCGTGCAAGTGATCTCGGTGGGCCATTAGGTGACATCCGGTTGCTGTACGCAAGGCTGCGTTCTGTGTTATCTGTAACTTATTCCAGTGGGTGCCAGCGACTTGGGGTGTCCATATGGGAGCAGCGTAATTTATGAAAGGCCTTTCTATTGCTTTATATGCCGTTATTATTGTGCTTTTATCCTTACCCCACGAACTGCTAGAGCTTTCAGTGCGTTATTTCTGTTTTTAAGTTTTGTATTTACTTGTTGACTTGTTGACAACGCTCATGGTTGAATTTAAGTAGAGGATCGAATGTTACCTCCTGCAGTTTTGGATTTTTCACAGTAGGAATTAGTATGTTGTCAATACAGATATTGAGTGTTTTATTTACCTCCTTCGTCCATGTGGTGAAAAGTGTGGAAGTGGACTTTTCAGTGGACAATTTCAATTTTTTGGTTTTAAACCATTCATTCAAGGTGTTGAGGTAGGTGTTTAGGACATTGGTGAGTTGTTCCAGGTTGTTTCCTGTTGCAAGCACCGTGCAGTCGTCTGCATATGACGTGATAGTTATTCCTTCCGGTGGTGCAGGTAAACTACTTAAGTAGAGGTTGAATAATGAAGGCGAGAGAACTCCACCTTGTGGAACTCCTTGTCTGAGCACTCTCATCTTAGATCTAGAATTACGGAACTCAACGTATGTTTGGCGGCCTCTTAGATAATTGCACAACCAGCGCTTTATTAGACCTGGCAGATTGGAGTTGAATATGTCGTTCAGTAGTGCAGCATGTGACACTGTGCCGAAAGCTTTTGACAGGTCAAGTGTAACTAAAATTGTTCTAGACAGGGTTGTTTTTGGTTTAGACCATCGCTGATTTGGTTTTGGATTCTATGACGCGCGGTGGTTGTACTGTGTGCTTTCCTTAAACCATGCTGATGTGACGCCAATTTGCAAGATTCTGTTAACCGAGGTAGTAGTAGTGCTTCTATCAATTTTGCGACCGATGAGAGGATAGAGATCGGTCTATAGGATTCTCCCTTTTCTTCAGGCTTGCCAGGTTTCAAAATGGAACTTATTCTAGCCGTTTTCCAGATATTTGGTATCTGGAGCGTATTTAGAGATGTGTTGAGTATGGTAGTGAGAAAGTTCAATCCTTTGGGTCCAATGTGTTTTAGCATAATGGCTGAGATGCCATCTGGTCCAATAGCTTTAGATGGTTTGGATTTCTTTATTGCGTTTCCAACATCTTCTTCGGAAAATATGATATCCTCGAGATTTTCAGTATTAAGTTTGCGCATATGTCTTAATACTGACCTAGTTTCTTTTTCATGTTTACTTTGCTTTTCTGTTAAACTGCGTGTTGAATTTTGTTGCGCATTTTCTATGGTTTGCGGTTGGGATATCATCGAAGGAGATCATGCAGTTGTTATGCGATTGACGCGGATGTGTTAAACCCTTAATTGGCTTCTCAAGATGGGTCTACGCCCCAGAAGTACTCGGAACCCAGTTTCGACCAAGGAGCATCACAAAAATTTCGACGAAAGGTGCCACTCCGACGCTCCATTTTTTAGATAAAGAAGCAGTTGTCACTGGCCTCACTCCTTCAGATCCTCCTAGTCATGGCCGGTATTGAAAGAAATCCTGGACCAACTAAAATATGGCATTGTGCAATATGCAAAAACATCTTAAGGGCAAACACTACATCCGTCCAGTGTAATAGCTGTAAAGAATAGTGTCATCTTAAGAACTGCTCAGGCCTTGCAACACATAAGCAATGGTCCAAAAACTACATAGCGCCATGTTGCAATGCATCAAATCAACATATAAATACGAGCTCGCAACAGAACAAAATGCGAATGAGCACACATCCGGAAACCCCAGGTGATGTGATAATAATGCAGCTAAATTGTAACGGTCTCTTAAACAAAATCGATGATATCATCAACTTTATGTATAAAAACAATGTTCTAGTCGCGGTTTTGCAAGAAACCAAATTAAATGTTAGATCTAAGATCAGTGATAGTATCTGTGATTATAGAATTATAAGACTGGATAGAGGGAAGAACAAAGGTGGTGGCCTTGCCTTTATCATACACAAAACCATTATCTACCTACCGGAACTCATAAACACCTAGAACCAAGGTTGGCAAATATCATGATATTTATATAAATATCAAAATATCCGATATATATCAGATACATATCCGATATATATCATGTTCTGATATTTATTTTTGAATAAGTTGTTTATCTTAAATATTATTCAATATATGGCCCTTTACACAGTTGTATGCAGTGCAGCGCATCACTCACTCGTTTCTTACCTCTTTGCCAATTAGCTAAATCCAAATATGACAACTCCAATTTAGTTTATACTTTATAGGCAATTTATCAAACTATTCGTCTATATCTTCGATTACATAAGTCCAAATGACGAATACGCTTTCTTGCTTTGGTTTGTCTTGTTTATTTGACCAAGTCGCATAATCAATACCTATACAAGGTTGTACAACTGGTCCAGTAATGGTCCATTGCTGGCGAACAGCAATGGTAGAGTTCTGGCAACCAAAACTGGACCATAAACATCATGTAACTGAATGATAACTTCGAACAATAAATGACTGTCAATTGCCATGCAATGGCCCATACAAGGTTATACAACTGGTCCAGTAATGGTCAATTACTGCCGAACCAGTACTGTCCAACAATGGCCGGGTACTGGCAACCATGACTCATAGTACTGGCAACTATGACTCGGTCATTACCATAATTTTACTTGTTGATAACTTCGTACAATAAATGGCTGCCATTTATTTGTCAGAGAGAAAAATAGGAATGGCCCATACAAGGTTGTACAACTGGCCCAGTAACAGACCAATAATGATAACCAGTATTACAGCAATGACCGAGTACTGGCAACCATGACAGGGCCATAAATAACTTAAAATATTATCATATGTAAATTTAAATAAATTAAACACAAAATAATTAAAATAAAGTAAAAGTGTTCAAAGAAAAAAAATTTTAACATTACATATTAACAGCCTTTCAGCAGAGCTGCGATAATTAAACTATAGGTGAAAATTTTCAAACTGTATATTTCTAAAATGGATACCACTCTAGTGTATTTCTACCAAATGACAAAGATCGGCCAATTTATGGTCCAGTACTGGTCCAATAACAATAGCCGATTGATGTTAACCATTAACGTGCCATTACTTAGCCATTTAAAGTAAACTGAACTGGTTATTTTCTATGAACCGTAGATCGGGTGTTTCATGGTTCCAGAAATGGCAGAATAACAATAGACATGTATTGTTTACCATTCACGGGCTAGTGTTTGGCTATTCAAAGGTAACTAAATACTGACTATTTTCTGTTAACCATAGATCGGCCGATGAATGGTTCTAGTACTGTCACATCACAGTAACAAAAATCAAGTACTGTTAACTATTAGTGGACTAATGCTTGGTCGTATTTTAAATTCTGGAAAACCCTGCTTGGGTAGTCATTCCATTCCACCAAACCATTGGTGGTGTATTTCTAAACTAAGAATGAAATACATATTTTGGAAACGGTGTAGATTTAGTTAAAAGCGCCATTACAAATGGAATGAAGACTGAAATAAGTAATCATTTAAATAAGGAAATATATATGTACTTCATCTCTTTGGTGGTTATTGAATGGTTTACCTAAAAATCGATATTCAAGCATAAATTAGCTAGGTGATGAGGTGCATTTAAAGCCATGTCTCTCCTCCGATAAAGTTTCTTAACTTCTAAAGGTTGTTCTAGTTTAAGATCGACTGCCAGTTTATGCAAAATTTCAACTACAACGGCAATAGTCGTTTTATCTCTTTGAGCTCTGTCTGAAGCGACTGCTATTGTCGCGACTGCTATTGTCTTTAGATAACAAAGCATATGTTTAGCATTCATTACAATGTTTATGTCATAAGATTAGTTTTGTCAATCTATGTCAGCTTTATGGTCTTGGCTAAACCAGGTTACCTCGATTTGGCATGCGTTTTTCAAGCAGTGCTGCGACTGTTAGTTAACACTGTTAGCAGTTTTTCCAACTTTAAGGTAGGAATGATTAAATATTTATTTTTTTTAATAAATATCATGATATATATCAGGGAATAAATATCGTGATATATATCAATGATATATATCGGATATATATCATTGATACATATCATGCCAACCTTGCCTAGAACAACTAGGTATTACAATAAAATCCGGAAATACGGAGATAAATTTAGTCAATATTTATATTCCACCAGTAAGCAGCTGTGATATAGGTTATGAACCGTCCATAGGACATTTATTTTATACCAAAGACTGTCTAATTCTCGGCGACATAAATGCTCACCACGATCTATGGCACTCACACTTGAACACTGACTCAAGAGGTGAAAATATCGCTGATCAAATTGACGGCTCCAACTTTCGAGTCCTCAATGAACCACAACCAACAAGAGTAACTAATAACCCATACTCTTCTCCAGATGTTTCACTTGCCAGCATGTCGCTAATGCCAATCGCTGAATGGAGAACGGAAATTGCACTGGGATCAGATCATGTGCCGATCCTAATCACCTTAAGCCGTTCCTTAAACGAAATGAAATCCAAGAAGAAGACATACTTTAATTTTAACAAAGCAGACTGGGATAATTTTACCAATTTTACTGAATTGGAATTCAGTAAGCAAATTTTACCAATTGACGCCCTCTCTTGAAAGAAAATTCAGAGAAATTTCTAACAAAGCTAGATCTCGCTTCATTCCAGCCGGCAGAATACAAAATATTAAACCAAACTTCCCACAAGAAGCTTGTGTACTCTCTTCCCAAAGAGATGACATCCGTAAGGCAGATCCAACCGATTCTAGAATTCCGGGCCTGAACAAGCAGATAAACAAACTGGTAATGGAACATAAACGTAACAAATGGAAAGATTTAGTAAGTCAAACTTTGGCACAAATAAAAGTCTGTGGAAGGTGATTAAGGGTTTAAGAGGGAACTGATTGGTCATTTTGGCTCTGTTGGAGCTTGATAATCTGGTTTTCTGCTTCCGGTGCCCTCGTACTGGTTGATTACTGTTCTTAACCAACGCCTTACTGTTATATTGCAAGTGACTACTAAAGCCTCCTTCCTTTCCATTTCCTTTTTTTTCCTTTCCATGATTGTCTTTTTTTTTCTCTTTACTCTGGTCTTCGATCTTCATCTTTTTTAAGAATAGAACTGTTTATTCTTGGCTTCCCTGTTGTTTGATATTCTAAGGTAAATTTTTTTTTGTTGGGAACAGGTATGCTCTGCTGTTTTTTTGCTTGTGAGTGTAGCCCCCTGTTTGTTAGCAGCCAGTATCATAGCGCCAAATATTTTGCTGCTGTACAATGTTATGAGCCAATGGCCTCTTTGTAATCAGACATATTCTCCTCAAGCTTTTTCTTTAGTGCTCTGTTGGTGGCATATTTTTATTCTATTCTTTTTGTTTAAATTCATTGTCTTGATGTAGACAGTTAGCTTTAAGTTAGTAAGTGTTGAAGTATCAATACAAGTGTTGAAGTATTTATAGTCTCTGGGCCGGCGCCGATTTCATGTGATGATTACCACATATTTTATAATTCGTGAGGCGCCTGCCCTTGACGGGCCCGAAAACGTTTGTTCTGCGATTTTTCACAGATCGGCCGCTTTTGCGTTTGGCAAGCTCCAAAAAATACCGATTGCCCGGGATCTTGTAAAATTTTTATTTTTAGCTGTGGGGGTTGGAATTTTGATTTAGAACACGAGGGTAACCTTTTCTGACAAAAATTTGTCTGCTATTTTTTTTTTTTTTTTTTATAAAATGTGTTGTGTAGTAGGAATTACAATATGTATCACAATAACACATAAAAACCTTTTAAGACCAAGGTCCCACAACAACATACGTTCAAAGGTGTTGATTGACGTAAATCTTTCTTTTTTTGTTTTTTTTTTATATTTTTAGTTAGAATGGATAACTAAACAAAAAATCCTAACACTGACAAAATATGACATAGGCCAATATTTTATGATAGAATAGAGAAAAAAAAAGTAAATTAAAAAGTAAATAGCAAATTTTTACAAAAATTTGCTGAAACAAAACAAAAATGTAGTTGCCAATAATCCAGCTGGTTGCATATTCTTTGATCCTGTGACGTACTGTCTTTCTTGAGGATTAAAGCCCACACATAGTTATATGAAGGCTCGTTTCTTCAAGGAACCAATAGCGTCTCATCATCAAGGATTTTCTCACAGCTAAGATTGAGGGTGTTACCGTTGACTGAATACAGTTCATCCGCCACCATCCCTAAGATGTCACCTTGGCTAGTGATATCTCACGTTAACTCGTATGTCAATATTGTCAATATTGTCTAGTCCGACCACCCAAACATCCAAAATGTCAATTGTCGGACTCGACAATAGTAGACACATTTTAGTCGGACAAGCTTACCCAAAAAAAGTTACACAAAAGAATGTGGTAGAAAATTTACAAGATCGCGGGCAATCGGCATTTTTCGGAGCTTGCCGAACGCAAAAGCGGCCGATTTGAGAAAAATTACAGAACAAATATTTTTGGCCTCATCAAGGACAGGCGCCTCATGAAGTATAAAATATGTGGTAATCATCACATGAAATCGGCGCCGGCCCAAGGACTATTAACAATGTAGTTTGTTTTGGAATTTTATTTTGAAATTTATTTTTCTATACAAATTACTTATTAGTTAGTTTGAAGTATAATCTGTGTTTTTCGCGGTCTTTCACTCACTTATTCTGTACACTATGGAGTCATAACACATAACTGGTCACTATTGCAAATTGCTCGTCCGATTCTGTGATTGCATATTTTCTTAGTATTGGACGAAAGGTTTGGTATCAACTTATCCAGTTTTACATAATGGAAAAATAACACAGGTTCACCATAACTTTTCTTTGAATTTTTTATTTTTATTATTTGTATTGGCTACTATTGAGTTGAGTTGTTCTTCTATTATCTATACCATAAAATCTCAACCATTGCTTTCAAGTGACTTCCAAATTGTACTTTGTGGTCAGAGGTTCTCGTTATAATTATATTTTTTTTTTGTATTTTCAGAAATGTCGAACGACGAGAAAATGGGGAAGATGAAATGGATACAGAAGATTCTGACAACGAAAATGAAACTGAACTACCAACAACAAGTAATAACCGAGCCCCTGGTGGAGAAGCTCCTTTAAACTTTGACTTTGAAAATTACGACAATGATGCAACTGGTCCTGACTTGGCGCTAAACGATATAGTTGACCTAAATGAAAGATTTGACGATGAAGAAGATTCAGAAGCAGAAGATGATTTAATAAAATCAACCGACAATTTAATTCTCGTTGGTCGAGTTCAGGATGATTGCTCATCGATGGAAGTATATGTGTATAACGAAGAAGAAGGAAGTTTATACGTTCATCATGATTTTCTACTTCCTGCATTTCCGTTGTGTATCGAATGGTTGAGTCATGATCCTGGAAATACACAAGATGGTAACATGTGTGCAATTGGAAGTATGGATCCCATCATAACAATTTGGGATTTAGATATTCAAGATTCCTTAGAGCCAACATTTAAATTAGGAAAAAAAGGAAAAAAGAAAAGTTATGGTCATACTGATGCAGTTTTAGATTTATCGTGGAATAAAAACTTTGGTCATATTTTAGCAAGCGGTTCAGTCGATCAAAAAGTTATATTATGGGATCTTGACTCTGGTGATCCACATACACAAATAACGGCGTTCAAAGATAAAGTTCAAACAATATCCTTTCAACCTGTTGAAGCACAATCGTTATTAGCTGGCAGTTGTGACGGCATCGTTAAATTATTTGACTGTCGTGACGTTGAAACAATAAACACATCGTTCCAAAAATGGAAGCTCGATTCAGAAATTGAACGAGTTTGTTGGAATCCCCACGATTTAAATTACTTTATGGCAAGCACAAATTCGGGTTATGTACATTTAATTGATATTCGACACAAGAAACTTCCGATATGGTCGCATCAGTGTCACGAACAAGAAACAACTGGATTAGTAATTAATAACAAAGTTGAAAATATGTTAACCACAACATCAGCTGATGGGTTACTAAAAGTTTGGGATTTTAATTCAACAGAAGTTAAATTAGTTTACACGCAAGCCCTTAAAATAGGTCGAGTACAATGTTGCAATGCTGCACCGGAAAACCCATTCACAATAGCCGTGGGTGGTGATTTCCAGAAAAAACATTTTAAAGTTGTTGAATTAAATCATGAAGTGATTGTACAACGATTTGGTAATAGTTCAAGAAGTCGTAATGACGAACAAATGAATTGATATATGTAATGTTATTTGTATAATAAATTAACTATAATATATATATTCTATTCAAAGTAATTTACAATCGAATTTATGAATCAAAACCATAACAATGTGGGATTTAGAAATTTATAAAAGTGGAATTGCAAAAGAGGGCGTTAAATTCCTATTTAAATATCTTCCGTTTTCAATTCAAATAATCAAATCAATCAATTAATTGTAAGCAAAATTGAAATTTAATTTTTTCACATGATCATTAAATAACAAAAGATAAATGCGGAAATTCAAACAATTCAACAACAACATTAAATTATCTAATACAACCAACAAATAAAAACGCATCCACCCTCCATATATCGTTGTTGCATACAAAATTCATTGATCGTCTGGACAATAACAACTGAAAATACTTATTTAATATAAATTTATTCGACATACATAGGGGATGTTTGTATTAATAAATATTACAAATTGAAATTTTTTTTTAAATTAAAAGTATTAGGGGGTTATTTGTTTAATGTGCAATTATCAGATGAAATTATTAATTTACGATTAAAAAATGCATCAATCGAGTGATATAAAAATGCAAGAAATAACTGTACATGATACGGGTTAGACTATTTGTTTTGTTCCGATTATAATGATAAAGTATTATCATTAACAGAACATTAATGAATAATAAAATTAGTATTAATTTGGTAAAACTAATAAATTTGTTTCTCACAATCGGATGGCAGGATAGTATTAATATGATGTGGCCTGTTAGTGTTATGTATTTGGTTCGATTTAATTTCAAAGTGTCGGTGGAGGTTTTTCTATGCGCTTATTTTTATTGCTATTCACTCGAAGGCTTAAGGCTACACTTAATTAGAAGGACTACTTAATACCAATAGTCCGTAGTCTAGTTCGATTTGCGTCCTCGTGGTAACTTGTCCCTGAAAAATATAATAAAAGCCGATAGGTAGCCCTTCGTACATCAATGGTTACGGTAATCAGCTAAAAGGATGAACAATTCGGTATACTCAAGTATACCATCAAATATCTACACAACCCTAAGATATTCCGAAAACACTGCTGCCCAATATTTTCAAAGGTTAATGGCTAAAGGAAAAGTGCAAATTCTTAGGCATTATTAATTTTTAGTGCATAAGCAACGTTGTAAAATATCAGGCTTATTTGTAGAACCCCTAAGGTGTAAGAAAAAACATAGGAAACATCTATAGCTGTATTTGAATCGTAAGGAACACTTGGCTAAAGCGACTTTTTCGCATATTTTGATTCAGTTGTTGGATACCGCTATCGCTAGAGATGTACAATGTACAACCCAATCTAACTTTCAGGATATCAAAAAACTACTTGCACATTCTTCGCTTTCGTATGAGTCCCACCATTATTCGTTGTCATGTCTAATGGGAGCGGGGTCCTTGGCTTAGTCGCCTAGGTCGTGGGTCGATGCTACTTTACCGGCATCCCTAATCCAATGTGTGTTCAGTTCGTCACAACAACTGTCACCTCAAGTTGTATATAGACTTCTTACATTTAGGCACAAAGGTCTGTTGGTAACCTTTATTGCGTTTTTCAGCGTTTTTATTTTTTATGTCTTGCGTCCATTATGAAATATTTTAAATGTCATATTTGATTATACCATAGGATTTATTGTTAAGTTACCTATTTTTGGGATATATACAAACTACTTCTTAACCACATGTTTCTGAACTTTATACAAGACCTCGATAATGTTGCGGATCGGAATCGGATTCAAGAGTGTATGGTATATGCTTTTGAAAATTTTTGTCTACTTAGAGAGCTCCATTATGAAGGAAACTCACCGTGGTAGAACAGAAAACTGAAAAATCTGAGATCTACAGTTAGGGAACTTTTAGGGCAAGCTAAGCGAACAAATAATACCGATAACTAGATCACTTCTAGATCACTAGATCGTATTAGTCGGAGGGGATATAAATACAGCATGCGGAGTATTAGAGTGCTTGGAAGATGTTTTGTTAGTCAATTGAGGGCTGTCCTGTGGCAGCAAGGCTTCTACTGAATCTGTGGCAGAAACAGTGGAACATCCGTTTTGTACACATTTCCCAGTCAGCAGCTCCACTGCTGAAATGAAGGAACAACTAACTATAACTCCAAATCAAGATTAGTAAAGAAGTTGGATCTTGCCTTGGAATGTGGTAAACTTTAGAGCTCTGCGATGGGCCATAGATTCCTTCAACCCGTTGAAATCTTTGGGTCATGATAAATTCTATCCATGCATGCTGCAGAATAATGCGGATGACCTCATTATATAAGGCATGTTTGGCATATGGCAGTCTCAGAAGCTAGATTTGTTTTCATAACAAAACCAACTATAGTGAAGCTATTTTTGGTCAATAAGTCTCAACTCTTTGGTCCTCAAAACTCTTAAAAGATTAGTTGACCTATATAAGGGACACGGCCTTCCTGCAGTACCAATCAGCTGCACGCATACCAGATTGGGAAATCGATAGAACCAGCTGTGCATCATTTGGTGATTAAAATTGAAGGAGCACTTGATGCCAAAGAAATCGGTCTGGATGTTTTTTTTTAGATATAGAAACCGCTTTTGAAAACACCATCTTCGAATCAATCAGGACTGCGGCGTCGCTACATGGAATTAGTAGCACGGTTTTAAATTGAATTGTATCTATCTATGTTGAGCTGCCGCGTTGTTTTTGTTGAAATTGGCAATACAACTGTTTCAGTCTAAGTCAAACGAGGTTGTTTTCAGGGAGGTGTTCTCTCACCTCTCCTGTGGACTTTGGTAGTTTCTCTTCTTAAAAGACTGAATCAATTGGGACTCTATACTCAGGGTTACACTGATGATATTGTTATACTGGCAATTGATAAAGACCTTCGCACTCTGGTGGATCTGATGCAAAATTCACTAAAGTTGGTTGAGGATTGGCGTGAGAGCAAGAACGATCGTTCCATCTATCCAAATTACAAGTGGTCTCATTTACCAATAAGAGAAAAGTGCCTGCAACACCAAGTCTGTCTCTTTTCAATATGCAGTTTAGCTACTCAGATGAAGCTAAGTTTTTAGGGATTATTCTCGACAAAAGGTTAAATTTGAATACTCATACCCAAAACAAAACAAAATTGATAAGACTTATTTCTTTTTGACAATGCCGCCAATCCTTTGGACGTTATTAGGGTCTTAGTTCCAAAATTATCCTGTGGATCAACACAGCAATGTGCTTTTGCATGTGAATTGTCTGGTGGCCAAAGACGGAGAAACAATACATTCGTGCTAAGTTAAATAAAATTCAAAGAATGTCATGTTTATACTTTCAGTGGTTCAATGCCCACCACGCCAACTCTGTCGTTGGGTGCCGTCTCCATTTCCTCTACATGTGGAATACATGACTAAAAAGCCTGTCTACAGACTACAAGTGGCAGGAACGTGGGTAAAGAGACAGCAAACATGCGCTCGTAGTTACATGCTTGACAGATTACGGATAGATTGTCGGGAAATAGATGTGCATAGTGACGTCATGGCCAAAGTATATAACTTTGAGACGGCCGCTGAACTGATCATCTCTTCTAGAAAGGAATGTGAGGGAACAATTGGTCTGACTGGTTCTCCAGCGAGATCTACGTTTTCTATGCGGGAGCTCACTATTAAATGGAAATGCAGGAGCTGGCGTGTACATGGAATCAAATAATGTAGCAATAAAATTTTCGCTTGGACGGTTTTTGCACAGTCCTTCAAGTGAAGGTGTGTGACTATGCTATCAATTAATTCACGTACGTAATAACGCTTGCGTTTGTAGAGAAAACAAATTTACATCTGTTTGGATATTCAAACAGCTATTAAAACACTGGTAAGCCCGGAGAATATTTCTAAACTCTTCAATAAGTGTAGGAAACATCTCTGTAGGATAGCGCAACCCAACAACATCACACTGCGGTGGGTTCCAGGTCATAGTGGCATTTCGGGCAATGCAAAAGTGGATGAACTTGAAGGGTGGGAGCGGTCATGAAATTTTCAGGTCCAGAACCCGCCTTAGGGTTAACCAAATTGTTTGACTTGTCATTATTAAAGGATGATGCGGACCTCAAGATGAAGGCTTTGTGGAATGTGTTATCAAAAGCCAGACAAATTAAGATGTTTTTAGCGTTCCAGTTAAAAATGCTAATTTTCTTTTAAGTCTGAAGAGGAAAACTCTTAGCTCTGTGGTCGGTGTCCTAACAGAACATAGTTATAGGCAAGTTTCGCGTCGCGCAACCTTTCCATCCCTCTCTAATTTAATCTACCTATTTTTTTAAATTCTGACTAAAAATTTAACATGCAAACACAACATATTTCTGGATTAAACACCAACCGTCGCCGTACAGCATCATCTCAAACATGATAAACCGCATATTCTTTCTCTGACAGGAATAAATGTTTCTGAAGTCTATGCCTAATATCACTATATTGTAACGACTGTAACTACCAACAAAAATCTGATCAGTGGACATTTTCTTATAAAATTTAAAAATAAACAGTCGTCACATTAATCATACCTACCTTCATATCAAACTACCTTAGATCATTTCATACATAATATTTGACCGTATATAACGTTTCACTGTATTCACTAAATTCATCTTTTAGTTTATCTTTTATTCGAACTCAATTAACGGATCTTATATTTCGGTATATTGTTGATTTATTTTCTTTTTTTTTATGAGAAGCAGCTATATTTCTTTCGTCGAACAGATAACGAAATATGAAATAGCAAACCAAAGTGAAAGAGATAAATAGAAAGCCTTTTTAGAAGACCAAGTCGTTGCGTAAAACGACATTGACATTGATTTAAATAAGAAAAGTCGTCGATTGGGTGACAACGATTTGGTCAATTTTAATTCCACCAGAACATAATTATTAATTTTATTTTGGATTTTTGAGATCAATTAAACTCAAGTAAGTAAAGAAGTAATTGGAATATTTTCAATTCAAAGGTATGGTTTGAAGTTTCTCAGAAAAAAACTACAATTCACATTTTACGTGTTTCGGATCGGATTCGAACCTACCCTCGTCAGTGCCCGGCTCGAATCCTTGGGCAGACACGCTATCGATTACGCCGTTGAGGCGATGACAATTTCAAAGTTGAAACTTCTTCATCACTTAATTATTTTTTACTTAAGTTGAATTTTTCCACTGTCATTAGACTCCATATTATGGAAAATGCTTTTACATTATATGGGATTTTTTGCATTAAATTTCTAGACAATACTTTGTGTGAATTCATAGAATGGGGAACATTTCTATTCTAATTAACATCCTAAGTCATGATTGTATAGTCATTATTGATTGTTTCCAATCAATGTGAAATCAATGGCTGACACTTGGTCAATTTGTAGTTCTATATGTATTAACATTAGACTACATTAAGGGAATTTTAAATTTATTTTGGATTTTTGAGATCAATTAAACTCAAGTAAGTAAAGAAGTGGAAATTTTCAATTCAAAGGTATGGTTTGAAGTTTTTCAGAAAAAAACTACAATTCACATTTTACGTGTTTTTCGGATCGGATTCGAATAATTATTAATTTTTTGTAGATAATACGATGGTTCCCCAACGATATTTCAATTAATATATGTGACGAACAAATATCAAATAAACGCATTCGTTTATTGATCGTTACAATTTTCAATGACTAACTCTGGAACGATTATATATTTCGACGATGGAAAAGCTCGCGTCAAGAAAACTCGGGATCCTCAATAGATGTAACAAATATATCAACTACTCCACATATTAAGATCCTATGTTCATCCCTGTATGGAGTATTGTTGTTAAGTTTGGGGCGCTGCATCTGTTTCCATCCTGGTTCTTGAAACTCTATTAAAAAACCTGCCTCACGAATTGTAGGTGTTTAAAATTTATTATATAATTTTGATTCTCTACCACTTATTAAATCGATTTTGATTTTTTTACCGTTATTTTTCTAAAAGAAAATGTTCAAGGATATATAATGTGAATTACTGCAACTGGAGTTTATCGCCACAAATACCCCCTTCCTAGTCTAGTTTCATCGAAGATGAGACGATATAATTGTCGATGCAGGGTGGAATAGTTGTTGTTGAGGAATGAGATTGAATCTAACCTTCTTAGTTGATACAGTCGCTTTAGCGTCGCTTTTCATCGCATCGTCAGTGGTTGAAGGGAAAGACGAGGATGTGTCCGGAAGAGTGGGATGGACGGTATCTGTAGAAGATGAAGTTTTGTCTGCGCGAGTGATATCAGTACTCAAAGTAGGTGAGTTTTGAGTTAATTATCTTCAGATTGTTCCCTAAAAATTCACGTCGGGGTCACTAGTTTTGGCTATGTAAGTGTTGATTGATGGCGGCTTGTTCAGTTGCGTTTTGTTGAGATGGTAATGTAGATGTGGTTAGTTTTATTGGATTTATCTGGAGTTTAACCAAGTGTTTTTTCGTGTGAATCTGTAAATATTATCTATAATAACGAATTTGTGAATTTTTAATTAATAAAATCCTTTAGAATCATACCTTGGAAGAATATAAATATGGCGCACAAGAGCCCTCGTTTAGTTGTTAATTTAAAATTTGGCTTCAAGTTAACAAAATTTCCTTAGGTTGACTTTACGCTACGTGTTAGACTACATTTTGCTATCCATGACACAAGTAGCAATAATTTTAAAAAAAACTACGTTATCGACAAATTTAACTGTCGTAAAACGAAAGTAAAATAACAATAAACTAAAAGTAACAATAAAAAAATGTACCACGTCAGGAATTGAACTCTCGACCTACAGCGCCACTGTCGACTTCGTCACCCATATTGCGATTCACGGCTATTTTATTATGGATTATTATTAGAAAATGGGTTTATGTAAGAAAATTTGCAGAAAAATAACACCCCAACAAAGTTCAAACCATTCGCAATACCATAATTTGGGCAGACCAAAAAATATCTTATTTTAGAAACATCCTTAAAAGCAAACGAAAACAAAGTTGTTTGGAGAGATTTTTCAAAGTCTTCCAACGAATTAATGGCTTTTGCATACCTTCTTGTGGAAAAATTTGCTTCGGTATACGAAGGGACTTCAAGAACGAATTAAGATCGTATACTAATTCTTTATTTCATGTTCGACGACAACGAAATCACTTTTAGCAAATCTATGATATTTTTAGAAGATTCTTTAACTGGATCATTAGATCTCTATAACTTACAATTTGGAATTATGTTTCTGGATCTGAAGAGCAGTTTTCACTACTTCTTGCAAATGTAATAATATCCTTTAGAATGCGAATGGTGGTTCTTTTAGTAATTTGTGTGTAAATTTGAATTAAACGGACATTTAATTACAATTTACTTTCCGCTAAACTTAATTCGTATGTAAAAAACTCTTTCAATGGCTGAAATTTAAAGATTTTTATAATCCAATAATCACACAACAGGAGATAAAAGCAAACGAATTTTTTTTAAAAAGAATTTTGTTGTTAGGATAAAATATCGTAATTCGGTTTTGTTTATTTGAAAGATTTTTTTCTCAAATGTTTACAACATCCGCTGTTTTTTGTTTCTAGTTTTTCAAAAAAAAAAAAAAAGAGACTGCTGTAATGAAAGTTGTCTAATTTTTTTATGTTTACACAAATTGAATATTTTTCTTATATATACACAATAATAAGAAAAGTTCAACGACATTTATGTTTTAAGGAAGAATTCAACGATATAATTTACAAATCAAACTCCTTCTTATAAAAACTCATTTGAGAAATGAATATGAAGAAATATTTTGATGTTTTGAAATGAAATAAAACTTTGTGGTTATTTTTAGAATAGGAAAACCGCTTGTCCCAAATTGTATCCAACATCTTAACAATACCATAGACTATATAGCAATTCCACGTCACTGCAACAGCATTTCTTTGTTCTAGCATCCGGACTGACCCCCTCCGATTTCGATGAAATTTCATACACAGATAGCCAATGACAAAATTAAAATACCATTTCTTTCGAAAAATGAAATTTCGCTCTGGGGATGACACAGAGTGGCGGCAAAGTTTTACGGGTTAGCGAAACATTAGTATCTTTGGCTAACGATTGACTAAACCGATTTAAGTCATTTATAGTTCATTAGAAAGGTAATTAATAAGCCTTACAAAAAAATTTTTTTTTTTATTTTTTAGTAATTTTTTAAAACTGTGTTAAACTTGAATAATATTTTCAAAGATGGCACTGTTGAGGGTACCCTCACTTTTACCACATTCCAGAATGGCATGATTTCTCGATTTGAAAATAAAATTCTTACAAAATTTTAATTTCCGTTTTTTCAATTTTTGTTTTTTAAAAAATGAATTTTATTTAACTAAAACCGCCTAAATTCTTGTTTCACAGAAATTTAAATATTTTGTTTTAATATTTTGTTAATTATTTGAGGGTGTGGATGCTTTTTTACATAATTGACTTTTTCTCCCATTTCTACCTGTCTGAAATTAATTATAAATGATTGTACCTGAAATATATTAAAACTGATGCCGAAAAGTAAATAGTGAGAAAAATTATGTGAAATAAAATGCATGTTGTACAGAAGTCACATAATAATTATCTTTTTATTTTTATTCTAATTTGTGTAATAAAAACAATATACATTTATTAATAATATAAAATATAAAATGCATTTTTTAAAAAACAAAAATTTGAAAAAACGGAAATTAAAATTTTGTAAGAATTTTATTTTCAAAACGAGAAATCATGCCATTGGGAATCTTTCGTTTTAGATTACGAACTAATTAAACATTTTTTTTCTGGAAAAAAATGTGGTAAAAAAGAGGGTACCCTCAACAGCGCCATCTTTGAAAATATTATTCAAGTTTAACACAATTTTAAAAAATTTTAAAAAATTTTTTATAAGGTCCATCAATTACCTTTCTAATGAGCTATAAATGAGTTTTTTTTTTATAAAAA
The DNA here is from genome assembly GCA_963693315.1 of Diogma glabrata. Taxonomy (NCBI): domain Eukaryota; kingdom Metazoa; phylum Arthropoda; class Insecta; order Diptera; family Cylindrotomidae; genus Diogma; species Diogma glabrata. The sequence goes on along the minus strand of OY856187.1, from coordinate 8,903,975 downwards.
GTGTTGTGTAGTAGAAATTACAAAATGTGTCACAACAACACATAGATACCTTTTAAGACCTAGGTCCCACAACAACATGCGTCTTGAAGTATAGGTGGACGCTTTTTTTAAATCTTTGTGGATTGAAGGCACTCGAAAATCGGTTTAGTCAATCGTTAGCAATCGTCAGCCTAAGATACTAATGTTTCGCCAACCCATAAAACTTTGCCGCCACCCTGTGTCATCCCCAGAGCGAAATTTCATTTTGTGAAAGAAATAGTATTTTTATTTTGTCCTTGGCTATCTGTGTATGAAATTTCATCGAAATCGGAGGGGGTCGGTCCGGATGCTAGAACAAATGCTGTTGCGGTGACGTGGAATTGCTTATAGTCTATGGTATTGTTAAGATGTGACGTGGAATTGCTCTATAGAGCAAGGTTTGTGTCAATATAAAAGGATTTCTGGCAAACCGTGAGCATTTTCTTAGTTTTTTTTTGAGAAAAATAAACAATAGTATGTTATTTAATTAGGAGCTAATGTGCTACTTTTTGTGTTGAGTCTATAGTTTGGCGGCCAACCGTAGGGAGGCCGACAATTATAGACGATACCGATACATAAAAAGTCACTTTAGATCCGAATTAAATATGTACACTATTTTTCGGCAAACGTTTAAATCTTTTATTCAAAATTTTCATAAATATGATATATTACCGTCATAACTACGTACAGAAAGTAAAAAACATGTAAATTTGTATAAATAAAATTTTTATCAAAGCAAGCTCCAATTCAAAATTTCATTATCCAATCAAACTATTTGTTATGTTTTGTTGTCATAGTTATACAATAATTCAAATTTTCATAATCCAATCAAATTTTTTCTTCTTTGTGTTTTCATAGTTATACAGTTTGTTTCAAAAAATAACAAAATAACAAAAGATACTTTGCTGCCGCCGTAAAAATAAAATTAAAATGGCGTTACTTTACGACGCTTTGATTATAAATTTATAAGTCAAAAAAGTAAGACTTTAGTCTTTCACTGACTCCCTAGTTAGTTAAACTTTACAGCCGTTTACTGAAAAACACATTTTTATGAATTCCTAGTTCTTCTGATTTTCAAACTCAAAATTTTTACGTTCTTAGACCTTTGAAACTATTTTTTAGGCTATTTTTAACTGAAAGTTTGCATGTGTTTATGTTTGTATGTATCGTTGTACGAGGAAAATTTGGACCAAAAATTTGACACAAACGAGTGGATTTTAATAACTCATGTCATGATCGATTTTTCTTGTGATAACCAAGAGCCCACTCCTTTTCCATCGAAATAGAATCATTCTTTCAATGGTTTCGAAAATAAAATTAACCAACTTATTTCCCAAATATCATGAGAATGAATAATCAAAGTCTTAACCTTTAACAGTTGGTTTTCATAATGTCAACTATTACCAAAGTTAAACAATATCATAGTTTCCATTGTATATAAAATACAATCGAAGACTTTTTTTAAGTCATTTACCACAGCGTCTCTCCAGACAGGATTTTTCGTTTATGCATTTTACCATTTGAAGATAGGGAACCAACGACAATATTAAATTAATACTGCATAGTCCAACTAACACCCGCCTACGACTCACTTTTTTACTCAATGATTAAAGTTCATACATAAAGTTATATTGAGACTAATTTCTTCGACCAAACAAATGTCCTCTAACTAACAGTAAGAGTTGAATAATAAGAGTTCACCTGCCAGCACACCTAAGATATCAACTTGGTTAACGATTGCTACTACCCATGTGGTAAGTGAGGTTAGCTGATATGTACATATCAGAGACTGTAGGACACTGAGTTCTCACACTCTTAGACCGTACATTTTTTCCTGAATGTTTGTCTTTTTTACTTTAATATTATAGATGTTTTAGTATCGCTGCGACTAGAGAGGCTGTGGTGCTTGGTGAGAGAATATAAATATGTTTTTTATTTTACATGTCATTTAAAACACCTCAAATAGAAAAATTATAACTTCTTGTTTGGGTGTGCCAATTACACAGGGCCGGATAAACCACGGGTGCAATGGAGCGACCGCACCAAATTTTCTGGTAAATTAAGTTTTATTTTTCTATATAAAAAGCAAAAATTTAGTTTTGATACAAATTTGTACATTTGTTTTAATTTTTGATCTACATATGGGACGTACGATTTAACGTGAGATGGGACATACGTCTTAACGTGAGATATTAGATACCACTACCACTTTCTATTTAACTATGTGGCTTTTAAATGTTAAAGGAGATAACATGAGAAAATCATTAATGCAAATTATTTTTATATAAAATCTGTTCTTCAGCTCTTATTTAAATTTGATTGCCCACATCTTATTTTTAAATAGTGGTTTATGTTTATCTAATGGTTTCATTATATGATAGGATTTATTGCTTAATTTGTCATATCTTAAAATCAAAAAGTCCAAGAAATAGGTAGATTTCGAGATCAGACAGTTTTGTGTGCCAGTAGAATCTGATGTATCAGATTAGTTTAAACAACACAAACTAATTTAAAACAGATATCGAACAAATTTTTAAAAGAAAATTAGCTACATATAAGCAAAACTATATCTATCCAATTTTGCAACAAACAAGTATCAAATCTACCACAGAACATGTGAGTGACAATTTATGACACAAACCTACTCTATATCATATGTCGTCCAATTACTGCAAAATATCAAAATAGTTTATTTCTAAGAAAAAAAAGTTAATTTCTTCTATTCAAACCTTTTTATTTGTTTTTCATTGACTGTTATAAGGTTTTTGGAAATTTTAGTTATGGATTGTTGCAAACTTTGTCGTTGAAGCCAACAAGTCAAAAACCTCTAACTGTAGAGGTTTATATTTATAAGAAACGGATTAAAATGTTTCCACAGATTCTAAATTTATGAAGTTTTTTAAAATATTAATATCTAAACGGCCGTTATAACGGATTAAAAAAACGAATTTTTTTTCTAGTATAAAGCCTCTAGTTATTTAGCCATGTGTCAGATTTTTCTGATTTACGAACTTGTCTAAAATATTAATAAAACACACATGTTTACGGAAAATGTTTTGATCTGGCTCCACAAATGCGACCGTGAGAGTGCCGGTTGATTCAAACGCATTTTGTGTTTTACAAGCTTTTTTGTTGGAGCCGCTCACTCAGAAACCTCCAACTGCAGAGGTCTTTTTTTTTTAAGAAACTGATTAAAAAGGTTTCAAAGATTTTAAATTTATGAAGTTTTTAAAAATATTAGAATCTAAACGACCGTTATAACGGATCGAAAAAACAGAGTTTTTCTAGTATAAAGCCTCTTGTTTCTTAACCATGTGTCGGATTTACGAACCAATTACGAACTTGTCCAAGATATTAATAAATCGCACATTTTTAGAAAAGGTTTTTTGATCTGACTTTACATATGCGACCGTGAGAGTGCCAGTTGTTTCAAAAAAAAATTTTTTTTTGTAAACTTTTTTGTTGGAGCCGCTCACTCAAGAGCCTCTAACTGCAGAGGTCTATTTTTAAATAAAAAGATTTCAAAGATTCTAAATATGTTAACTTTTCTAAAATATTAATATCCAAACGGCCGTTATAACGGTTTTAAAAAATCAATTTTTTTTAGAAACAAAGCTCTAGCTCCTTAACCACGTGTCGGATTTTGCTGATTCACGAACTCGTCCGAGATATTAATAGAATACATATGTACAAAAAATTTTTATGATATGAAATCTACCTAAAAGGAAACAAAAAATTCGTATAAGCATTTCGTAGATCTTATTCCACAAATACATAATTAACTGAGCTCATTGAATAACATAAGAAGTCAAAAATTTGATAACGGATCCTGCATAAAGGGAAAAATTCCACAGTTCAAAATCGAATAAAGCTCCGGAGCAAAAATTTGTTAGGAAATGCCTGAATACAGTCCGGGCGTGATCAAGGCCAGAAAGAGAAAGCCTTATTAGGGAAAATATGAAGCGGTTCTGAATTAGAATACCCTTTTAGGGTTAACCTTATTTGACTATATCCAACCCTGATTTGGTTTTTCATGTTTGACCCCTAATTGGGCAATCTGATCAAGGCCCGATACAAAATACCGTACTAGGTTTTGGCCTATTTATTTTTAAATGACAAACTTTATTAAAGCCTGATTCAACTATCCACATCAGGCCTTTATTGGACCAAAGCGTTACACTCATGATCAGGGCCCAATCAAAGTAGGGCAAACCTGTTCATTCTTTAAATTCTTGTTATAAATGATGCGACGTCATATTCTGGAGAAAATCTTATTTTTTTTCAATTATATTCAGTTTTTTGCAACTATGGGCATATTTTTCGAAATTGGTTTCGAAACTGAAAAGCTTATTTTAAAGTCAGCTTAAAGTCAGTTTAGGAAACAGGGGTGGGTCAGACAGGTTATACGACAAAAATAATGGTAATTTTCTCAAATTAGTAGAAGCAATTGCTGAATTTGACAATGTTCTTTCAGAATACCTACGACGGATAACTACGGATATTGAGACGCAAAACAAATATTTGTATAAAAGCATTCAGAATGAACTAATTTCAATCGTGTCTAAAGTTATTCAAAATAAAATCGATGATATGATAAAAGGTGCAAAATATTTTTCGATAATTGTTGATTGTACTCCAGATCAGAGCCGCAATGAACAATTATCACTTATTGTTAGAGTTGTTCATAGAAATCAAAACAAACATGAAATTAAGGAGCTTTTTATGGGTTTTTAAAAGCTACAGATACGACGGGTAAGGGCTTAACGAATTTAGTTTTAGACCAACTAGCTTCTCTAAAATTTTCAATTAGTGATTGCAGAAGGCAAGGCTATGATAATGGCTCAAATATGAAGGGAAAAAACATTGGAATGCAAGCTCAAATTAAACAAATAGAACCCCGAGCATTTTTTGTGCCATGCGCATCACATTCAGCTAACCTAGTCCTTCTAAATTCAGTTCAATGTTCACTTCAAACTGTAAATTTTTTTGATACTGTCCAATGTTTATATGTTTTTTTTTTCTAGTTCTGTTTCAAGATGGGACATTTTGAAACAGAATGTGAAAACATTAACTCTCAAGCCACTCTGTACGACAAGATGGGAAAGCCGCATAGAAGCTTTAAAACCCTTAATGTATAGTTTAGGTAATATTTATGACGCTTTAGTTCAAATAAGAAGTGACAAGGATAAGGACGGAATAACAAGAAATAACACGAATAGTTTATCTCTCAAAATTATTCATATTGAATTTATTTGTTCAATAATTATTTGATATAATATTCTTGATAAAAGTACAAGAGTACAAGTACAAGTCCTGCTATTTGTTTAACGACGGCAGTACATTTGTTAGAGGGCACAAAAGAGTTTTTGACGAACTTACGAAATGAGGAAAAATTTCTGGGGTTTATCTTGCAAGCTAAAGAAATAGCTTTAAAATTAGATGTTCCACCAAATTTCCCGGATGCTCCAAGGCGCCCTAGTCGAAAACCTCAACTTTTTTCGTACAAAGGTAGAGACGAAATTATATCAAATCCTGAACAAAAATTTGAAGTTAAATTTTATTTTCAAATCCTTGATCAGGCGATTCAATCTGTTAGCGAACGGTTTGATCAAATTTCGGAACACAATAATATTTTCAAATTTTTGCATAATATTTCTGTGGCTTCATTAAATGCTTCTGATCATTTAAATAATTGTCTTTCCCTAGAAAAGCATTTAACTTTCAATTCAAAGTCTGATATAGTAGGTTTAGATTTATGGGACAAAATTAAAACATTCCAAAGTATAATTTCAGGAACTTTAAGCCCTATAGAATCATTAGATTTTATATTTGAAAAGAAATTCGACCAGATATTACCAAATCTAGTTGTAGCTCTTAGAATTTTATTGACAATGCCAGTCACAATAGCTTCCGGTGAACGTAGCTTTTCTAAATTAAAAATTATTAAAAATTATTTACGTAGTACAATAGGACAAGAAAGACTGGTAGATTTAGCTAGAATATCTATAGAAAGTAAATTTCTGAACAACTTTGATTATAGTGATTTGATAGACGACTTTGCAAGAATCAAAGCCCGTAAAATAAAATTTAATTAACTAATATATTTTACAATTTAAAAATACACGCTTGAATTTTAGTGCTATTTATCCAATTTTTTTTAATTTTTTGTTATTGAAATTCGTACGCTTAGAACGAACATTAGAACATTAGAACGATAACAATATTTAATCTTTTATTTATTTTTTTAATGTTTATTTTTGAGGACTATACCTACGTGGGATACCTCGTTAAAAAAAATGCATTTCATATCCTACCTTTTGGGTGATGTGGAAACGGATTATTTACGACAAATAGATTTTTTTAGGGCGGCATTTTTGAAAACTGCACCAGGCGCCAAAATCGCTAGCGCCGGCGCTGATGTCACCATTAATTTTCTAACCAATCTATCGCCAATGCCATCTTTTTTATACTAGTAAAAACAATAGCAATTATTCTATACAATATTTTAATATAGAATTTTCCATTAAATAGTAAAAAACATAATAACACAATCTTCAAAACTTCACACCTAGGTGTGAAATCTATTATTTTTAGTTTGTTTATTTACCTACTCTACCAAAGACCGCATAGTTTTTATTTTATTTTCCTATTAGATAAAAGCATTCAATTTCTTAATGCAATTTATTCTGTTTTTGTTATCTTCAGATGGGAAGTGGAACCATTTTCCAGAAAGAAAATTATCAATGGACTTTTTTTACATCGTACTCCATAATCGTTACAATATATTTACAAAATGTGAAATACATATTTAAAATAAATTCGTATAACTTTTTATTTATTATTAATTAATTAATTAATTAATTTTTATTTACTTGGTGATGTGGTATTACTTGCTCGATGAAATGGGCCTATATTTACCTAGCTATATTTGTGAACTTTAATCATTGAAGACGAGAGTACGTCATATAAATGAAGAGTATTCCACCAGTTGGATTATTAGGAACCCAAAAAAATTTAAATTTTTATTTTGTTTTTATTTTCCGCATATTATCATGAAATATTGATGTATCATATTTTATTATATGATAGGATATTTTCTAAATCTTCAACATTTTAAAAACCATAACAGAAAATATTGATCCAAATATAAAATGCGTCCAACACTTGAGAATACTTGAGAACCCATGTTGTTGCGGGACCTAGATCTTAAAAGCTGCACTGAAAAAAACATGTCCTATTTCCAATCGAAATGTAATTGTCTCTACCTCACCGTACGGTCACATATGGCGAATCAAACTACGAAATTGCTTCAACAACTCTACAATTATAAATCGATGAAGTTGAGACAATCACACGAAATATTTATGTGAAAATAAAATATAGTTCAATTAATCTCAAATACTTAAACTTTAAAATGAAAAATTCATGATTAAGGCGAAAGAAAATTTTTTTCAGGGAAATAGTTCGAGATGAGGTTGTCATGAACTTCAATTTTTTTTTCAGTGTGTCTAAGTGATGCTGTGACAGTGACACATATTCTAATTCCTATTATATACAACACTTCGTATTAAAACAGTTACTGCATTTTTTTGATTATATTTTTTACAATATATTTAAATTTGAGTTCGCCATTTACCAAATCTGCACCCGGTGCTTTCAAAACCACGCCAACGTCAGCAATGGAGATTCTTCTAAAGCTATCTCCATTGCACCTACATGTTAAATCTGTAGCGGTGTTGAGCGTTCATAGACTGCAGCTCACAGAAGGGTTTAAGCCGGGTAATCTAACTGGACACCTTAAAATCCTTTCTGAATTACAAGCTGAACTGCATACATACCATATTTCGGATTGTATGCCAAAAACAATAGATTTAGACAGGCACTTTGATGTCAAGATATTGGCCAGAGATCTTATTAAAAACTACATACGGTCACTGCCACATAACGCCAGCATCTGGTACACAGATGGTTCTCGAACAAACATGGGCACGGGAGCAGGAGTGTTTGGTCCTAGAACAAAACAAACGGTTGCTTTAGGCACCACAACAACCATATTTCAAGCCGAAATTTTTGCCATTAGCAGTTGCGCTTTGCTATGCGCTGAAAGAAAATACCAAAATATTGAAATATATATTATCTCTGACAGCCAAGCAGCACTCTTGGCACTAAAATCTACGCGCTTTGATTCAAAACTGGTATGGGAATGCTACCAAAATTCATTAAAAATCTCGAGCAATAACATAGTAACACTTGTGTGGGCACCTAGCCACACAGGAATACAAGGAAATGCTATCGCTGACGCTTTAGCAAAGCAAGGAGCCAATAAAAAATTTGTTGGACCGGAATCATGCTTTGGAATGGCCAAGAGTTCGCTCAAAAGCACAATCCAAATAATGGAACAAGAACAAAATGCTAAATTATGGAGAAGCAGAGAGGGACTAGTACACTCCAAGAAGTTTCTAGGTAACCTCCCTGTTTCACCCTTAAAAACAATCGACTTAAACAGAGAGTCTCTAAGAATTTTGACGTGGTGCGTTACTGGACATGGTCCTTTAAACCACCATCTTAACAAAATAGGCCTTGTTGTTTCCGACAGGTGCAGATTCTGCTACTCGGACGCGGAAACGATGGAACACGTCATCTGCAGCTGTCCTCAACTCTCTGGGCACAGATACAACCAACTTGGTCATAGAAAACTAACACTTCCATTACCACAAAACGTCACTCCAATTGAGCTAATTAATTTTATTAAAAGTCTCAACTTGGATGACAGAATACAACCAGTAACGGCACAGACGACGACTGACTAATAACAAAATCAGGTTAAGCACAATAGACCTTCAGGTCGCAGTGCTACTTGAACTGTAAGTCTCAAGGCCCTCCAATAAAAAAAAAAAAAAAAAAAAAAAAAAAATCTGCACCCGGCGCTAAAATACCTTGATCCGGCACTGCATTCACAGTCCCAGGTAGCCCGGTTATAGATATCAGCAATTCTGCAATGATGTTCCTTTTCATTTTTTGCATATTACTTCGGTCTGAAAGACCTATTACTTCGGTCTGAAAGACCTAAGTATTACATTCGCGAGCCATAGCGAAATTTTTACCCCCACTTTTTTGGCATTTCTCGACATTTTAGGACCTACTGATTCTAAAAAAGCAAAAAAAATGTAGGTCTGTCTGCCGGCCGGCCGGCTGTCTGGCAGACAGACATACATTCGATAGCTGTTCCGGAAGTGTGTCAAAAAAATCGTCAAGTGTGTCAAAACAAGGAAGTTTGTATATTTTTTGCTTAAAAACAGTTCATTTTAAGTCATACGAATAGAAACATTGAATTTGAAGAAATGTTGATGGTTGGGATTGGTATGTGAGACCAAAAACTAGATTATTGCATTATAAGTTTGTCAAAAAAAGTTGTCAAGTGTGTCAAAAGAGAGATGTTTATTTATTATTTTACCCGATTTTTGGAAAAAATTAAAATTAATTATTTGTATGACATGAGATTTCATTATTATTATAGGGAATCGTGGCAAATGTCAAAGAAAAATGTCAAGTGTGTCAAAAGAATGATTTTCATTTCTTTTTTTACAAAATAATATTGTTACGTTTTTCCAACCTTCCTTCGAATTGGCCTAACTCACAATTCGATAAACGCAATCCCCAATCTCTTCCTGAGTTCGATCACTGATTAGTAAGTCCAAACACCAGGTTCCACAACAATAGGAAAACAATACAGCAAATAATATTCCTAACTAGAATATTCTTTCAACAGCTTCAGAACTCCAACGGTTTATTGTAGAAATTTCCAGTTCACCACGTTCAAAATAATACACCAAATATTTCTACTCAATAACACTTATAACTTTATTACACTTATAACTTTACACAAAAACTAATTTAAAGATCACTTTTATAATTTTAACTTCACTATCGCAGGTTTAAAATAAACTAATTCTACATTTAATTTCACTTTACTGTCGCAGGTCTAAAATAACACTAATTAAAAACTACAAAAGGTATTTTTCTTATATACCTTCTGCAATACTTCTAGATAATTCGACATCACTTTCCAGAAACCTTGAGAAAACATTAGAATACTCGATTATTTTACGTTATGTTGATTTGATTCATAAAATCGTTTATGTTGACCCCATTTCTAAGAAGAGACAACAACAACAATATTCATTTCATTAACTTGTTTGTTGATTTTATTTTCCTGGAAGTGACCGTAATCGTTTAGATCTTTCTGTAATCGTCTAGATTTTTCTGCACTCGTAACAATATAATTATTTATTTGGATGGAATGAAATGTAATAATCATGATATTATTATTATTGAGAATTTTATTGCATTAAATTATAAGTTTGTCAAAAAAATATTGTCAAGTATGTCAAAAAAATGATTTCATTTATTTTTTTAGCCAATTTTTTGGAAAAAAAAATTAGGTGTTTGTATGACGTAAATGTGCCATGAAAATTTTTGAATTTGTTATAGTTTTTGAAATATTTTTGGAATTTTGAAAAATGTTTGTATTTTTGTAAGAATTTTTGGAATATTTTTAGAATTTTGAAGAAATTTAAATTTTTGATTTTATTATAATTTTTGGAATTTTGAAAAAAGTTTCAATTTTTGATATTGTTATACTTTTTGCAATATTTTCAGAATTTTTGATTTTATAATAATTTTTGGAATACATTTAGAATTTTGAAAAAAGTTTGATTTTATTTAATTTTTACAAGATTTTTGGAATTTTGAAAGAAATATGAATTTGTGATTTTCTAATATTTTCTCGAAACGCTAAATGAAGAGGCTTTTGATTAGTTTGCTGATTGTATCATCTTTTCACTAAATTATGTTAATTTATGATCTGTTATAATTTTCCGGCAACGTATTGATGTTTCGTGTTGGTTTTGTAATAAATTTCTAAACAGAGATAAAAAATACGTGTACTTTAACAAATATTTGATATAACAAATATTTGATACAAATATTTTTATATTTGATATACATCGCTGACCAAAATTAAAAACAATGTCCTCATAAAAGTGTTTTTCCGACTATATCAAAATCCTTAACCCAGACCGACGTCTTGATATCTCAGAGTATTGAGATTTCAGTCCCTTCATATTTTTGAATTAAACTTACAATACAAAATACTTTTCGTCCATATTGAGTTAAATTCAAAATGATATCTATTATCTGATTGTGATTTTGCGCATTGCCAATTGTAATAAAATTTGCATTAATATAAGGGTGGTTTTGATGTTTAAACAAAAAGTCTGGTTGGTCCATCCATTGTCTGTATCTGCACTAAAGGCGTCACAATGAAGTAAACAATAAAAAAATATTTACAAAGAAACGTTCACCATTTTAATTCGAATATAATAATAATTTATCTGTTTACTTTATATTACAAAAAAAAACTACACTGTCAGAGGTCAGTGTACTTTGTGCGTTGCGATACGAAAAATAAACATTTTTTTTCTACACTCGTATACGAATATATAAATTTTAGACTTTGATGAATTTTATTCCATATATATATATTGCTAAGAAAACTGACTTGAAACAACAACAAAAAAACATGCAACTGTTGGTGTAGTAAAAATAATATATAAAAGTGCAAGATGTTATCGCTACAGTTGATAGATTATTGTATTTTTATTTAGAAATATCTCGTTTGGATTTGTTCTCCATTTAGCTGAATTGATAAAATAGTTATTTGAATAGAAAGACAGCAAGCCTTTCAACGTTCTGGTAACAATTTCTATGTGCTCAAAAATCATCCAGAGATATAGAATTTTCTTTCTTCGTTTATTTTATTCAAAGGTGTTTTTGACAAGTCGAAAAACTTGAAATATTTTTAGTGAAATTAACAATGCACACATAATTCTAACCTTTTATGAAGAAAAAAAATAAATATTTACTTTAGCATTTCTGTTTCTTTTAGTGCATTTATGTGGTAATATAACCGTTAAAGATTTGTCACCTTAAATTGTAGAACAAAATTGAAAGCACGATTTTTGATTTGTATATTCTTAAGGCGAACAAGAACTTCAGAGTTATCTTACCTGTTTGCTGTACAAAAAGGAACGTTGTTGAACCTTGTCTTGCCAGAAAGATTATTTTTATAAGGTACCCAAATTGTGGAACACAGTGTCTTTTTCTGTTTTTTCCCGATGAAGTCCTTATCCTCATTTTCCACATCACCTGTCAATCTAGTTGATATCGTACCTTATAGAATATTCCAAGAGTCTAAGTAATGTTCAACTAATCAATAATAATTAGAACTCCCTCTCTCTTTCTCTCTCTCTATATTTTTTTTTCTGTCTCCATATTTTTATAATAAATAATTAAAATAAATAATTTTTATAATAAATTTTTATAATATAATACTGACGTCATAAAACCAGCTACACACTATCTTTTACTCTGCAGTTGTCTCACGTTATACTGCTATCCTGCATATCTCAAATATACTCCTAAATATACTCACTCTTCTTCTTTTCATCCGCCTTTGATACAACTATTATTGATCATAATCCAACCTCTTCTAATCTATTCTGTATGCACCTTCTGCCTTACTAATTTTACAAAAACACATTGTGGGGTGTGCTATAAATCTTTATACGAAATATATTTCCGAACTGTTTCGTTAGGCAAGTTCAAGCACAAATTGTTGGAAATAATAATAATAAGATAATACTGAAATAATGGTGGAAAACAAATATTATATGATTTTATAACGAAACGGCAATAGCAATAATTTTTAAAAACTACATTATCGATAAATTTGAATAAAATTTTACATATTATGCTTAGTATATAGTCAATAAATAAATTAAACAGTTTTAACTGTAGTAGCATGAGAAATTCCAGTAGACAATTTTTAAAATTATTCAAATTATGTTTTGCTTATAATCCGGAGACAATTTTGTGATTTTTATCTCATAGAACGCCTTTGCGGTGAAAACCAGAACAGAAATTTTTTTGTGAGCAATTAAGCTTAAGTATGTATTGGAACTCACTTGTAGAATGTTGACTTAAGATGTTGACAAAATATTCTCTCATTCTATGAATTCATACATAGTAATGTCTGGAAATTTAATACAAAAAATCCAATATCAATCCAAAAAATATATGTTATTTCAAAAAAATAAAAAAGAAAACAATAAAACAAATATACCAGCCAGGAATTGAACTCTCAACCTAGAGCGCCTCAGTCTACCTCGTTATCCATATCGCAATTTGAGTGTTACGCTTCTAGTAGAAGGATAGACTAACTGCTATTATATTATGGAAGGATGGATTATAAATTATTGTGATTTTTGATTTAAATTCATTTAAAGGCATTGCATTTTTCATAATATTACATTATTTTTATACAAAATATCATTAATTATAAATAGGGTTATTTGATTTAAAATCAGAAAAAAACAAAAAGCAAAAAAAATATTGGCAAATTAGAAAACAAAACAAATTACACTGTGCGACAGCCAAAATCCGCTAGGTTCTGATCAGCGGGAAAAGTTATATCGTTCAAAAAAAGTTATACGTGTCCCGGCGTTTCTCTGGGTCACGTCTAGGAATCGAGATATATCGATTTGAAGTTAGTAAGTATCATATAGGGGAAATTGTCACGTTTGGCGGTCATTTTTTGACATAACTCGAGAACGATTAGTCCGATTTATTTAAAATAAATAAAATATGAAAAAGAATAAAATAAATAAATAAATAAAATAAAAATAATAAAATAAAATAAAAAAATAAAAATAATGAAATAAAAATATATTAAAAATATAAAAAAATAAAATGAAAAAAAATATAATAAATAAATAAAATAAATAATAAGTAAATAGTAAATAAATAATAAATAAATAATAAATAAATAATAAATAAATAATAAATAAATAATAAATAAATAATAAATAAATAATAAATAATAAATAAATAATAAATAAATAATAAATAAATAATAAATAAATAATAAATAAATAATAAATAAATAATAAATAAATAATAAATAAATAATAAATAAATAATAAATAAATAATAAATAAACAATAAATAAATAATAAATAAATAAATTAATAAATAATAAATAAATATTAAATAATAAATAAATAATAAATATTAATAATAATAAATAATAAATAATAATAATAATAAATACTAATAATAATAATAATAATAATAATAATAAATAATAATAATAATATAATAAAATATAAAAAAAATATAAAATAAAATTATAATAAAAATAATAAAATAAAATAAATTTTCATGATCCTTGTCTCATTTTGTCCACAGATTATGTGACTTTACGTCAAAGTAATAAGACTTTACACTTTTTCCCATTTTGAATTTTTCATGATTTTTTAAAATACAATTTTTTTATTTTTTAGACAAAATATTATTTTTTTTCGTCATAAATTTATTTATAACTGCGAAACTGATGATTGTGTAAGTAAATAGTATTTCAGTAGATTAAAGGAATTGTAATTCTTAATTTTTCTAAATTTGTTTCAGCAAAATCGGACCAGTCGTTCTCAAGTTATGTCAAAAAAAGACCCCCAAACGTGACAATTTCCCCTATATGATACCTACCCTAAATCGACATATCTCGATTCCTAGACGTGACCCAGCGAAACGCCGGGAAACGTATAACTTTTTTTTGATCGATGTAACTTTTCCCGGTAGTCAGAACCCCAGCGGATCACTGACCCCTACAATTTGTCGCACAGTGTTTTTAATACATAATGTGAATTGTTTTTGTGTTAAATTTGAAATGAAATTCTTTTACGTAAAAAAAAGAAAAACTTAATATGTAATGTGATGTAAAATTGGGTGAAAAATATTAATTTCAATTTTTTTTTTGATACAGTTTTGCTTTTGAAAAAATAAAAGGATTTTAGTAAATTGATTATCTCACAAATAATTATTGAAAAGTGTTATAAACAGGTTTCTGTTTATAATACCGGGATTTTAAAAAAATAGACAAAAGCAACACATGGTCTCTGGCCCAGGAAAAAGACAAAAGCAACACATGGTCTCTGGCCCTCTAAAACAACTTTTAACGACTCGATGCATCTGGAACATTTGTATATGCTTTTTATATCACTTAAATTTGCTGATTTTATGACACTCAAAATTAAATAAAACTCACAACCCACTATTGTTAATATAACAAATTGGAAAATAAATTTAAAAATAAAATTCACAAAAATGTTGACCATATTTTGAATTGTCTTTATTTCCACTATATCCAATTATTTGTTATCACAATTACAATAAAGAAAAATCATTTATTAAGAATTTAATACATGTTCATAAATTTTCTTTTGAATCAAACACAAGATTAAATTAAACTTTGATTTTGTAAATATAACAATATTTTCTTTTTTATTTTAAATCACACAATGTTAAAACTCAATCTTAAAACTTTACTGAAATTTTAAATCAATTTCGTTTTACACAACGACTTGGTCTCTTAAAAGGGTTTTCTATTTATCTCTTTCACTTTGATTTTCTATTTCAATTCAACAACAAAAATTATCCCAAAATTATTTGATGAAAATTATCAAATCCTAATAAGGTCCTTCAAAATTCAATCAATTATTAATACTGCGAACATATTTTAGTTCAAGCATCACTAAATGAAATACCCTATTAATGATGGTAAGATCTGCGCAGAACCAATGTACTCTACTTCGTTATATGTTCAACAAAAAAATATGTTTTTCTTTCTCATAAAAAATGATAGTAAAACAGCAATTGATTATATGTCGAAATATAAGATCCGTTAAATGAGTTCGAATGAAAGATAAAGTAAAAGATGAATTTAGTTATACAGTGAAACGTTGTATACGGTCAGATATTATGTATGAAATGATATTAGGTTGTTTGATATTACGGAATGAAGGTATGATTAATGTGATGACAGTTTGTTTTATATTATAAAAGAAAATATCCCAATGATTAGATTTTTGTTGGTCGTTACAAAACATAACAAAGAAAGAGAATGTTAACAAGGGCCCTATTTCCGAATACATATATTTGTGACTCGTCAATATTGTCAATTTTACCAAAATGCTTAACAACTTTGTACAAAAATGGTACTCCATAACCCAAGTTTATGTATCATATAGGTTTGTAGTCAATATTATAAGAGATTATAACACATTTCTGGTACTAAGTTCGAAATAAAACAATCAAAGATGTTAAGCAATTTTTTTGACAACTTTCTTTCAAGAATCTTCAAACAAGCAAAATAAAATCAAAATATATTTAATAAATATAGTATATTCTTCAACGATGTCGAAAACAACATATTTTGAAGCGAGAGGACAGTTTAACAGCGCAGGCGATAGCCTAGGTTGGTAATGGTCGCGAGATTCAAAATAAGATTTTCGACGAGTAGAAGACTGTACTTTTTCTACTACTTTTTTAAAAATTATTATTAATTATTAAACATTTTCATTTATAATTACATACAATTCAAATTTTAAAACATACAAACATCCAAACAAAATCTTGAAATTTATATTTATATTTTTGCTATTAAAATCACTCAATATGAATAAATTATCCAATTTCTATGTCATAAACAAAATCGTCTTTAGTTACAAGCCTGATTGTCTTTTCGTACAAAAACATCATCAACTTTATACATATACATATTTTTATTCTATTTACACTACAAAACTCTAAATTTTATTCTATTTTGTCTATAAGGTCCCTAAAATCTTTAAATAACACATCTTTAAAGATTTATTGTTTTTTGCATTTCGCGTCTAGTAGGCTTATAATTAAAGACGGTTTTGAAATAAACAAAATCAAATTTAAAAATTTTATTATTATTTCTAAAATAAAAACAACAGTTTTGATTTAGTTTTTGTAGTTTTTGTATGTGGATGACGTTACGTAAATTTCTGAAATATTTTAAAACAACGTAAATTATTTTATGTAAACAAATATTTTTGTTTCGTTTTTCTTAAATAGGCGAAATAATTTTTTTTTAAATATCTTAACATTAACTGTTTGTTACCATACTATTTAAAAAGAATATATGAATATTATATAGTTAACTATTATTATTTTTACATTTCTAATGTAATTTGTCCGTAAATAATTTTAAAATTAATTAACGTCGTCTTCCCAAATCCCAAGAGAGACAAATTAACACCAACAAAATTATTTCATTCAATCAATTGATTCTCTTAACGGGTGTTCTAGGATGGCTTATTCTAGTTAAGAGATTAGAAAATAGATGGCTTTTAAAAAATTGCTTTCGTCCCTAGGTACGAAAGTAATTTGTATAGGTTTTTGTATCACTGGGGACGAAAAAGAAATTTTCGATGCAACGAACAAACATCGAAAGTAGATTTTTTAAGTTAAGTAGTAGAAAAAATATTTTTTAATGATAAATATAAAAATATAATTTTAATTATAAATTAATTTTTACACCAGTCGATGAAATTTGTATAAAAAAGTCAACAAAACAAAATTGTGATTTTGACAGTAACTATATTGTTCTTGTTAGATTCACAATATTGTTTAGATTTTACACAACTTTGGTATTTCCGAATACGAATTTCACAATATGGTCTAAATTTATGTGTTCGGGAATAGGGTCCGGTACCACGGGTTTAATGAAAGTTAATTTTGAGTATTACCGTTTGACAATGCCGAATAGTTGTGGGCTACGAGAAAATAATTTAGTGAACCAGAACCAGATACATCGTCAGTCGTAGTTCATTATATTATTCAAGTGGATTCATTTGAACAAAAGGATGAGTTTAATCAGCGTGTGAAGAGTGCTGACAGACAGATATAAACAAAATTATGGATATTAACCCATCTCCTTCTGCAATCAAGACTCTATAAGTTAAGTTGTTTTTCAAAAATGATTTTGTTCAAATACAGAAAAATAATTATGTGACACATAGTTTTCGTTCAAAGTTTATCAAATCTCCTTTCTTTGTGAATTTTTTCAAAAACTGTCAATTAAGCTCGAACCCCAAGGGCGGGACCAACTTTTGTTGCAGTTTTTTGACAATAATTCAACTTGTCTGGTTCGGAACTAAGTGGGGAAAGAAAACATTAAAAAAACGCTATTATTTAATTTTATTAACAAAACTGTGTAGTGTAGCCCTTTCATATAGGGTATCATATCTTGACTCGGATACAAAAAGTATTTTCTTAAAGGCCTTACATCGCAGCCCCGTAAAACAAACGAAAGCAACTTTTTTTTGTATCTGTCATCTTCAGGGAATAGATTAGTTTTATACGCATATTAAATTTCAGGTCCACAGGATTTATATAGGTTATGAGATAATCGATACTAAGAAAAAAACACATCATACTTTCACCAATATAGTGTTCCGTATAAAAAACGGAACCCTAAAAAGGAATATAGAAAAGAAAAAAAAACTACATGCCGCCAAATCCCAGGTAAAAAAAAGCTAAGGGACCAAGCCTGGGCCATTACCGCGCCATAGCTTCTGGGAGTTGGGCCAGGCTTAACATTTTCAAACGGGCCGAGCTTGGAAATAAGACTTGGGCCAGATTTACCAAACCAATTTTCTTTCCAGACTTCCTGTAAATTTGTGGAAAAATGTTGTGGAAAGAGTAACATATATGAAAATAAAAATAAACATAATATGGCCTACACATGTTAACAATACATTCACGAGGTGAATAACACGTAATATAATAAACTGAACCTTGGTTCAGTATGGCATTTACAACTGACCCAGACCTGGCGCAAAGCCATCTCGCCAATGCTAGGATCGCCAATACTGGCCCGAGATCGGTCCGATGTTTAACATTGGTAGTTCCTACCCGGGATGTAATCAAAACAATATTTTGAGCTATTGATTGTAGTCAATATCGATAGCTAGGATATAAAATTCTGGTTGAAGCAACTAAAATATATGATATGTTCTTTATTGCACTTCAGTCAATCTTGCAGAATATATTCAGTTTTAAACAAGAATAAAACAAACAAATAGAGATAAATGTCCCTTTGGCGCAGTGGATAGCGCGTTGGACTTCTAATCCAAAGGTCGTGGGTTCGATCCCCACAAGGGATGAATTTTTTTTATAATATAAATGAATTGGTCGTATGAAGACGTATGTTGGCGATATTTTATTTCTTATTGGCGATTATCCATATTCTATTGAAATAAGTTTATCAATCTAAACACAAAAAAAAGTTAATAAAAAAATCCACGGGCTTCTAATCAACGGACCATAAAATGAAATCAAAATACGAAAATTTTAAAATAATAAATAATTATAATAATAAAATAACAATTTTATAATAATCTCATAATTTATAATAGGAAAAAAAAAAGTTTGTGGTTAAAAATTGGTCACACTATTTCTTGATTTGAATGAATAACAATAGCAATGTGACGAATCAAAATGATAGCTACAATAAAAGTTTAATTCATTTTTGTTTGGAGAATTTGATGTGCAGTTTGAATTTCAACAAAGTAATAGCGGATACAATAATAATTGTTTCATTATTGCATTAGATATATTCATACTATTACCGTTTGTTGGAGCTTAGTGTTTTTCTTATGTGTACGGTACGGTTCATGGGATTTACTTTTGAAGATTTTTATTTATTTACATTTCCGTTACAATTGACTGGAACCAATTGATCATATTTATTTTTTTACTTTCTGGAATTATTCGGATTGATAAGGTTCGTTTCTTTTAAGTTTCTGATTATCAGTAGCAGAAGATTATAGTTCAAAATTGTTGTTACTACACCATAGGAAACAAAGATCGCTCAAAACAACAAAGACTTCAGTTCAGCCAATTTTTAAATTTGTTTAAATTTCTGGTACCATTCAAATTTCAACATAAAACCATAGATTGAAATCTAATTTAAGCAAACATTAGTTATAAATACATACTTCATGTGGTATATTATATATGTACATTTTTGTTTCACATATTAGTAGTTGGGACTAATTACTGTATGATATAAATCAATATTTTCATACTTTGCACTAAAACGTTGATATTTTCAATGGAAATTTCCACATATAACACTGAAAAGTTGTCAACAATTAATATTTTGTATATCAGTCTAAATATAAATAAACTTATATAATTTGCTCAAATTCGTCTATGTTCTATACATATATAATAAAGATTATCTTATCAAAAAAAGGACATTGACTTATTGATAACAGCACGTAAAAGCTGTTTTGATACATTTAACTTGTGTATACAGCCAAAATTTCGAAAGCAATCATTTCCCAATCTTTTACAAATATTAATCTTTTTTCACAGGATTTTGTTACACTATTCCAGGAATCATTGATCTCATAATTTTTAACCATTCGATAATTCTCGAAACTGATCTATCAATATATAATTTAATAATATTTGTTTTTTTGTTCTATTGTTTACATAACCAAATAAAAGTGCATTGACTTGTAGAATGTAGAACATATTTTAGATATTTACTTATGGATTGATTACTTTACCAAAAATATGAAAAAAAAATTAAAATGCGATTTGCAATATCAAATATTTGTTTAAGGAAAGGTAGAAACTTATAGATTTGTTTGATTATAGACCGTGTCGCAAAAGGTGTTGAGGGGTTAACATAAAAAGTAAGCATGTCTAATATACGATCACACAGTTTTAAGCTTTATTTATGCTCTACCGATTCTTTCGTATACCAGGATCTTTTTTTAGGAAAAGTTTACATCTGCGTGCAACTTTGAACCACCCTTTATTTACATTCTGCATTTTTTCCACCGAAATAAACATATATTTGAACATCATTTTATGATAAGCAAGCAAACAATTACAAATTGATTGCGGTTTTCTTTTGCTTTTAACGTATATAATTTTATCTTTTAAAGGGCAATAACCTTATATGAACCAAAAATAAGGATATGAGTAGAAATAAAATAAGTTTTAAATTAGGAAAAAGATCACATCGAAAGTACAGCTTCATTCTTATTTCGACTATTCGTTAAAATACCGAAAAGATGTTATTATAAAAGTTGAAGAATCTGTTTTCGAAATAATAGTAATAATTTTTCAAGCAAAAGTTTACAATGCTAGCGAGCATTGCAAAATTGCAAGAGAATAAAATTCATTAAACACGAGGCCAAAGCAACGTTTTATGCTTTCGACAGGATTTAAATTGAAATTATTTTAAAATTTATGGTAAAACAAGTAAAACGAATAAAACAAACAATGAATTTTATTTTCCTATTTTGTACCATTAATTCCAAACAATTAAATAAATTTTATTCAATTTTGATGCCTATTTAATTTTTTGGTATTTTGAAAATGAAATGACCTACAATGAAAGACATTAAAGTTCTACTACTAATACTAATTAGAATTGAGAAATCAAAAAACAATTATAAATAACTAATTTTTTTCACAATGGAAATTTATTTCAATTTAATCATAGTAGCCTTTGCCTTTTTCAACATTCGACAGAGGGACAGGCGCATTAGTTTGAATTTTTTTGTTTTTTTTTTATATAATCAGAGGGAAAATGTTTTTATAAAATACAATCAAATAAATCGTTTTATTCGTAGATTATGATATTTTTTCACAGTTTAACCAAAACCAAAATTAGGTCAATTTTAATTGTCAAGAAAAACACAGTTATTGATTGTTTCCAGTTTAAAGACCGAGTTGGCCAACGATAGTTCAATCAATATGTAAGGCGATCATATACATGAATGCGAAAGTTTTTGTTGGTTGGGAGTCACCATTTACGATGAAACGACTTTTATATGTAACGAAATTTATATGTTCTACATTTCTCCCTGTATGGAGATTGTTGTCAAGCTCTTCGTCGTGTTGTTCAAGACTCTGTTTAAAAGCATGTTATACGAATTGTGCATGATCGATATTTAACATCAAATATAATGTTTAACAAACGTTCATCTCCATCTCACTGCTGCTGATTTCGTTGTTTTTGCACCCATAGAATTCACATGAATCTGGCGCATCATTTAGGGGACCAACAATATTATTTTACCCGTCTTATCATTCGGTTAGTGCCTAGCTAGTAATTGTTGAGATCACACACTGTCTTAGCGACAGAATGTAAAAAATAGTATTTTGAGCGTTTATACAAAATTTTAGAACATCACACAACTTTTAAATATTCAAATTCAGAGCATAACATTAAATAGATTGTATTTTAAGTTATGTCGCTTCCCTTGCAAAAATATTACAAAAAAATATTTATATACGTACAAAGGAGACAAATAAATTATTAAGAATATATGAAATATAATTTTTGTAAAAAAAGTTTTGTTAAAATAAAATTCCATGACTTGTCCTAAGCAAAAAAAAAATTCACTGACTTTCCATGACATTCCAAAATTCCATACCTTGTGAACACCATGTATATGTAGTTTTCTAGGTTTTTTTTTTTTTTTTTTTTTTTTTTTTTATTCTATGTTAGGCATGTTTAGTGTTAACCAATATAGATCAACGTCTCTGAATATCCGAAGATACCATGCTAACTAAGGAACTAGGGCTTGAAAGTATTATTCAATTTTCTTTGAGGAATTTATTAATGTTGATCTTAAAGTTTTGAGAATTAAAATTATCAGGAAAGACCCACGCCGGTAAGGCATTCCAGAGATGAGAAACTCTGTTAAAAAAATCGCGTTGAAAAGCGACAGTTCTACACCTAGTCACTCGAACCGTAAAAGGATGGGCTGATGTTGATGCTCTAGTGAAACGCGCAAAGTTTGCTGGTTCAGGCAAAATCGATTTGATCTCCGCAGACGTCCGTTCGTCCATAATATACTTGTAGAATACCGTCAAATCAGCGACGTCTCTTCTATGTTGCAAGGAATCAAGCTCGTTAGTAAGAGTCGAGTTGCCGATCAATTTAACAGCTCTCCGCTGTACAGAATCAAGACATTTCAAACTACTTATGTAAGCTCCTCCCCATATGTGAGAACAATACTCCATGCAGGGACGAATAAATGATTTATATATTAAAAGAAGCTGCTCGCTATTATAAACAGGTGAGTTGATTACATAGCAGGTGATAGATACATTTGCACTTACGCCCTTGAAAATGCTTAATGATATTTTGTATCTAAATTTATGTAAAAAAATATAATATTATGAAAAATTCAGGTAGGTAGGTGTCCGTTCCGATACAAAACTAAAACTCAATTTTTATATATCAATGTGCTTTACACCTCGATTAGCCTTTAAGTGGTTTCCACCCATCTCCGTCGTTGTGATTAGGTTTTCTCAAACAAAACAAAAATGAAACCGATATAGAAAAATTATTCAAATAAGCAGCCTCATACGATCAAATCAAAACATAAGTTCTGTCATAATCATACCAATTATTAACATTGCGACAATATTTAAGTTAAAACAACACAAAACGGATCACAACGAATCACCCTATTGATGATCTCAACATCAACGCACCTGCGCAGAATCAATTTACTTTATTTTGGTTTTAGTTCAAACAACCCAACTAGCATTTTAACTTCTTTTAAAACACTAAACAGAACTTCCCCACCTTCATTGTTTCTTTAAAATTTCTAAGCAGTTTCGATAAAGGCCATTTGGAGAACTTTCCCCGTCTTTAACGAAGCTATAATTTGTAAATGACTTCGGAAATAACTTCGGTAAGGTCCTTTGTAAGCAGTTATGCAAGCTGAATAGAATTTATGGTTTCACAAGTTATAGCTTCGGTAAAGTGCGTCTAATAGCTTGTTTTAAGAAATCTTTAGAAGTCTTATAGAAACTATTAAAAAATGTGACAAAAATATTACAATGTTTTTTATATATCTACACTTTTTAACGTAATTATTGTTATTGCTATGTTATTTTATATAGTGTATAAAATTTAAGTTTTTGTTTACGGTCGCATCAGTTTCGAACCCTGGTCCTTCGATCGTTTGTCCTGTACGTTATCCAGTCGGCTAATTTAAATGTTAAGAAACAATAAGAAACAATAAATAAAAGTTACAATAACAATAGCTTCTATAAGACTTCCAAAAGACTTCCATAGAATTTTGTTTTTTTTAATTTAGATGTAGAAAATATAGTATATAATTCAGGGGCTTATTTTTTATGGAAAAAGGTATGTGACATGTGGGTTCCACTTCAATGGGTTTTTCAACGATGAAATCATAATCTGAGGTTTACGTTCTTAAAATATTTTATTTCTTTTTGATAGACGTAAAAGAATATTGAAAAATCAATTTTCTATTTGTTTTACTAATTCAAAGATTTTAGGTATAGCAACATTTTTTTTTTTTTTTAACGGCGTTCATACTCCATGTAGGAGCGTTGCCAGGCTGATCAGCTTCGAATACTCACCACGGTCATTCGCAACAGCGACATAATTACCATGGCAGCCGATTTTTTTAAGGTCGTTTATTACGTCAGTCTCCCATTGTAGTCGTGGTCTACCTCGCGGTCACCCACTCCCTGGGGTACTAACGTACATTTTTCTAATCATTCCAGACTGTGAATCGGCTCGTAGAGCATGCCCAAACCAAGCAATCCTATTAGAACGGATACAACCTATTATATCAGGACCCTCAAGAAGGTCTCTGATCTCAAAGTTATATCGGGTTCTATACTCTCCATCGTCTGTCTTAAGTGGACCAAAAATGTAGCGTAGGATCTTACGCTCAAATACAGATAAATGCGATTCGTCATTTTGTGTAAGGGTCCACGTTTGTGACCCATACATCACAACCGGTCTAATCAATGTCTTGTATAACTTGAGCTTGGTGTTAGTTGATACATACGGAGATCCAAGGAGAGGTTTGATTGAGTAGAAAGTTCGATTACCTGCAGCGATTCGAGCTTTTATATCTGTAAGTATGCTGTTATTTGAGTCAAGCATTGATCTCAAATATTTAAAAGATTCAACTCCCTCAATTCGTTCATCGCCGCACATCAAATCTTTCTTCTCAGACTCTCTTGAAACATTCATATGTTTGGTTTTATTGTAGTTAATTTGAAGACCAATTTTTCTAGCACCACTCTCAAGCGACTTAAAAGTCTCACTCATAACAGCTTCACTTCGGCCGAGGATGACAACATCATCAGCGTATGCACTGTACTGAGTTTATTGACAAGATATTGTTGTTAGTCGGCAGTTTTTTTTGACGGCACACATATTCCAAGGTTAAATTAAAAAGTATAGGAGAGATAGCATCACCTTGTCTTAACCCGGAGTCGACTTTAAAAAACCTTGATATTTCGTTCTCTACTCGTACACAGCATTGAGAGTTCTGTACTGTCATTTTGCATAGTGATACCAGTTTACCAGGAATTCCCATTGACACCAGAGCAGACCATAGAGTCTCTCGTTCGAGAGAGTCGTAGGCCTGTCTGAAATCAATAAAGAGTTGGTGCACTGGTATGTTGAACTCTCGGCACTTTTCCAAAATCATCCTTATCGAGAAAAGTGCATCGGTGGTACCTCGGCCCCGCCGGAAGCCACACTGATATTCTTTAAACAGTTGTTCAGCAAAAGGATTGATTTTGGATAGCAAAATGTAAGAAAAGATCTTATATGCTGTGCAGAGTAGAGCGATTCCTCTGTAGTTTGCACATTGTAGGTGATTACCTTTTTTATGGATTGGTATCAGCATAGCTGTGTTCCAGTCCTGTGGAATGGCTTCAGTCCTCCATATCATTTGCACAAGTTCAAACAATCTTAAGGATAGAGTTTCACCACCATGTACAATCATTTCGGATGTTATATCGTCGATACCAGGTGCTTTATTGCATTTTAATTTTGACAGCGCCGCATCGAATTCCTCTTTGGTGGGTTCGTCTACATGTACCTTTGACGCACGAATAAGCTTTGCTCGTCGCCCGACTTGTTTCTGGTCACTTAAGTTGAGAAGATTCTCAAAATAAGCGGCCCAAGTGTCTAAAATATTTTTAAGGTCTACTTGTAGCTCCCCATATTCGTTTTGAATAGCAGTCGATCTAGTTTGAGGGCCCTTCTTTAAGGTTTTAACCTGTTGAAAGAAGTTACGCGATTGATGTTCCTTATTGAAGCTTTCAATCTCCTCACACTTTCTCTTCCACCATTCTCTCTTCGTTCGTCTACATAACTTTGTAACGGCTTGTCTTGCCAGTTTATAGTTCTCCTTCGTTGACCTGGTGTTGCGTCCATGCAGACATTTCAGATAGCAATCTCTTTTGTATTGAATAGCGTCAAGACATGCTTGATCCATCCATGGCTTCTGGGAGTGGTTTTGTGGTCGTCCAAGTATTCCCTCAGCAGCGCTTAAAACAGCATCTTTGAGCAAATACCATGACTTATCGACGTCTCCATTAATGGTTTCTGATTTTTCTAATGTTTCGGCAATATGGTTTTGATATTTCTCTTCTGTTTCTGCATTCTTTAGTGATGAGATGTTAAATCGTTTCCGTTGATTGAATTTCGGAATGCTTGGGTTTGGGAAGTGGAACCTTATTTTAGCACATACAAGAAAGTGGTCACTTCCAATGTATGCACCTCTAAAGGATCGCACATCCAGAACACTCGAAAAGAAACGTGCTGTAACTAGCACGTGATCAATTTGATTTCGAGTGTTTCCATTCGGTGAGACCCATGTCTGCTTATGAATCGATCGGTGCGGAAAGAAAGTACTGGCAATTCTCAAATTATTTGATAATGCAAACTCAGTCATTCTCTCACCATTATCATTCGAATTCAAATGCAGACTGTTGGGGCCCACCACATTTCCATAAGAGATATCTCTTCCAACCTGCCCATTAAAGTCACCAAGAACCATAGTGAAGTCGCGTGTTGGTGTTTGTTTCATAACCTCTTCCAGCGCTATGTAGAAATTATCCTTCTCGTCGACGGTCTTAGCTTCAGTAGGTGCATGCACGGCAATAAGAGAAATATTGTTATATGTACCACGTACACGTAGGTAGCAAATCTTCTCACTGACCGGGATGAATTTCATCACGGCTTCTTGTATGCGTGCACCAACAAGAAAGCCAGTTCCAAATTCTCTTCGAGAAGGATGACCACTACAGTATAGAGAGTGACTATCCAAATCTTGTTTTCCGATTATTGGCTGTCTAATTTCTTGCAGAGCTATGATATCCATCCCATACCTCTCAGCCTCTGTTTCTAGACTTATAAGAGCATCAGGAGCGCTCAGGCTACGCACGTTCCACGTTCCGATTCGGTAGTCTGGTCCTTTTTCACGTCCAGGTAAAATTCTGTTTTTGTCCGCGTCTGTTTTTCTTTTCTGATTTCCAAATTTAACAAATAATTTTTTTTCCGGGGTTAGGGTGTTAACCTTAGGCCCAACCCAAATTGTCGTGAATGGGTCCGTTCTGCATCTTAAGGTTACCAGAAACAACCTTTTGACACGTTTATATAGCGAGCCGCTTGATGCAAGACAGACGCCCGCTTCAAGCCGCCCCTAACATGGAGAACAGACGCTTGAGTCGCATTGGTTTTAAGGCGCCAATTCGCCATGATGTACCATGATTGACTAAGCAGTTTTTACCCTGCTTGTCTCCGGTACACCAACCTAATTCTGTCAGCATTAACCAGGCAGCACGGCGTGGACGTCGAATTTCGGATTTCGCTACCCGATGAACGCAGTTAATTTTTAAAAATGTTATATAAATATAAAACAATAACAAAAGAAGCAACGATATATCGCATCCATCTGTTTGCTGTAAATCTATAATAATAATAATAAAATAATAATAAAATAAAGTGTTTGTCTGTCTGCGTGCGCTCTCCAGCGAAATCTGTAGCACACAGAAGTCTGAAATTTTGTCAGGAGAAGGCCATTAACAGGTACTAATGCACCTTGGAGCCGAAATTTTAAAATTTAATTTAGATTTTTTATAATTAATAATTTTAATTTTCCTAATGGTTAAATTTATGCCTAAATGTATATTATATTTTATACTTGAATTTTATTCAACTTTTACTCAGGTATCTTTGATCGATTTTTTTTTCCGCAAAACAGAATTACTATTCAAATGGAAAATTAAAGTATAATGTGACAAACAAATTCATTTAGATGAAAATTATATACATTTATATATTTATTATATACATACATGATACAATTGTATGTATCCAACACATTACGTTGCAACAAATATTTCTAATTTACAACAAACACGTTCTTGGTTTAGTGTATATACATATGTAATACATATTTTATTTGGTTTAAATATATGTGATACATGTTCAAAATATAGAAAATTGGAAAATTGAAAAATTCTTTTCCTCTTTTTAGAAACATTGATGCAGCAAGTTTTTGCAATAGAACCTTTGTATTGAAGAAAAGGATTATGAACAATAATATCAAAGCTACAGGTTGAAAGTGTTTTACTTATTAAGAAAAATATGCGTCCCCATTAATTTATTTGAAGAAATCGGTAAAATATATGCAAACATGTCAACAAATGAAGTGATTTGACTGGTTTTAGATTAGTGTATAAGTCTGGATTTATAAATGATATTATTCTTATTATTATTTTATATATTATACTACAAATTAGTCTTATTATTATGTTTGTCCAAATTTTTTTATTAAAACTCTGGCAGAAATGTCGAAATAAGACGATGGCCATAAATCGACAAAACCCAAAAAACGAAAACCTTCACTAAAAATGCTGTCATTCTTAGACCGGTTTTTCGATCAAAATCGTGTTTCGTATCAAACATCTGCGCTATGCATATTTAGTCTGCTCTTCAAAGTTTTCTTTCAGTGACATGCTCCATTACTAATAAAAGCACACAGAGCAGAGCGCATGTAAGAGAGTACATGAGAGCATTGGAAATAGTTGGTAAAATATATTTGAAAATCTAAATTGACTTTATTTAAGATCACCAAATAATCTGGATAGATTGATAAATGAAATTAGTCAACATGAAATGGTACGATAAAACAGTAAATTTTAGTGCGGTGTGCCTTTGTATCGCAAGTATGACGGTTCCAGAGTAAGTCATTGACAACTGTAACACCCAATAAACGAATGTTTTGACGTTCACCTAATTTTTCGCGACACATATTAAGTCGATTAACGCGAAAAATTGCAAGTGTTTAATTTAAACTCTCCGAAACTCTTTACCAATCACTTTCAAATGTTGACCTTCCTTTCAGTTTTCAAACTATCTGGATTGACAGCTAGAGTGCTAATGATCTCTGTTATTCATATTTCCCAAATGAAAAAATTAAAATAGGCTTCTTCTTTTCTCATTACGACTCTTTGAAATTATTCTTACTAATTCAACAAAATCTACGCACACAAACTTTTTTATAGGCGTAGCAACGTACGCCGGGTCCTGCTAGTTATTTTAATAGAGTGACTAAATTATGAAACTATGTATCGCCTCAGTTCTTTCTGACGAGTTTGGCTCTCAGAAATGTAAAGAAAATTCATACACCATTATTTATAAAACTTTAAATTTTCTCTATTCCATAGTTGATTTTTGATTCTGATTCTCTAGTCTAGTTGATTATGATGTTAATTGATTTTTTTGTCTATTTGAAGACTCTACATAAAGAATATTTTATATTGTGCAAAATTAGTCTAAATAATAGGTTAAAAAACAAAGACCACCTTATACACCATACTTTTTTGACAAAAACGAAACGATTTCGATTTCGTAACCCATTGAAATTACATGTCACATATCTTTTTCCATAAAAAGTAATCCCCTGAATTAAACTAAATTTTCTACATCTAAATTTAGTTGAAATAATAGAAGCAATAGCTTCCTTCAGTTTGACATATTTCGTTTTAGATAAAACATTTTTTTTAGACTATGACAGTTGTGCTTCTATAAGATCTGTAAACAGTTACAACCGAAACAACTACAATCCTAATGACAGCTATAACTTCTATAACCTTTTTTCGGAAACTCTATTTAGTGATCTGTAGATAAGTTTCGGTAAAGTTTCTAATATTAAAAATAGAAGTATTTTAGAAGCTTTCATTTCGGTGGTGGGGAGAACTTTTCTGTGGAAGTTGTATCGAAACTTTATAGAAGTAAAATATAACTAGCTTCCACTTAGAAGCTTTAACGAAACTTTATTGAAGCTAAAACTTGTATAATTCAAAATTATGTTTGTTTCACATTGCAAAGAAAAAACAAAAGTATGCATTACAGTGTAACGTCATAAACAAACAGATACTATTTATGAAATGAATTTTAAATTGCTGGATAGTACGAAATTAATGGATGATTGTTATGAGAACTGCTTGTGGTAGATTTTAAAAGAAAATGTCTAATGAACAGTTTCTTTTACATTACAGATGTTGTTGTAATGGATAATATACGTTGTATACATTACGTTGTAATGGCTAGTATACGTAATGTAAAACAAATTAAAATTTTGAATAGCAAAACTTTTTTAATTTATTGTTTTTCTTTAATATTTTGTTGAGAACTAAAATTCAATTTTGTTCATGTCAGAACTTAAACACACAATTCCATATAAATAAATTTATACAGGGTGGCGGTGGCGTAAAATAATACTTGTGGTTTGAATCTTTCGTAACTTTTTTAAGCGATGATTTGATATTTTATAAACAAAGATATATCGCAAATGGTTCTCATTTGCTGTTTCGCAGATTTATGCTATTTCTTGTTATTATTATGTTTGTTCTCTCTCATAATCTTAGAACGGTTTAGGTATAAATTTTATTATCACACCATTTTGGAAGTGAAATTTTATTTTTAAGACATGACAGTTAAATTAGATTATTATGGCGATATCAGTACATATATTAATTCCATTCCAAATTGTTGGGTAATAACAGTTTCAAGTTTTACTTTAAAGTAATTATATTAAGGAGGTTTGATTATGTCTATATTCGTATGACACATGCTGGTTTATCCAAATATAAATAAAATTTATTGCTTTAGTCTTTAGGTGAGTTCAACCAATCGCATTCTGTTTCAATAAGACATCAATAAATCTTTTCAAATTTTCGATCAAAATTTATGCGCCTTCATAAATAACAATAAATAGAAAAAACCATTGATCAGAAACACTTAAAAGTGATTGTCTAAAAAAAATATTTTCTTACATCTTGACTTTTGTGAAATTTATTTTTTTCTTATATAAATCGAGATCATTGATCTGTTATTACTTTTGAATTTTATGACCCCGTTCTAAATAGTTTTCTCTATTTTCATTTCTATTGCATTCGTAATCGCATTGCTATTAATTATTTTAATAAAACAACGAAATATAATAATAATAAATTTAAATAAAAATAAAAAATTATATTTATACACTTTTAGAAATAAAAAAAAAATGAATTTGATCAATAAATTATTTTGATTTTGGTTGCTTGATCTTATTATTATGCTTGTCAATCAAAATTTGACAGGTTTTTTTTTGTGCCTAAGAAGAAAAAATATAAAAAAATAAGAAGAACTGTTAAGTACATACACAATAATTTTTAAAAGCAATTGAATGGAATATTAATTTGATTGATGATTTTGTGTTATTGTTATTTTATTATTGCAATCAAATGCATTATAATGATGATAATTGTTTTTTTTTTTTTTCAGAAAATTTTTACCGTTTTCGGAAAATTGTTATATAATTTTAAACCTCTTTTTTTTATTATTGTGTAATGATATTCTGGAATTCCTATTGATTTCGAAATTAATTTTCTGTATTTTTTTCGTGTGTAGCATTTTTCAAATAAAAACTCATTTGGGATTTTGATATTAAATTATTCGGTAGCCAAACTTTAATTTGTTTTGTGTTCGGTATAACTTTCATTTAATTATACACAAATTATTTAACTATCATGCTACCATCACTGAAATAGTTTTCCTACCAGCACATTGTTTTTGCTCGTGCCGCTTCATAGATAATGGATGAAATTCTTATCCCCACTTTTTTTGGTATTTTTCGACGTTTTAGGACCTACTGATTCTAAAAAAGCAAAAAAAAGAATGTATGTCTGTCTGCCGGCCGGCCGTCATTACCTACGAAATCTAGAAAACCGCTGTAGGGATTTCAAAATTTTTTTTCTAAAAATAGGTATACTCAATGGACAGGTCCGAAAGTACGCTGTGTTCGATAACTGTACCGGAAGTGTGTTAAAAAATTCATTAAGTGTGTCAAAAATAGCAAATTTTCATATTTTTGGCTTAAAAAACGTTCATTTTAAGTGATAATGAGTAAGAACATTGAATTTGGAGAAATCTTGAGGGTAGGGATTGGTATATGAGATTAAAAACTAGATTATTGCATTAGAATTTTGTCAAAAAAATGTTGTCAAGTGTGTCAAAAGAAAGAATTTTTTTATTATTTAACCCAATTTTTTGGAAAAAAAAATTAATTATTTGTATGACATGAAATTTTATTATTATTATAGGGAATTATGGCATTATAAGTTTGTCAAAAACATGTTGTCAAGTGTGTCAAAAAAAGCTCTATTAAGATAGCGGACTAAAAATGTAGGCTACAACCAGGAGCTAGTCAGGCATTTGTAGCCAATTTTGAGCCAATTTGTTACGCCATTAAAAAATTTGTAGCTCCTGCCAATTTTGAGAAATTCAAGAAACCGCTATCTTAAAATTTAAGCTAGCGGTTTTCACCAGCGTTTCGAACCCAGAAAAATTTGGGTGCAGGTTCAGGTTCGGGTTCAATACATTAAAATTTACTGGGTTCGGGTTCGGTTCGGGCTTGGGTTCGGGTTCAAATTTGTTACAAAAAAAACAATTTTTTCTAATTTTTTTTATGAATTCATTATTTTTTATTGAGAATTTTTGAGATCAATTAAACTCAAATAAATAAAAGAAGTACATAATTAGAATTTTTTCAATTCAAAGGTATGGTTTGAAGTTTCTCAAAAAAAAACTCCAATTCACATTTTTTGTGTTTTACTTGAGGTATCGTTTTTTGCATTTCTCAATTCATACTTTTAATATTAAAGGACTTCTCTGTAGAACTCTTAGATCAAAACTGATAAAGGCAGCTTTGGCTTAGCCCCAACCTCATCGTTTCTGAATTCTTTTATTTCAGAGGGACTGGCCCAACAATTGACCTTGCAGTTATATAAATCTAGTAATGTTCGCAGATCTGCGATACCCAGCCAAGTAAAACTACGCATAAGGGAACTATGTTAAAGCATAGAGATACGGATCGTTTCATGTCGGTGAATGATCTTCCGATTTAGGAGCTCACTAAAATATATGTCACTCTATATTTATGACTTGCAGCCTCTTAGAAAGTCCGTTGTATCATACTAATTCGAGTTTCAATTCCACGGCAACTTGTCTCGGTCTCGAAATCTCTTCTGGTCAATTGACAAACAAATTTTTAATTTAATTGTTCACGAGTGTACTATCGTCGAGTGGGACAATTTCACGAACGTAAACTGTTTTTATCTCGCGTAGGAAATGCAATTTTATCTATGATAGTAAATGTTTAAACGGTATTTATTATAAACTAGGTGGTGCCCTGAGGGCTTCAGACCACCCTCCCCCCTCCCACTACCTTCTGCACGGACGTTAACACAATCCTCTGCCTTTCATCCGGCTTTAATACAACTACTATCCATCATAATTCAATCTCTTCTATAATCTATTTTGTATGCACCTTCTGCTTAACTAATTCTACAAAAATACATCGTGAGGTGAGCTGTGTGAACTTGGATCCCGAACAAAAGGGGAAAAAAATTTTTTGGAAACTACAAACCACGTAGATGATTGTAATAAACATTTTTTGTATGTAGTTGTAATAAATATCACTTAGATCCTTAAAATAGGTGAATCCCCTACACACAGTGATACTTTTGATAATCCAAGTATACAAGATTGTTCGAAAGCGTTTGTAGTTTTTTGTAGTAATGATGAATATTTTTTTCACTCAAAAAATTACAAAAATGTTCAGTTGAGCCAAAAGTTGAAATATTCTTTTGATCTCAAAAACATAAAAACGACGTATAGACCAGGGTAGAAGCCTTTAAAAATAAAAAAAGTAAAAAAAAATAATAGTAGGATGAAACCCATTAGAAAAGGAGGAGAATATTATAAAAATGAAAGGAAAAATAATTTACGGGCGATCTGAGGTCGGGAAGGGGAAGGGGTGAGTTTTTAAGGGTAAAAAACGGTTTATCTCGATTTCCGGCAAAACTAAAAGTCCTATGGAAAAAATTTATATGGCAAAGTTGTAGGTAATAAAAAGATCTAAAACTTTTGTTTCGACACTTTTTTCAAATAACCTCAAAATTTATGTGAAAATTCAAAAAACCAAGTTTTTGGTTTTTTATTTTTATCTTTTACAAAAAAATTTTTTTTTTCACGAAATTTGGTGAAAACTTACCTTTTTATGTCCCAAATACGCTGTAATTTATTTGATTGGAAATTTTTATTTGTTCACCTTATTTTGAATTAATATCGAAAAAGCACCCTAATTTTCAATCGAAAATTCACCCGTCAAAATATCAGCTTTTTTCAAAAAGTTGGTATGCTTTCTGTTTGTTGAAATCTCTACTTTCCGATGGTGAAAAAAAAAATATATTACTATAGTAAATCTTCTCAGAAAATGCAAAAAATGAATTGAATTTTCGATTGAAAATTAGGGTGCTTTTTCGATATTAATTTAAAATAAGGTGAAAAAATAAATATTTCAAATGAAATAAATTACAGCGTATTTGGTACATAAAAAGGTAAGTTTTGACCAAATTTTGTGAAAAAAAAAAAATTGTTTTGTAAAAGATAAAAATGAAAAACCAAAAACTATGGTTTTTTGAATCGAAAATTCAATTCATTTTTTGCATTTTCTGAGAAGATTTACTATAGTAATATATTTTTTTTTTTCACCATCGGAAAGTAGAGATTTCAACGAACAGAAAGCATACCAACTTTTTGAAAAAAGCTGATATTTTGACGGGTGAATTTTCGATTGAAAATTAGGGTGCTTTTTCGATATTAATTCAAAATAAGGTGAACAAATAAAAATTTCCAATCAAATAAATTACAGCGTATTTGGGACATAAAAAGGTAAGTTTTCACCAAATTTCGTGAAAAAAAAAATTTTTTTGTAAAAGATAAAAATAAAAAACCAAAAACTTGGTTTTTTGAATTTTCACATAAATTTTGAGGTTATTTGAAAAAAATGTCGAAACAAAAGTTTTAGATCTTTTTATTACCTACAACTTTGCCATATAAATTTTTTCCATAGGACTTTTAGTTTTGCCGGAAATCGAGATAAACCGTTTTTTACCCTTAAAAACTCACCCCTTCCCCTTCCCGACCTCAGATCGCCCGTAAATTATTTTTCCTTTCATTTTTATAATATTCTCCTCCTTTTCTAATGAGTTTCATCCTACTATTATTTTTTTTGTTTTCAAAAATTATCGACCCTGGTCTAGTAGCTGATTGTAGTAAAAAAAATTTGTTTATAGTTGTAATAAGTATCACTCAAATCAAATCACAGTGATGATTTTGATAATCCGAGTATACAAGATTGTTCGAAATTGACTGTAGTATTTTGTAGTAATGATAAATATTTTTGGCTCAAAAAATAAACAAATGTACAGTTGAACAAAAAGTTGATATATTGTTTTTGATCTCAGAAACCAAACGATTTAGATGATTGTAGTAAAATTTTTGTTTTTAGTTGTAATATATATCACTTAAATCATCAAAACAAGTGAATCCCATATTGATAATCCGAGAACACAAGATTTTTCGAAATCGTTTGTAGTTTTATGTTGTAGTAATGATAAATATTTTTGGAAATTATTAAGTGTAGCCAACGAAAATAGAAATGTATTAGTTGAGCAAAAATATTTAATAAACACCAAAAACATGATATATTTACTACAAACGAAGAAACATGTTTGTAGTAAAATTTGTTTGTTTGTAGTTGTAATAAATATTACTCAAATCAACTAAATAGGCGATTGCCCTACACACAGTGATAATCTTATATATTAATACGCTAAAAAAAACTTTCTGGAGCCTAAGGCTTTTTTATTCGAATTTTGATTCATTTCATATTTTCACTGCTAACTGATATTAGTGTAACTTAGGTTTTAAACATTTTTGGGATTTTTCGGATCATAAATAAAAAAGTTATAGAATTAAGATATATTTTTGAATTTAACGGCCCCGGCTATACAATATCAAATGGAATTGCCCAAGTCTTTTCTTTGTTTTTTTATTATTATTATTTAGTATTTTATATTTTCTTTTCAATTTAGTTTATGCATTGATTTAGGAGTGGATAGACGTGTTATTTTTCTTTGTTTTTTTATTATTATTATTTTCTTTGATTTTCTTTGATTTAATTATCATTGTGTTAATGGTGAAATGAATGTTATGAATGAATGATAATGGTATGAGTGAGTTTATGCATTGATTTAGTTAGTATTTTATATTTTCTTTTCAAATTTCAATTTAGTTTATGCATTGATTTAGGAGTGGATAGACGTGTTATTTTTCTTTGTTTTTCTATTATTATTATTTTTCTTTGATTTTCTTTGAATTTCTTTGATTTAATTATTATGGTGTTAATGGTGAAATGAATGTTGTGAATGAATGATAATGGTATGAGTGAGTTTATGCATTGATTTAGTTAGTATATTATATTTTCTTTTCAAATTTCAATGCAGTTTATGCATTGATTTAGGAGTGGATAGACGTGTTATTTTTCTTTGTTTTTTTATTATTATTATTTTTCTTTGGTTTTCTTTGATTTAATTATTATGGTGTTAATGGTGAAATGAATGTTGTGAATGAATGATAATGGTATGAGTGAGTTTATACATTGATCTAGTTAGCTTTGATTTTCTTTGATTTAATTATTATGGTTTTAATGATAAAATGAATGTTGTGAATGGATGATAATGGTATGAGTGAGTTTATGCATTGATTTAGTTAGTATTTTATATTTTTTTTTTTCAAATTTCAATTTAGTTTATGCATTGATTTAGGAGTGGATAGACGCGTTATTTTTCTTTGTTTTTTATTATTACTAGGAGGGTCCGGCGTGCTTCGCTACGCTTATAAATAAAGTTTTTGCGTAGACATTTTGTTGACGTAGAAGCAATGATTTCAAAAAGTGGTAATGACAAATGCTAGCATATAATTTTTAATTTTTCTTTTTAAATATATGAATGAAAAATAATCAGAACTCAAGCTGATCAGTTCGGATATCTGAAAAATTAGCGATCAAATAAGTTAGAGATCAAATAAGCTTACTTGAAAACTTATTTGATCGCTAATTTTTCATATATCCGAACTGATCAGCTAGAGTTCTGATTATTTTTCATTCATATATTTAAAAAGAAAAATTAAAAATTATATGCTAGCATTTCTCATTACCACTTTTTGAAATCATTGCTTCTACGTCAACAAAATGTCTACGCAAAAACTTTATTTATAAGCGTAGGGAAGCACGCCGGGCCCTCCTAGTTTTGATAATTCAAGTATGCAAATTGTTCGAAGTCGTTTGTAGTGTTTTGTAGTAATAATAAATAATTTAGGAAATTTGATTTACTTAAAAAATAAAAAAAGGACAGTAATGCAAAAAATTGAAAGTTCCTTTGATTTCAGAAACTTCAAACGTCTTTGATAATTGTAGTAAAAATTTTTTATTGAAGTTGCTCAAATTTTTGCTTAAATTTACATTTTTAAATTTTTTGTATACCAAAAAAACTTCTTAACATGTTTGGGATTTTTTTGAGATCAATTAAACTCAAGTAAGTAAAGAAGTAATTGGAATTTTTTCAATTCAAAGGTATGGTTTGAAGCTTCTCAGAAAAAAACTCCAATTCACATTTTTCGTGTTTCGGATGGGACTTCTTAACATATTTATCAGTACTAAAAGAAACTACAAACGATTTCGATCAATCTTGTGTACTTGTATTATCAAAATTATCACTGTGCGTAGGCCTTAGGGGAATCACCTATTTTAAGGATTTGAGTGATTTTATTACAACTACAAACCAAAAAATTTTACTACAATAATTTTAACTCGTTTTTATGTTTCTGAGATCAAAAGAATATTTCAACTTTTTGCCCAACTGTACATTTTTATTTTTTAGTAAAAAAAATAATTTACAAAAATATTTTTTATTACTACAAAATACTACAAACGATATCGAACAATCTTGTATACTTGGATTATCAAAATTATCACTGTGTGTAGGGATTCACCTGTTTTGATGATTTGAGTGATATTTATTACAACTACAAGCAAAAAATTTTTAACTACAATCATCTACGTGGTTTGTAGTTTCCAAAAAAATTTATCCTAGTTTATAATAAATATTGGGCGATATGTATAAAAACTAGTAAACACTAGTTAAACTTTACTACCTAGTTTAATCCAAAATTGCTAGTATAGTAAAAAATTGGTTTGAGTATGAACTAAACTAGGAGGATAGTATTAAAAAACATCGCACTAGGTTGTTGCTATGGCGTTTACTAGGAATTTAAATAACAAACTTTTTTGAGTTGTCAAATAAATAACTTATTTGTTATATATCTTCGTATATATTTCCAAATTATCTATTTATTTAGTAAATTTGTAGAATTTTATGTTAATAATTATAAGAAGAAGTTCAATATTAAAATATTCATTTTATTTTATATTTTTGTGTTTGTTTACATGGAAGTGAAATAAGTTGTTTTATTGAAGAAAAAAAATATTTATTCAGAACCCGTATTTAAGAAAAATTTCTTCTAAAACTTCGAAACCTTTTATGTTTGATCTTTCATTACTCAGACATGCAAGAATGAAGATCCAGCCCAATTTCTTTTCAGAAAAATTGGCGATAGTCTATTTGTCATAAGAGCTTTGAAGGTTTTCGTAAATTTGATACGTAATCTTTCGTAGATTGCTTTCCGCTATCAGATCGCAATTTGTGTATTGTTTTTGAGATTTTCCTATACGTTTTTCTAATGTTTTGGGGTGTAAAATGAACTGGGCATTGAATTCGTTGGCGTACCTCTTATTATTAGTCGTGGACATGCCGTGAATCGTTTTTATTACGTTTCTGATTTGGAACTGCGGCTTACACAGTCTTTTATTTTTGCGATGAATCATTGGTTCCACCGCTCAAGCAACACTCTGTTTTGTCTTATTTAATGCGCTTATTACAAATGTGTGATAATCGAAGGCACTCCTCTTACTAGCGATGGTATGCCTTGGCGATGAGTATATCGAATTATGCTAGAAACATTTGTTTTGATAAATTGATGCCTCGTGGCTTGGTGCAACAGGCTTCCGGGGGGTATAACCAAATGTGTGTTAACTAAATAGTTGACATCACTAATGACTATTGAATACAAGAATTACTCCTCTGTTCTATCATAATTCTTGCACATAACATGTAGTTTTCAGCATTAATATTTATATTTGGATTAATTTGTAGTCGTTACAGTTAAACTATTAGGAAATGCTATTGTTAGGTTTAGTATTTTTCCTGTTATAAGTTGGTATCCGGCTTTTATTTTTGTTGCTATTGAATATGTTAAAGACACAAGGGGATTTAAAACTCCAAAATTAGCGAAAAACGTTTCTTTAGTCTGGTAAAGTTAGAATGACAGTCTTGAGAACGATAAACGAAAAGAACTTTTGCTGTTTAAGAACTATGCTTCGAAAACAATCTAGAGCTTCTCAAGTGCGAAAACTTAAAAATTTGAATGTGGTTTGGGCCAGACTAGGGCGGGAGAAAAGAAGATGAGTTTGAGGTGTTCTTATATTAGAGTGGTTCTTATATTAGAGTAGTTCTTATGAAAAATTTAGAATTTTTATGCTTTTATAGACTCAAAGGGCTTTAAATAACTTTGAATCTTTGTTTTGCTTGATTTGATTTTGCTTTACATCTTTGACTTTCATATCTTTATCTTGATATAAATCTCCGTCACCTTGCCATTTAGGTTTCTTTAACAAATAACATGGGGGGGGGGGTTGGCATTGAATAAATTAATCAAGTGGCGATTCTAGTCAAAGTACATTGGACGAGCCAGTCCCAACTACCCTTGCAATAAAATTGACATGGGCCAAAAATGTGGGTTAGAAAATAATCCTGCAAAAACAGTAGTGATTCTTTTTGCCAGGAAGCAGAGAATCCCTGATATTGGCTCCATTGCTTTGGAGGGAAGTGATCTTGCACTTACAGAACTGGCAAATTACCTATGTCCGTGCTGAATACCTAGGTGAACTCACCTGGAAATCAAATATCACAGAAAGAGCCAAAAAAGTTACAGTAGCACTATCTATACTCATGTAAAAAAGCCATGGAAAAATATGGAATCTATCACCTCACATATCCCAATGATTTTACATCTCGGTGATCAGACCGATCTTAATGTACGGTGTGATCATATGCTGGACTGCAATTTCTAATGCTTCAACCCAGTAATGCTTCTCCATAATCTACCCTTTAATGTGCTAGATCAACAGATAACATGAAAATCAACTCTTTGACTCAGCTATAGGGATATGAAGCAGTTGTTCTGGATTTATTGGTTTCAAGATTTTTGAAATATTGTAGATTCAAAATTCCTTTTTTTGATCTGTATGAATCTAATTGCTTATTGCTGCTCAGTTATTATGGTTCTTGATTCCTGATTGGTATTGGACACACACCTCTGGCCACTTGCTAAAATGATTCATTATGACTAGCACATATTTGTTGATGCTATCAGTAGCCGTAAATGGTCCAGCTACATTCATCGCAATTTTCTCAAATGGCGCTCCCATATTATACTGCCTCATATTACCATAACTTCTTCGTATAGGTTCTTTTGCAATAGCTATTCCACGACACCATCCCACTACCAATTGACATGCTCCTGACCAATAAAACCTACGTCGTACTTTGTCAAGGGTTTTGTTAATACCCAGCTGACCGCCACTGGTTCCTCCATAACATTTCTTTAAAAACTTGAGGCATTTTTATTTTTGGGACGACTACCAACATTGATTCTTTAACTGTACCCTTAGAACTTACAGAGGCTGTTCCATTATGACCAATATGACACTGTCTAGGTTTTTCTCCTTTTTCATTTACGTAAGCCTCACGTCAATAATGTTTTCCTAGCTTTCGGCCCGGCTACAGTGCTTGCATTCTACCTGGCATTCGTTAACATTTCCATGTGCAGTTAATAAGCCTGTAAGCGTTTGATCCATCGTGCTCCCTACCCCACCGTGTATTTAAAGTGTAATAAACAACTCAATGCTCCATGATCACTACTCAAATGGAATTTCAAGTGTTTGTGGAAATGTTTCACACATTGCACTATAGCCAGCAATTTTTTGTGGGTTGCACAATAATCCCTTTCTCGCTTGGACAGTGTCTTCGAGTAATAAGGTATTACTTTCTCTTTCCCATCAATTTCATCGATTTATTTCATTTGCTTTATCTTTTCTTGGAAGCTTATGTAGGCTCTTAGCCATATAATCAAATTCTGGTATAAAACGTCGGTATTGTACAATCATTGAAAACTGCAAAGCTCTGATAAATCTTTTAACTTCAACATACAACAAACTAGAAGTTTCTATCTTTAATAGAACCGAATTTATGAATATTTAAAAATAACTCGACTAGCCAAAAATCACGAAATTCTCCATATTTGGAACCGCTATATTTTCCAAAAAAAAAAATCCTCGAACACGTATATATCGCGTAATCCTCGAATACGTATATCTTTTATTCGTAGTAAATTTTTTAAAAAATATCAATGCATTAGAAATATTCACGATTTTCACATGACAAAAATATTTGTTAAACATTTTAAGGGTAGCTTTCTCCCTTAGTTTTAATTTTTAAAAAATTTAAAATCGATTTTCCAATTTTTTTAAATTTATTTCAAAATATACGCTTTCAATTAATTCTTACCGCGGGATGGAAGTAGTATCGATGTGAGTACTAGAGGGCACTGTAGGCAAAAAAACACAGTTTTCACGCTGTTTTAAAACTATATGATTTTTTTTCTCGAAAATATCAGCGTGTAGGCATATTTTGTATGTGACAATTTTGACTTAAAATTTTTACGTAAATCACTTCTTATTGGCATAGGTCGCGTTAAACCTTGATCCGTCTCATTTGCTAATCATTTTGCACGTTCCGCACGTTCCGCTGACACTTGAACGATTATTTAAAAGCCAAAGTGTATAGGCACATAAAATTTTGAAAAAAAACGTACAAAGTACATTGAACCAGAAGTAAGAAGTATTATGAACGAACAACAAGTCTGTAAGTGACACTATTCGTTATAGGTATTGCATCTCATTGATTCCGAGTTGTTAATATTAATTACTCTACTCTGAAGATTGGGTCGATTGTGCTTCAGTTATTTCAAGAAGAGTAAATTACATGTCTTAAAAGTTTACTATTTCTAAAGGTGTCTAAAATTTACTGTTCCTTCACCCGGTTTACGCAATTTGTAAAATTTACATGCACGAAAACATATTTCATCTTCCAAATCAGAATAAAAAGACCAATAAATTCAATACATATGTCTTGTTTTCGAATTCATATCACATCTCAAAAAGAAAAAACTATAAATTAACAACCTAGTAATAGTTTTAGTGTAGTAAATAAGACACTAGGTTTGATTATAGTATATACCAGCATAAATCCAGCAAACTTTGGTTTTTATGCATACCAAACATAGCAAACACTCAAAAACAAAACAATTCGATGTTTTTTTTTTAGCAAGCTAGTAAAGTAAAGTTTCGAATACTTTTTTATGCATACGAAAGCTAGTAAACACTTAAAAAACCTAGTTACTAGGTTTTATTAACATATGGCCCATTGTTTAAACATTTACTATCATAGAAAAAATTGCATTTCCTACGCGAGATAAAACAGTTTACGCTCGTGAAATTGTAGCAAAATTTTCTTTTATTATTACAGAAATTATTTTATATTTTATTCGTATTAATTATTAATTTTATTAAATTAAAAATTTGTTTGTCAATTGACCAGAAAAGATTTCGAGACAAATTGCCGAGGAATTGAAACTCGAATTAGTATGATATAAGGGGTGGCACTTCCTAAGGGGTTGCAATACAGAAATATAAAGTGACACATTTAGTAAGCACCTAAATCGGAAGTTTATCCATCGTGATACATTTTTGTGTCGATTTTGTTTAACATAGTTCCCTCAAGCGTGTTCGAACCAG
The DNA here is from genome assembly GCA_963693315.1 of Diogma glabrata. Lineage (NCBI taxonomy): Eukaryota > Metazoa > Arthropoda > Insecta > Diptera > Cylindrotomidae > Diogma > Diogma glabrata. The sequence continues at coordinate 8,860,785 of OY856187.1, read as the reverse complement.
GGGAATTTTTTTATTTCTTATCTCGCTTGCATACTAGTTTGGGTTGTTTTACGAATAGGGGTAGAGCTCCAAAATCAAAAGTATGCAGCCTTAAGAGCTCCTAAATAGCTCCTAATTATGAGCATATGCCCGATCCTCTAGAGTTATGTTTAAAGTGTGAGGGAGCTGAGTGAACGTTTTCAAATGTAGATTTCTGCTTAGGGAGTCGAGCTCAAAATTTTATTCTTGCGTTTTTTGAAAGTTCCCAAATAGCTCCTAATTCTGAGCTAAATTTTTTTTTAGTTTTGTGTGGTGGGGTGGGGCAGCTGAACAGAGGTTGTGTAATAATCTATTGCAAAATTCGTTGACTCTTTTTATTGTTTGCGTTAAAACGTTTCGAACAAAAGCATAATTAAAATCAAATCTATTACTCAGAACCATTAAAACCGATTTATCTATTCTTCAATTATTTTTTGTTTATTCCTAAATGTATATGTTTATTCTTATCTATTTCCATTGAAACTATTTATAAGTTCAATTGCATTTTGAACAAAATTCCACACCCAACGCAAACCAAATCTAAAATTGAACCAAAATTATGATTCATTTACAATTTACATTAATAATATATTTTTTTTTATTAAATTTTGGTCTTTAAACTTTCCTAATGATCATAAACACAAAAACTAATATAAATATTTTTTTAAATTTTTATCTTCGAACGAATGAAATAGAAAAACTATTCAAGTTAATGCTTTTAGTTGCCTAAAATACGCACAATGTTTGTGTAATTTTTTTTTTATTTTCGTATATGTGCGACTAGAAATGTCATTGCCCTTTACAAATGGGCAATGCGAGCATATTTTAGTTTTGTTATTTTTTTAATGTTATTTTTCTTTAAATTTTATTTAATTTATTTGTAGTTTTTTTAGCGGTTTTGTAAAAAATAAAATAAAATTGTTTATGAATTTGATTAGTTTCTTTTTTTTTGACAATCGGTGGAAGGAGAAATACATGGAAAGAAATTGTGTTTAGAAAAATTGTTAGTGCATCAACGGTTATGTCTATAAATAAGTAGCAAATCAAAAGTCGAATTTATAAAACAAAGCAATGAAGTTCAAAGACTAATTGTCAGATCTAGCAAAATATCTGATGTTTCGAACGTCATCATCAGTTACTTGCGAATTGCGAAATTGATGGTATCAACCATCTTGTTAGAAACTATTGCTTTTATTTATCTTTTTATAGAGCATTTTTAGTCTTAATTTTATTGTATTTCATACTCCAATTATATCTTAGAACGAAAAGAAAAACTGTGGTCAACGAGTTTGGAAGCACGAAACACGATCAAAATCCCTTCTGGTTTCAACCCTGGTACGTCGGCAATAGGAATAGTTTTGAGAAATATGCAATTTGTTTCAAAATGTGCTTGGAACGTCATAGTAAAATTATGTGCATTGGAAATTATATCCTGTGGTCATGGAAATTATATCCTGTGGTGTTCTACAAGAAGTGAAATAACCAATGTAATGTCATCGTAGGAGGAAAAAAGAAAAATTCCATTCCAGGAGCAATATATTGTTCCCACATAAAAATAAAATGCACACAGGTAAATAAAAGTAATAATTTCAATAGGAAACACTGTCACTATTATAGCTTACATAAGCAAGCGGTTGTGGATGATTAAAAAATGTTCTTGAGGAATCAATATCGGAACAAACAAACGACCCAGTTGTTATAAACAGGTTTCTGTTTATATCCGGGATAACAATTATTCAAAAAAAAATTCAACACATGGCTTTTGGCCCGGGAAAATCTCTTAATTCAATATCGGTTTGATGAGATAGGTAAACAAACCGAGTTATATGCTCTTTAGCATAATTTCACACAGATTATAGATCAGCCTACCAGAGTGCCTGACATTTCTGGACAAAGTAGTAACTTGCTAGATTTATTTTTGACAAATGATCCTTACTTGGTACAATTTAAAATTTCTGAGCCTTGAGGTGGTTCAGATCATAATTTAATTTCTGCACAATTAAATGTAGAAATTCCAAAACAATTTAAAACTAATCCCTGTCTTGTTTGGAACTATAAAGCTGCGGATTGGCAGGGTCTTAAAGGGTTCTTAAATGGTTTCCCTGGAAACGTAAATGTCGGCCCAAACCCTAACATAGCGTTAGATTTAAATTTTTGTGCTAAATTTTTCGGAGGCCATTCTTGAGGAGATGCGCAGATTTATTCCAAACAGACTGATTGTTCCTAAGACTGATCTATAGCTCTCCAAAAAATGCAAAAAGGCAATTAAAATTAAGAGAAGAGCATTCCAAAAGTTTAATCAAAACAAATCTGATGAAAACCTTAGACAGTATCGAATTGAGAGAAATTTATCCAGGAAATTAATAGATGCAGAAAAAAATCTCTTTAATAGGAAAAAAGCTGCAAAGAATCAAGCTCATTAGTATGATTTGAGTTGCCAATCAGTTAAACACTTCTGCGCTGAACATAATCAGGGCACTTCAAACTATTATAATAAGATCCACCCGATATGTGAGAACAGTACTCCATGCAGCGACGTATAAATGATTTGTTTATTAAAAGAATCTGTTCGTTATTAAAAAACTGACGACATCGTCCCAAAAAGCCTATTCCCCGATAGCTATAATCCTTAAAATTTTAAAGTAAACGTTTATTTATTTAAACATAATCCTAATCCCTAGTTGGCATGGCATCTTCAGATATTCAGAGAAGTTAATTCATAATTTAATAGCCTTACTTTGAATACAAAAAAATACCCACAAAAAACTTAACTTAAATGTTGAATGTAGTACGCCCAATCCTATTGTCCAGTAAAAAACATCAGCTAGTCCGTTTAGTGTCAACAGGATTGATGACAATTTATCAAAAAAAAATTTCAATACACAATCCGAATAATCCTTTAGAAACCTCAATAAACAACGAATTCCTCATTCGAATGAGGAATTCGTTGTTCACAAACTATTTTTAAATATGAAATACATCTATCATTTCTTAACGTTTCAAATTGCGATGTGGATATCACGGTCGACTGAGTTTCTATAGGCCGTGAGTTCAATTCCTGGAGTTGGTATATTTTTTTATTGAATTTATTTATTTTTTAATTTTTATTAAATACCATTAAAATTATTTTTTTTATTCATGAATTCATAAAAATAATAAAAATTTATTTTTACGAATTTTAAAAAATTGATCTATAATGCAGTTTTTTAAAGTTATATTGCTACTGTCTTTTGCAATTTGCATTCGAGTCATCATGTTAAATAAATATTGAATATATATAAAATTAAAAGTATGTCTGTTTGTCCTTTATGCATTAATACATTAATCATCATGAAAATTTGGGAAGTTGTTGTGTACACTAGCCCAAAGGTAAGTGGCAAATTTTCTATTTTCAAAAACTGCACCTCAGGGCCCTTATAATTATCTTAAGAGATTTTGCCTAAATGTTGTAATTATTTAATTTGGTTTTTATTTATATATCGTTTTAAATGGTAGTTTGCTTTGATCAATGTATTTTTGTTGAACATAATTTTTTTTATGAAATTAAAAATAATGTAAGAAAGAAAGTATAAGCTGAAACAATTACAATTGTATATCAAAATTATATGTATTGGAATTTAACACATCATGATGCTACAAATTTTATCATCTATACCAAATATGTTGTTGTTTTGGAATGGTATGTAATACATGTTTCTAAAATTAAGTGAAGACTTAATACTTATAACTTGATATTTAATAACATCGATTATATCGATTTAAAGCTCAAAATTACGAGACAGAAATCGCATAAATTCTATACAAAGAAGCATAGCTTATGTATGATTAAACATGGACGGCAATCATGATAAATAAACTAAATAAAAATGGTGGCACTAAGCCGATAGTGATTTGCAAACGGCAACAATGCGCATTAACACCAATGAGTTTATTTAGCTTTCCGCAGGAATATTTGTAAAATTTAAAATTGTTGATCTATGGGTGTGACAACCACAAGTACTTTAGTCCCTACTATTGGCATATGAGTTATCTTGAGATATCATATATCTCTTTAGAGATTTAAAGTGATATCTTAGGGGTGCTGGCAGATGAAGTTTTTTCAATCAACGATACCATCCCTTAGTCTTAGTTATGGAATATTCTTTGATGATACGTTATTTTTTATTTTAAATAAAATGTGTTTGGTAGTAGAAATTACAATGTGTGTCACAACAACACATAAAAACTTTTGAGAACAAGGTAACAACATGCTTTCTAAGGTGTTGATAGACGCAAATTTTTCTATGATATGTTTTGATTATTTTAAATATAAAAATGTATATAATAGTTGCTTGGAATGCTGATAGATGTGAAACCCATAATAATTTTAATGATTTTAATTTAAACATTCTGAAATTTTAATTTGCAATGCTACAATAACTGGAAGATACAAAAAAAACACAGCTATTTCACAGTTTTCACAGCTATTTCACAACCCTAGCGCGATCTTTAAAAATGATTTTTAATATTTTCATTTAAAAATTAACTACAAAAACAATTAATTAATTTTTTTTCAAACGACTAACTAATCATCTATCAAACGAAAAAAAAGTTTGCTGACATCGGTATAGTCGTTTTAGAGCAATTTAATTTCAAAGTGACGGGAGATTTGCGACGGGAGATTTGCTGTCTTTTGTCACTCATATCTGGAACAAGTCGCTTGAAAACTTTGGAGAAACATTCGGTGTTGCTCTTGATTTTTCCAAGGCATTTGACAAAGTTTGGCATAACAATCTTATATGCAAATTGAGATCCTATGGTTTAGACGAGCAGCTTATATCTTGGACACAGAGCTTTATATCTCAATGGTCAATGGTCAATGTTGACGGTGTATCATCGAATACTTTTTCAACTAATGCAGGAGTTCCTCAGGGTTTCGCTTTGTCACCAACTCTTTTTCTTATATATATTAATGATTTGTTGGACTCAACGGTTCATCCTATACATAGTTTTGCTGATGATAGCACGCTTCATGCGTCTCATGAAGCACCTAAATTATATACACCCTTAGCGCTTAGTGAGTGTAGGTCAAAATTGATAGATTCCCTTAACACTGATCTTAAAACAATTATGGATTGGGGTATTGCTAACAGTGTTGAATTCAATACAAGCAAAACACAGGTTTGTCATTTTTCTAGGATAACGACACCCAATCCTTTTCCATTAACGTTTGGCCCCAAAAATCTTTTAGAGAATGAGTCTGTCAGACTTCTAGGAGTTGAGATTGAAAATAATATGAAGTGGAATTCTCATATTTTTAATCTGGCTAAGAATGCTGTTCAAAAGTTAGGATTTTTGGGGCGATGTCGTAAGTTTTTCGATAGCGAAGAACTTCTTTTAGTTTATAAATCTTTTATACGTCCCTGCATGGAATACTGTTCTCACATATGGGGTGGAGCTTACTTGAGTAGTCTCAACTGCCTTGATTCTGTGCAGCGTAGAGCTATTAAACTCATTGGTAACCCAAGTCTTACTAACGGTCTTGATTCATTGCAGCACAGAAGAAATGTTGCTGATTTGACTATATTTTATAAATATATTATGGATGAACGAGCTTCTGAAGAGATCAAATCGATTTTACCTAAATCAGCAAACCTTTCGCGTCACACCAGAGCAAACGTAGCAGCGCATCCCTTTACAGTTCAAATAATTAGGTGTAGAACTGTAGCCTTCCAACGTGACTTTTTCAACAGAGTCTCTCATCTTTGGAATGCCTTACGTTCCTGGGTTTTCCCTGATGAATTTAATCCTCAAGGCTTTAAAGTTAACGTTCATAAATTTCTCAGAGAATCTTAATTTGCATTCCATTCTTATCCCTAGTTGGCATGGTATCTTCGGATATTCAGAGACGTTAATTTATAATTTATTATAATTAACACTAAACATGCCTAACTTTGAATTAAAAAAAAAAAAAAAAAAGTTACATCGGATTGGCAGAATTTTCATTTTTCATGCATGTTGGGATGCCCCCTATGCACAAACTACGTACTTTTAAAAAATTGTAAAATAAGTCGTATTTTTTATTTTGTCCATACTGGCATGTAAGTGCCAAGTTTCAGGAAAATCAAAAATTGTCAAGTTCAAATCTCGACTTTTTACCTGCGTAGAACACGTTTTTCATCTATAGATGTATTTACAAAATTCGTGCTGCATATAGCCCAGTAAGAAAATTTACAAATTCGCTGTTTCACTTAAAATAAATGTTTTTCTGTTTTAATTTTAAGAACCTTATGAGTTTTATGAATTTTATTTCGTTCGAAACTAAAAAATATTGCACATATTATAATTTTTGTATGTTAATGTCATGAGTGTTTATTGAACAAAAAAAATCAAATTCAAGTTTAATTAACCGATATCACAATGTCAAAGTTAAAACTGAACTCAAATCAATCAATGTGGTTTTTCGCAACGACTTGGTCATTTAAAAGACTTTCTATTTATCTCTTTCGCTTTGGTTTTCTTATTCAATTCAACAACAAAAATTATCCTATGCATTGGAAATTTGCCATATAAAAAAACAAATGAAACAGGCAGAAAAGAATTATTCAAACAAACCGTCTCACACCCTCAAATCATAACAATAAGATCCTTCAAAATTCAATCAATTATTAATATTGTGAAAATATCTCAGTTAAAACACATAAATCGGATCGCCCTTTTCAAATCACCCGACATTAACGCACCTGCGCAGATTCAATATACTCTATTTTGTTATCTGTTCAACAAAAGAAATATAAAAGTTTCTCATTAAAAAAAAATAAAATAACAATTGAATATGCACTGAAATATAAGTTAATTGAGTTCGAATGAAAGATAAACTAAAAGATGATTTTATTTATACATTGAAACGTTGTATACGGTCAGATAATATTTATGAAATGATTTTAAGTTGTTTGATTTACGGAAAGAAGGTATGATTAATGTGTTTATTTAATAATTTTTTATTTAGCGTATGGTTTTTGTTGTGACATATTAAAAATAAAAATAAAACTTAGAATAGGTAGATTTTTCTATGAAATCTACCTAAAACAAAACATGAATACACATTAAATGAGCTTGCAATCACTTTGATTGCGCGTCTTTTAGTTAAAAAGTAAAATATTTTAACATTGGGCAGTACATTTGAACATTAGATGTTTACATCGAGTGAGTCTATCCATGCTACTACATCGGGAGTTGCCAAATGGATGTCTGAGATGTCGCCACATCACATTAAGGGGACTCTGAAATACCTCACTTGTAGAAAGAATCAGCACAACGTCCGTGAGTCGTTCTTATTCGGTTTAGTATAGTCCAGGTATGACGTGAAACCAGGTTGGGTAGAAGTCGGGTTAGTAATAGAAAGACCAGGTGTGTTGTATTAATTCCAGGAGGTGTTCCAGGCATCCAAGATATTAAAATTAGTTGCCAGCAGGTTGCTGGTAGTTTTATGTGCACGCTTTCTTGACTTCAATCGACAACGATCAGATTCAGCGATCCAAATCAAAAAAATTTTTTCTAAATATGTGTGTTTTATTAATATCTTGGACAAGTTCGTAAATCAGCAAAATCCGACTCATGGTTAAGAAACAAGAGGCTTTGTACTAGGAAAAAAAGTTGTATTTTTTTAAACCGTTATAACGGCCGTTTGGATACTAATATTTATACAAATATTTATAATATTTATAAAAACTTTATAAACTTTTATATGTAAACCTCTGCAGTTAGAGGTTTTTGACTTGTCGGCTTCAACAGAAAAGTTTGCAACATTCCACAACAACAACAATTTGCAAAAACCTTATGACAATCAATGAAAAAAAAATTAAAAGATTTGAATAGAAGAAATTAATTTTTTTTCTTAGAAATAAACTATTTTGATATTTCGCAGTAATTGCACGGCGTATGATACAGAGTAGGTTTGCCGTGTGTTTTTCATATAGTGTCATATATTGTCACACATATGTTCTGTGGTAGATTTGATATAAGTTTGTTGCAAAATTGCATAGATGTAGTTTTGCTTATATGTAGCTGATTTTCTTTTTAAAATTTGTTCGATATCTGCTTGTAATTAGTTTGTTTTGTTTAAACTATAATCTGATACATCAGATTCTACTTATACACAAAACTGTCTGATCTCGAAATCTACCTATTTCTAGCGGACATCCTGACACTCGGACTTTATATTTTTCTCAGCATTTCTAAAAAATTCTTGAAAAATAGCATCGTATCCAGCTGCTTTTCCGTTTCTTGTTTGAAACAGAGCTGAATCTAGTTCTTCACTACTGAAAGAATTCGCATACTTCGATGGAGACGAGCGATTGCGCTTCATTTCTCTTAATTAACGTTTAATTGTTGTCTTATGAAGGCGATTAATGGAAGAACGAGACATGATTACGAGAGGATTTGCAATGTTCTCTGGGTTTATTTCATTGTTAGCACGGGTAATGGAGTTTGAGCCACCCAGCTTCCGAAGGAGACTCCTAGCTTCCCTGCTTGAATTGGAAAAATCTATGTTTTCAAGTGTTAATCCACTTTTGCTTCCTTTGCGGTGTCCAGTAAATTAAGTCATCAGTCACGTCAGACTCACCGCTACTAAGGTACTCCTCGTATAATATATCGCTCTCTCTACTCCAGCCAGGAATGTATTCTTCACGGAAGCCTCTTGGGATTCATTTCTTAGTAGTTGAGATGATGGCTCCAACGAACCTATCATAATTTTTAGGAATGGGTTGGATCCAGCGAATCACTGCATCCAACTCCAACCTATATTTACCCCAGTCAGCCTTGTTAAAATTCCATCGTGGTTGAGGAGTAGAGATAACGAGTAGGATTTGGATACCTACCTCAAGAATTACTGGACGATGTTGAGAACGTGGAAAGCCTTGTAAGATAGCCCTAGATATTGGAATATGGTTACGTTGTTAATTTTTTGTGGAAAAACAGAGGTCAGGATTGTAATCGGCGAAGTGATTACAATCCTGACCTCTGTTTTTCTAGCAGGTTTTCATGTCTTTCGCATCATATACCAGGAACATGTTGTTACCATCCGCTAAGTCAGTCTGTTGTATGCCATTTGGATTGTTATTTGAGTAGGACCACTGGGTGTGATGGCTATTGAAGTCACCAGCATATATTGCTGGGTGGTGAAATAATGGTACAGTAGCAGCTGGTCATTCTGTATTTGGAGGCTTGTATAAGTTGACAATTTTCGTGTCCGATATATCAACAACAATAAGATGTATCTGGTTGTCCGTCTGTGTAAGTACATGGGTGCAGTTGATGATTTCTGACTTAATATGCGTGACAGATCCATATGCTTGATGGTAAATAGCACTAATTAATTTGTAACCAACAATGTTTTCTCTGGAGGTAAGTTGCGCTTCATCTGCTGCATGCGTTTGTTGAAGAATTACAACGTCGATGTTGAAATCTGTTAATACTCTTTGTAAATGTTCAGTTTTTGACTTGCTTATACCTTCAATGTTCAATTTCAAAATACGGACTGGGGGCATAATATTTTTTTGTCTAATAGTGCTGAAAAGTACCGTTGTTATTGTGATTTTGACATGAACTTTAGCGTAATCCAGGGTGTAGAGCGAGGAGCTTGTCTATTCACACACCCCCTTAATGTGTTGACTGTTTGGTTTTAAGTTTTAAAAGAAAATGTCTACTGAACATATTTTTGTTGGTGGTTACACAGTTTCAAACAATGCGGAAAGTAATCTGCACAGTTAAAGAAGACAGTAAATATTAAAATACTTAATAAGAAAAAGACATGTATTTCCGTGAATAATTTTTAAAATATAATTGTAATGAACCAAATAGTAGTTTTTAGTATTAGCTCCGAAAAATGATTACTTTTAGAACTGAGTCCGCAAAATTGTATTTTAGCGGCCTAGTACTTAAAGTCGTTATGACAACACTTTAGCGGATTCAAAATTTTTTTTTCATTTTATATTATAATTATTTTCAAATTATAATCACAATTGCTTTGAAAAGTTTTGATCAAAACTCAAATATTTAGGTACGCAAGAATACAAATTAAGGAATAAATTAGAAAAAAATCGTAAGAGCTAATACTAAAAAACGTTGTATGCAACACGTACGCAAATGGCTTTAACAGACTCATCTTCATATTACAGACTCGGCTAGCGCCTCGTCCGGAAACATTACGATTCGTCCGCTAAAACCATATTTTGCGTACTTGTTACATAAACTACTATTATGTAGATTACATAAACTACTATTATGTAATAGATAATAATTGTTGATCCAAAAAGTATCGTTAAAAATTAAAATATTTAAAAAAATTTATTCACAGATGGATTTGTTGTTAGAGTCAACCTTATATAAGTTTCCGGCTTTTATAATTTGAAGACGCGGTGGTAACAATAATAACCAAAGTTTGTTAATAAACATATATTAATAATTTTATTTATTGTAGATGTGATTATAAGTGAAAGGTTAGATCTTGTACCATTGGTAGTCTATAACGATACCATGAGACCATAGAAACATAAATTTAATATTATGATGATATGTTAATTTTCATTTTTATTTCAGATTCAAATAACTTGGTATCAACAACACGCTTTAAGCCCAAGAGTTAGTTTTTGCTGGGACAATAAGGGAAGTATTTTGACAACGTAATTCCCTTCAAAAGGTTAAAAAAAATAACTTGGTTATGTTTTGGGGTATCGAAGTAAGTGAAAAATTTAACAGGACCTGAAGTCTGACACAAGTGGAAACGCGTTATAAAAGTGTATTAAAACGTGTAAATAAAATAGAAGAAAACAATAGGATAAGTTGACGGTTCATGATGAATTCGCTTATTAATCCGAGATTGATAAAATAGTAGGACTGGATGATTCAATATCACTGGATTTTTTTAAATCTTCGGGAAAAACGAGGAAGAAATGTGGAAAAAATTTTTAGATATTAATAACAATTTATTCGTGAGACATGAATTAAATAATCAAAGATGAACAAAAGAAAGAATGAAGAAAAAGATGAAGCAAAATGACAACGCCAAAAACAAAGAATGGACGCACTTGAGAAATTCACTAGCCTCACTTGTATCGAAATCACCTGTTTCGATACATAAATTGTACAAAACACAAGAACCCAACACAAAATTGGAAATTCATTCCACATTGAACAAATCTAACAGAATGAGTTGACGGAATCGTTGCTTTTTCAAACCAAAAGCGTATTCGAACTCTCGTTTGAGATTTTTTTTATTTTATTTTATATTTGTCTATGATTTAAATCACCGTAATTTTTTAATGGTGTTAGTAAGTATTCTATAATTACAAATTGTTGGTAGTTTTGAATAAATAAATGATAGCTTAAATATTCTGGAATCATGTATTTTACTCGACGATCCCATAAAAATATCTAGAAATTTTGTTGGCACACAGATTCCTACAGTTATGAAGCTAATTCGATTACCTTTGGTTCCAATCTTTGAGGAAGACAGTTTGTCACTTTTTCGAGAAATATTTTGGATTATTGGCAACTTTATTTGAGTTTTGTGACTGCAAATTTTTAAAAATTGCTCATTTAACTATTATTTTATTTTTATTTGAAATGTCTTATCATTAAAAAAATATTAACTTATGTCTTATTTTATTTTATGATAGGATTTATTGTTTAGTTATCTTTTCTTATAAAAACAATTAATAAAAATATACTAAATTTGCTTTCAACAGTTGAGAACAGTCCAGAACAGTCCAAGTGCATTCCGAAAATGTATAAAAAATTATGCAGTTCACACATGCATATTTATCGAAAATAATTTTATTCGAATACACAAATCTAAATTATGTACTAAACAACTCTACATCATATATTACTTACATTGGTAAAAGTACTAACTTTAAATAGCAATTCGTTTGCAACTTCATCGATAAATAAAATTCATTTGCACCGAACATATTTTTTTAATGTATTTACTCGCGAATGAATACATAATACGAATAGTAGTAATAAATGTATTGTGCGGTTGATTGCCACGTGCAATAAATATGCACGAATAAAAGTAGGGCACACGTGTAAATGGCTGAATTAAAACAATGTATTTAAACTTTAAATAAAAATGGACATTTAACAATAATTTTTAAGAAAGAGATATAGCCATAAAACGTAAACAGATCTTTTAAGAAGAAAACATTTTAAAATTGGGGCCAATAAGATTAAGATTTTTTATTCGTTTTAACCTGACCAGTTAATCTGATTCAAACGAATCGAGTAAACAATTTAGCATAGATTTTAGAATTATATGATGTTTTTATTAACACAAGCTATCTATTGTTATATTTGATAATTGTTGGTCTTACACTAGGCAGTTTGAATGGAGTTCAATGGATAACAAATCCTCGTGAGTCTAAAGTCTGAAAAAGAAGTATTTCTTTGTCAGTTTTCGATTGCTCTTTGGTAGCTTTATCCCAGATTTTCAATTGATATTAGTGGAAGGAAGTACTGGTGTATGAACTGGTACGTCATAAATGTAGTTTTCGATTGATTACGTTTAAACCCAACTGTTCTACTCTACTTTTAGCACGTACACGACGAACTATAAATATTTCCACATAATTTATCAAAGCATTACAAAATATCATCCACCAATGAAAATCAAAAGTTTTAAATTAACTTTTATTAAGTAGTTGCGAATAGTAAATAATAAAAGCTATTCACAAAAACGCATGTGTAAGTTTTTTTTGTTCGTTAAAATGTTTATTGACCTCGATTTTCGGTAGTTTTTTTTTTTCTGTTTCGAATTTAAGTTTTTAATGTTATAAACAAAATTTTTTTTTATGTGTGTATATTTTTGCTAATTTCGAAATTTTAAATTTTTTTTTCTTTTATTTGTGTCAAGACTATCAACTTATAATAAATAAAGTTATAAACACAACAATCTAATGGGAATTATGAATTATAAAAGGTTTTAACCTTCTGCAGTTTACTTGAAGGAGGGATGGTCTAAGATAATGTTGCGTATCAAAACTAATTGGATTTGCTTAATTGAAGTTGATAAATTTGATTTAAAAGTAGACATTAATTTCATAAGCCAAGAAAGAACCTTGTCCAATATTACTTTACTTTAGAAGTTAATGCGAAAACAAAACAAATAATATTAAAGATCAAATTTAATATTTCCGACATTTGTTACATATTTAGAATGTTATTTTATTTTTCAAATTTGCAGGTTTAGGCATAATGCATTGTTTATCTTTATCCTTGTTTCTCTTTAGAATTTGGCTAAATTTAATCATTTATACGAAATTAATTGTACAGATTAATTATATTTTTAAGAATCGCTTTAATTCCTTTTCTTAAAATCAGGGACTGAAGTCCTGAAAAATTGGGTTCAGGTTCAGGTTCGGGTTAATCAAAATAGAAACTTCAGGTTCAGGTTCGGTTCAGGGTTCGGTTTCGGGTTCAAAGTTTAGAAAAATAGTACAATGTATTTTATTTATTTGTCAAAATACTTTATTTGTTTTTAAAAAAAATTCTCATTTAATTTAATAATCAAAATATTTTTTAAATTTTCTTCTTTTTATATTCATTTATGAACCCGAACCTGATTGAGTTTTTGGATTCGGGTTCGGGTTCGGGTTCATGGTTTATAAAAAGACCGAACCTGAACCCATTTGGGTTCAGGTTCGGGTTCGGTTTTAGTCCCTGCTTAAAATTATGTCGATTTACTAAAGAAATACGAAAATTATACAAAGTTCAAATATACAAAAAATTATTCCCACTACAATTGGTAAATTTCCAACATAACAAAAAATTCAACAAAACAATACAAATACTTTTAAAAATATAAGTAAGATGTTTAAATTAAATATTATAATAAATATTATTATGCATATAAAACGAATATAAGATTTCACGATTAATAAGAAAAATAAATAAAAAATCGCATGTAGGTCGATACGTAAACTACAACAACGAAAATGAACTGAAAAAAAATCAACTCAACTTAATATTGTAATTTCGAAATTTTTATGTTTTTTTTATGTTTTAAATTTTAATTTGAGAATTTAGACTTGTAGTTAAATTGGTTGTGAAATTTTTAGTTTTTATTTTTGGTTTATTTGCGGTACATTTTAGCGAATATATAAGAAAAATACATATTTTTAAATAATATAATAAATTTGAGGGGATTAAACGATTAAGGTTAGTGCTTGTTTTGAAATATGGAAACCTGTTAAATTCTGAAGATACAAATTTGGTAGATTAATTATGTTTTTGTGAATCTGAATCTGCCTTAAAGTCTTCGATTTATTTTAGATCAAATAGCTAAGAGCAGCATAAAACTTTGTTAGAACACGATTATTTTTAATCGGTAACGGGAAATTGAAGAACGGTTGACACCAATAATAAGTGGCACATTACAGGACAGGATGAAAGGAGGAGGTCTGTTTGGCTACATTCCTCCTGAGAATCGTGAAAAAACAATGCAATGAGAGCCGGGTTCGAACCCAAACCCCGAGATAAAAACTCTCAAGCTGTACTGACTGAGCTAGCCGGGTTAGACAAAAAAAATTACCAAAATCAAAAAAATATAAGGACGGAAACAAAAAAACTTAAGGAAAAAAACATAACCTGAAAAAAAAATCAAAGAAACAACTTGAGAAGGAAATCATAAAAGCATTTGGGATAGGTGGTAATACACAAATCAAATTGAATCTTTACCACAAAATCGAAACAAATTTAACTAAAACCCATAATAAACAAATACAGGAGTTTTGGAAGAGTGCTTCGGCGAAATCGATGGATGACCTGAAGACAGAGGTGGTCTAATTATGGCTCAGAAAGACAAAGGGCAGCATTTTCTTTCTCACCGTTCCCTGGCAAGCTAAAGATACCATTGGAACACCATATGTTGAGAAAATAGAAGTTGGTCTAGGGATAAGGAGATCTTCAGTTACAGCGACCTGAACGACAAGCGATATATTTCACTGATATCGTCCACTGGTCTTCTACCCGCCCCCAGTTTACTTTGTAACGAATAGAATTTTCGAAGACTATGACAGACTATTTGAGTAGTTAGACTAATTTAAAAAAATTAAAACAAGAAAAACTAACCATCAAAAATCATTTCCGCGCTCAGGCCATCCATTTTCGGGCGGCACAGGTTACACGCTTTGCTGCTGCTAGCCAATGTGACTTCTTGTTTGCATGAGCCATAGTAGCTCAAAGGGAAACCGAATAAAAACTAAATGGCGAAAAGACTGATGACGAAAGGTATCACCAAAAGTGAAATAAGTAGTGGGGAAGACTGGCGGATTGAAATCCGATAAGTAAAACAAGGTTAGACAACAACAAAAAAATGCGAAAATTTGAGAAGAAAACCAAAAAATTTAACAAAAATTCAAAAGAAATAAGAAAACACCAAAATTTCAGTAACAATTCTAAAAAACATTTTAAGCAAAAATTCACAAATAATAAATTCAAAAATTTTTCAACTAAACAATCAAGAATTCAAAAAATATAAACAGCAAAAAATTAGAAATCTCAAAAAAAATCAACACAGTTCAAAACTTACAAAATATTTCAACACTAAAAAGATCAAAAACATCAAACAATCCAAAATAAGCTTTACCAAAAAAAATTTTGAAAAGAAAAATCTAAAAAAACATAAAAACAAACTTGTTGGAGGTTGGTGGATGGACGCAGTAGCTGGAGCTTGCATGTCGTCGAGTTGATACTAACTTCAAAACAAATTGTAAAAGATTCAAAGATATGTAAAAATTTCAAAAAAACTCATGACTTGGCTTGGTGATATTTAAAATTTATCGAAAATATCGATTTAAAAAAATATCGATAAAATCGATATTATCTATGTATCGATATTATCAATATATCGATAATATCGATATATCGATAATATCGATAATATCGATATATCGATATATCGATATATCGATAATATTGATAATATCGATATATCGATAATATCGATATATCTCTATATCAATATATCAATATATCAATACTATCAATACTATCGATAATCGATATATTATCATGCCAATATCGTTATTCGTGTAGATCGATAAATACCGATATAAAAATCGATATAATAAATAAAATAAACGAAAAATCTACTTTTCCGCACATATGAGCACAAAATGTTTTCTATGTCTGGTACACATGCCGCCTGCATTTGAGATTTGTTAGATTATTTTATTATTTGTTAGATTATTTTTATAGGACTAGAATATTAAAATAATTTTTTTTTTTTTATACTAAGTTAGACATGTTTAGTGTTAATTTAAATAAATTAAAAATTAACGTCTCTGAATATCCGAAGATACCATGCCAACTGTGGATTGTGGAAATGGATTACGTTTCTTTAAGAAATTGGTGGACATGGACTTTAGAAAGTTGGGGATTAAAATAATCAGGGAAAACCCATAAAGGCAAGGAATTCCAAAGATCAGAAAAACGGTTGAAAAAATCACGTTGAAAGGCGACAGTTCTACATTTTGTTATTTGAACGGTGAATGGGTGGGCCATGGCTGATGCTCTGGTTGAACGAGAAAAAATAGCGGGTTTGGGTAGTATTGATTTGATCTCCTCTGAAGAGTACTCATTCATAATGTATTTCTAAAATATCGTCAAATCAGCGACATTTCTTCTATGCTGTAACGAATCAAGCTCGTTTGTAAGATTTGAATTGCCGATAAATTTAATTGCTTTCCGTTGGACAGTGTCTAGACATTTTAAGGAGGTTGGGTATGCACCACCCCAGATGTGAGAACAGTACTCCATGCAGGGGTGAATAAATGATTTATATATTAAAAGAAGCTGTTCGCTATTGAAAAGCTTACGACAACGCCCTAGATATCCTAGCTTTTGAACCGCGCTCTTAGCAAGATTGAAAATGTGAGTATTCCATTTCATATCATTTTCAACCTCAACCTCCAAAAGTTTGATAGATTCCTTTTCTTCTAGATCGTTAAAATCAAATTTTAATGGAAAAGGGTTAGATGTAGATGATCTTGTAAAGTGGCAGAACTGTGTTTTACTTGCATTGAATTCTACACTGTTTGTATGACCCCATTCTAAAATTGTTTTAAGATCAGAGTTTAAGGAATCCGTCTAATTAGATCTATGGTTATTAATAACATCAGATGCCCGTTGCCTTTGTGTTTCATGGGATGCATGTAGCGTACTATCATCGGCGAAACTATGAATGGAATGAACGGTGGAATCTAACAAGTCGTTGATATATATAAGAAAAATGGTGGGAGACAAAGATGATCCTTAAGGCACTCCTGCGTTGGTAGAAAATGTTTCCGATGATATCCCATCGATATTTACTCGAAACTCTCTCCTTCAACACCATAACATCTCATCTTACATATAAGATTGTCATGCCATACTGTGTCAAAGGCCTTGGATATATCCAGTGCAATGCCAAATGTTTCACCATGGTGCTCGAGCGACTTGTTCCAGACATGTGTTACATAAAATAGCAAATTTCCTGTCGATCGTGCCTGTCGAAACCCATATTGCCTTCCATTAAAAATGTTTGAAGATTCCAAATAAGTCATAATATTATAGTTAATATATTTTTCGAACACTTTTGCAACAACCGACAAGATGGATATCTGTCTGTAATTACTTGGGTCATTCTTTTTTCCTCTTTTTGATACAGGCTGAACGCTAGCAAACTTCCAAATGTCTGGGAATACACCTTTCTTGTACGATAGATAGTAGATTTTTGTGAGAATTGGTGCTAGCTCTCTAGCAAAAGTTTTCAGTATGATGGGAGGGATATTATCAGGACCTGATGATTTATTGGAATTTATTTGCATAAGCATCTTACGTACGACATTCTTGCGAAAGATGATACGCTGATAATATTTTAAATAACTTACCATGTAGTAAAAACAACTTAAACACAACCCAAAATCATCTGACTTGCAAGAAAAAACAATTATTTTGGGTTTTCAAAAAAAAACAGCTGTCAAAATATTTACAAAGCTGTACGTAAATGACTATTTTCTTTAAAATTTCGAAATTGCCTGTAGCCGGATTGCTATGTTTATATTTTTAAAATTTATTTATAATATAATATTATTTAAAATATTTGTTTGACTTGTAAATAAATGATTGAATTAACAATTAAATAAATATTTGATAAATTTTGTGCATTTTTTACAAAAACTGGTGTGTATTACTAGCGTGAACTGCTTTTCCGAACTACACTCTTGTTTGCAAAATGCGTTCGCATTAATTTTTGATGGAAGTATTTTCGATATTGACATAAACAAATGCTTAAAAAATGATTTTTTAATTTGAATAACTTTTTTAATCGAATCAAACTGTATTATATAATAATAATATTGAAATAATGGAGGGCATTATGTAACGCAAAATGGTTTAAATAAAGTGTATATAGCAAAAATATCGATATAAAAAAATATTTATTATACCGATATATCGATGTATCAATATATCGAAATATCGATATATCGACATTATCGATAATATCGACATATCGATAATATCGATGTATCGGTAATATCGATATACCGATATATCGTTATTATCGATATATCGATATTTTATAATTTCGATATATCGATAATTATCGTTATTTATCGATATACCGATATTTTTTCCCCGGCACTACTCATGACTAACTTTTAACAATAGACTATAGGATTTATCATTTTTGAAGTGAAAACTTCTTTAACAAATTGGTTTTTGTATATAGTTGCAAGTTTCCTTTTTGATTTTACATTAAAAAAACTATTTTTCAAAATTCAACACAAATATATTTTTATTTTATTTTAAATATATATTTTAATCTAACTTCTAAAAAACAATTTTAATTTTCTTATTTCTCTTACACGTGTTTCAATCTTTCGATCATCCTCAGAGAGAAAATATTTACAACTAAATCTAAAAATTCCTTCCTTTACAACGAAACTTCCGTAAGCTAATTAAATTAATGTGGGAAAAACCGAAATTCGAACATTTTAAGAATAACAATTGTTTTAAGTATAATAAAATAAGGATAAGTACAAAAATTGTGGGCGTTGTGAATTTAAACAATACAAAATAGAAATGAATTTATGAATTAAACATCTTAAAGCTAAATATTGAGAAGTTACAGTTTGATTATGATTATTTTTTATAATTTTATTTAATGAGGTTAAATAAGTCTGATGTTATGACGTTTTGTTTTTCTTCGCAGTTCATGATATTTGGTTTGTGTTTTTCAATATATAGCGATTCATATGCGTCTAGTTCCCAATTTTTCCGAACTGTTTTTATAATTTTGGAATTGGCTAAATCTATTGCATGTGTTGGGTTTTCGACCATATGAAGCGCAACACTGGATTTATTGACGTTTCCTGTCGTAACTGCTTTGCAATGTTCTTCTAACCGGGTAGAGAATTTCCTAGATGTTTGCCCCACGTACTTTTTCTCGCAGCTCTTGCAGCTGATTTGGTAAATGCCCGACTTTTCCGAAGACTGTTCCTGGTCCTTATAGTTATTTAATAAGTTCCCTAAAGTTGTGCTTCTTGTTGCGATTTGGATATTGTGTTTTTTTTAAATGGTTTCCTATTTTATTTGTGATGCTTGGATAAAACGGCAGACATATTCTTCGTTGACTGTTGTTTTGTATCTTCTTTAAAGTTGTTAGGTTTCTTAATGTATGGTTTCTTTTGTGGTTGGTGAAAATTTGTTTGATGAACGTTTCTGGGTATCCATTGATTCTGGCGGCATCCATTATATATTTTTCTTCTTCTTCAAACTCTTTCCTTTCCATGGGAATGTTGTATAGTCTATACACTAAAGAGTTGAAGGCTGCTTTTTTATGACTGCCGTTGTGAAGCGAGTCAGATGTTATAAACCGTTTGGTGTTTGTTGGTTTCCGAAAGATGCCCAGTTTAACCTTGTTTCCTTTTCTTATTACTTTGATATCAAGAAAGGGTAGAACTCCGTTGCTTTCTTCTTCCACTGTGAATTTAATAGTTGGATATTTGTTATTGAGGAGACTTAAGACAGGTGTTATATCTTCTCGTCTGATAACTGCAAAAATATCATCAACGTATCTCTTCCATATTCTTGGAAAAATTGGCGATGTTGCTTCCATTTCCTTTTCGCCAGCATCTTTAGCAACATCGCCAATTTTTCCAAGAATATGGAAGAGATACGTTGATGATATTTTTGCAGTTATCAGACGAGAAGATATAACACCTGTCTTAAGTCTCCTCAATAACAAATATCCAACTATTAAATTCACAGTGGAAGAAGAAAGCAACGGAGTTCTACCCTTTCTTGATATCAAAGTAATAAGAAAAGGAAACAAGGTTAAACTGGGCATCTTTCGGAAACCAACAAACACCAAACGGTTTATAACATCTGACTCGCTTCACAACGGCAGTCATAAAAAAGCAGCCTTCAACTCTTTAGTGTATAGACTATACAACATTCCCATGGAAAGGAAAGAGTTTGAAGAAGAAGAAAAATATATAATGGATGCCGCCAGAATCAATGGATACCCAGAAACGTTCATCAAACAAATTTTCACCAACCACAAAAGAAACCATACATTAAGAAACCTAACAACTTTAAAGAAGATACAAAACAACAGTCAACGAAGAATATGTCTGCCGTTTTATCCAAGCATCACAAATAAAATAGGAAACCATTTAAAAAAAACACAATATCCAAATCGCAACAAGAAGCACAACTTTAGGGAACTTACTAAATAACTATAAGGACCAGGAACAGTCTTCGGAAAAGTCGGGCATTTACCAAATCAGCTGCAAGAGCTGCGAGAAAAAGTACGTGGGGCAAACATCTAGGAAATTCTCTACCCGGTTAGAAGAACATTGCAAAGCAGTTACGACAGGAAACGTCAATAAATCCAGTGTTGCGCTTCATATGGTCGAAAACCCAACACATGCAATAGATTTAGCCAATTCCAAAATTATAAAAACAGTTCGGAAAAATTGGGAACTAGACGCATATGAATCGCTATATATTGAAAAACACAAACCAAATATCATGAACTGCGAAGAAAAACAAAACGTCATAACATCAGACTTATTTAACCTCATTAAATAAAATTATAAAAAATAATCATAATCAAACTGTAACTTCTCAATATTTAGCTTTAAGATGTTTAATTCATAAATTCATTTCTATTTTGTATTGTTTAAATTCACAACGCCCACAATTTTTGTACTTATCCTTATTTTATTATACTTAAAACAATTGTTATTCTTAAAATGTTCGAATTTCGGTTTTTCCCACATTAATTTAATTAGCTTACGGAAGTTTCGTTGTAAAGGAAGGCATTTTTAGATTTAGTTGTAAATATTTTCTCTCTGAGGATGATCGAAAGATTGAAACACGTGTAAGAGAAATAAGAAAATTAAAATTGTTTTTTAGAAGTTAGTTAAAATATATATTTAAAATAAAATAAAAATATATTTGTGTTGAATTTTGAAAAATAGTTTTTTTAATGTAAAATCAAAAAGGAAACTTGCAACTATATACAAAAACCAATTTGTTATACTATAGTGATTTTACCGCACTCCAAAACCAAAAATTAAATTTTGAAAACTTCTTTAGCTGAAATAAAAGACTTTATTAAAGTTTAAATTAAAATCTATCTATCATTGCTTAACGTTTCAAATTGCGTTGTGGATATCGTGCTCGACTGATGTGCTGTAGGTACTGAGTTCAACTGCTGGTATATAGCATATATTTTTTTATTGTTTTTTTTTAATTTTTATTAAATACCAAATACCAAAATTATTTTTTTTTATTGGGCTATTATTTTGAAAACGTACATCGAAAAAAAAACAACTATTTTTTAAAAATCTGAAATTTTGATATTTTGTTGGACGATTTGATTTTTGTATTGACGAAAGGCAAAAAGTAATTTCTGCTTTTATTTTTTGTGTACTCTGAATCGGAGTTATGCGTGGTTGAATTTTGAGGCTTTTTCACGTAGTTTTGGTATTGGTGTCAATGTTTTGTGAATGGGTGCCACAAATTTCATCCGACTTAAGTATATTTTTGCAAGCAAAAAGGAAAATAATTGAATAATTGAAATAAGTAAGTTTAAAATTAATAACTTTTCTCTTTTCCTTAGTTTACTTCAAAGCTCATATCTCAAAAAGTAGGCTTTTTTTTTTGTTTTTCACAAATTTTAAAGTAAACATATGCAGCTATGAAATTGAGAAATAAAAAGTCAGCAATTCAATATGGATTTTTTCTTACGATTTTTTAAAGTTTGGTATATGAAAAATTCACATGTGTTTTTTTATTAAGTTAATAATCCTGTACTAAATGTGGATCTAATAAATTAAACATTTCATATTTTAACACCTGCAATAAATTTGAACCATTTTCTGTGTATTTTTGATTGAGAAACAGGTTTTTATTCAGAATAAGAATTGGAGATCCCAATGATCGAAGATTTTGTTATAATTTCAACATCACCAACACTAACATTAGAAAAAAACATTAAAAAAATATTTTTTCTATAAACATTATAATTTAATCAATATTATAAATAAATACATTAAAAAATTAATTTATATATTTTTTTTGCCTTTAAATTGAAATATTTATGGTCATCAGAAAGAGAAAACATTTTGGCAATTATTTTATCGGGTGTAGTGTTATCCGGTAAAAAACAGTGGAATCCTTGAGTTCCACTTATGGTTTTAATGTCCGAAAACCGTTTTAAACCCGAAAGAAATTGTTCCTGTAGTTCGATATCTTCTAAAGACACATATGAAAACTTCATAACGTGGTTTTTTTTCGACCAAATTTCCGCCCATTCAAACAATTCCCTTGCTGTTGATATTTTTTCTCCTCTAAGCGAAGCTCTCCGGGCTTCTCTTTTAAGTGTTCCTCCAATCCCATCGGATGGACTCTTTCCGTGGGCAGTTGCAAAGAAATGCCATTCTGCAGGTATTTTAAAATCATCAATATGTTTGCAGAGATTTATGAAATTCTTCTTATTTTTATATTGAGCTGCTGAGCCATCAGTAAAATATAAAATTTTTTTATACTTGGATATATTTCTTGCTGTTTTTCAATGAATTCAATACACCTTTCCTGGTATTTATGAACTGCAACTGTGTTATGCATTAAATGATCAGATATAATGACAAAAGATAAGACCTCTAGTTTATCATTACATGATTTGTAGTAAACTACGATTGGGTGGATTGTGGCTTGAACTTTATTTAAATGTGCAGCTTGTATCTCATTCTGCGTAATCATTGAATAGTTTTCTGAAAAATCCATAATAAATACGTATTCGCCGTGACGTAAGTTTTGTTTCGTATCCTTAAGAAACTTTGATTGCTGCCTTGCGATGAAATCATGAATTTTTAATTTGTTTACCGATGTATGTACTAAATCTTCTACAAATTCTTCCTTATTTTTTTCCATGCGTTCTAACGAATATCTATCTTGCATTAACCATTTCTCATAATGTATTTCTTCGTAAAATTCAAGAGATTCCAAAATTGTTTCTGTGTAAGCTTCCACGGTATTTTTACAATCATTGCATATATTTGTTGCACAATCCACTGTATTATTAGAACAACTCAGTTTCTTAAGCAGATCTTTTTCATTTTTTACTAAATTTAAGAGCGGCTTACACATTAAACGTACATTTTCATGTACAATGCATATACAGACATTGTGTGTTCCGGTAGGTCCGGCTAAAATACATTCCTTCGGTCGCAACGTAGTGAACTTTGAGAAGCTGATTTTGACATCTTTGCTTTCTTTCAAGAACATTTCGTAGATGTCAGTGAGGGTCCATAACACCAACCGCTTTGATTTCCTAATTTTTGTTGATCCTTCTGTAATAGTAACAACATCTTTAAGGCCAGGCATTGTTCTACTAATTTCCTCTGATAAGAAGTATGTTTGAATTTGTTGTACTATATTTTGTGACAAACTGTGCACTTGTTTGCTTTGAGGCCAACTGTAAGGACCTACTGTTTCCAACAGATCCATGGCGAATTCTACCAGTCGTCTTGATGCATTAAATTCATCCTGGGTACGTTGATTTGACCAAAATTTACGTGGTAGAGTTGTCAACAAAAACACTTGTTTTGATTTAGAGCTGGCATCTTTGAATTCTTTTTTAAGGTTCATAAGCCATGATGTATATTCACATTCCTCGTTTGGTGATAACACTTTAACTGAATCTACTTGAAATATTCTTTGACTTATTGCCGATGTGACACTTGCAATTTTTTTATAACTTCCTGTTGTAATATGATTTTGTTTGATAGGAGATTCGGCTAACCTTCCAAGAACATTGTTAATATCTTCTAAAATGTCATTAAGTAGTTCAGGAACTGGTGGAGATATAGTATCAACCGAAACTGGTGATGGATCTAAAGATGCTGGAGGTATTTGAATATTTTCGTTCTTTGGAACATTTTCAACATCCTGATTTATAGAAATAATTTCACTATCGATAGTTTCCGAACATGAAAGCTGCTGTATAGAAAATATTAGTTGCATATGAATTTTTATTCATTTTAATAAAATAATTAAATTTACCTTATTTTTATAGATATAAGAGCGACATGTTTCACATATAAACTGGTCATCACGCAAAGTAAAATTTAGGGTCGCAGCTTTTTGAATAGCAGCTGGTGTGACCAGTTTCACATTTTTTGATGTCCGCTGATGATTTTTGAGACCGTACAAGTTACAGCACAATTTGAGAGGCATTTCTATTATTATCTTTTCTAAACGTTATGTCTTCTAAATATTTTGGAATATAATTGATTATAAAGCAACCCAATCAATATATATATATACCCTTGAAATAGTTTTGACATAGGTAGAATCAGGTAAAATTAGGTAGGTACAATTTAATATATTTTGATTGGATGCAAGTATAATTTGGTCAAAAACCGTTTGTGGGCGTCATTAGAAATTTTAAATGTTAAAATTATGAGTCTCTAATGAGATTTTAATTAGTAAAAAGGGGCTGAATAGACATTTTTTAAAATGAATAAACATTTTACACACCCTTTTAATAATTTAAATTCCTTTATTTTACCACTTAACTTAAATTAATTTTTAATAAGTTTTTAACCATTTAACCGCACAGAAAATGGTTCAAATTTATTGCAGGTGTTAAAATATGAAATGTTTAATTTATTAGATCCACATTTAGTACAGGATTATTAACTTAATAAAAAAACACATGTGAATTTTTCATATACCAAACTTTAAAAAATCATAAGAAAAAATCCATATTGAATTGCTGACTTTTTATTTCTCAATTGCATAGCTGCATATGTTTACTTTAAAATTTGTGAAAAACAAAAAAAAAAAAGCCTACTTTTTGAGATATGAGCTTTAAAGTAAACTAAGGAAAAGAGAAAAGTTATTAATTTTAAACTTACTTATTTCAATTATTCAATTATTTTCCTTTTTACTTGCAAAAATATACTTAAGTCGGATGAAATTTGTGGCACCTATTCACAAAACATTGACACCAATACCAAAACTACGTGAAAAAGCCTCAAAATTCAACCGCGCATAACTCCGATTCAGAGTACTCAAAAAATAAAAGCAGAAATTACTTTTTGCCTTTCGTCAATGCCAACAAAATATCAAAATTTCAGATTTTTTAAAAATCAAAAATTTAAAAATCAACAAAAAATGTACGTTTTCAAAATAATAGCCCTATTTATGAATTCATAAAAATAATAAAAATCTCTTTATACGAATTTCAAAAAATTGATCTATAACGCAGTTTTTTAAAGTATATTGCTACTGTGTTTGCAACTTGCATTCGAGTCATCAACGGTATTTTGCTTTGATCAATGTTTTTTTTGAACATAATTTTTTTAAGAAATTAAAAATAACGTATGAAAGATAGTATAACCTGAAGGCTGAAACAATTACATTTGTATATCAAAATTATATGTATTGGAATTTTATCATCTTCACTAAACATGTTGTCGGTTTGGAATTGTATATAATACATGTTTCTAAAATTAAGTGAAGACTTAATACTTGTAACTTGATACTTGATAAAATCGATCATATAGATTTAAAGCTCACAATTACCAGACGGAAATCGCATAAATTCTATACAAAGAAGCATAGCTTATGTATGATTAAACACGGATGGCAATCATGATAAATAAAATATTTAAAAATGGTGGCACTTAGCCGATAGTGATTTGCAAACGGCAACAATGCGCATTAATACCAATGAATTTGCTTAGCTTTTCTCAGAAAGATTTGAAAAATTTAAACTTGTTAATTGACTTTAGTCCCTGCTATTGGCATATTTTAAAATTGGCATATTTTTAAAATACACATTCAAAATATTTGTGGATTGAAATGTCAACCGGGACGCCGTGCAACATCATCTCGAGCACGACCAACCGCATATTCTTTTTCTTACAGAAACACAAGTTTCTGAAAACTATCCCTATGACGTAACACTAAATCCCAAATATAGGCTTGAATCAGCTTTTAAACTCCATCAAGGTGTATGTGCATACATTCATGAGAGTGTTGCATATAAACGCTTTCCAAATTATGAAGTACATGGTGATGGCTACAGTACAGTAGTATTAAAGGTTTGTCTACCTGAAATTTCTTTTTTCACAATAGCTCTATACCGGTCCCCAAACAAACATAATCCCAATTTTTTTAATGACTTGACTAATGTTGTCGACGAAATTAGAGCACAATTTCAAAGTTGTGAGGTTATCGTTACCGGTGACTTCAACGTCCACAACAAATCGTGGTTGGAACTTTCCAAAATGACCGACGACAACAATGGAAGGCAGGCAGAAATATTTGCTGCATCGCACGACCTGACGCAGATTGTAAAAAGCCCAACTTTCACTCCTCGTAATGGCGGTGATAAAAGTTTTCTCTTAGACCTTTATCTCACATCTATGCCAAATATTACGAGTGTCGATGTCGATAAGGGTAGTATTGGAAATTCTGACCATTATCTAATCACATCAGTTATCAAAACTAATTTGCTACAAACTAGAGTTCCCAAATCCCGTAAAATATTTCACTTTTCAAAAATGGACACCAATGGTCTCCGAAGTTTTTTTCAAGGTTTCCCTTTTGATCGTCATTGTTTTTATACTGACGATGTAAGTGTTTCTGCTCAAAACTTTACTGAAACCATTCAATTCGGTATTAAAAAATTCGTTCCCTTTTCAATAATGAAACCCCAACAAAAATATTTGTTTTCGAAAGCAGCCAAATTGGCTCTTAGAAACAAACGTAGATCATTTAATATTTGGATTCATAAAAAGAACACTGTTAATCGATCCCAATATTTAAAGGCTAATAAAATATCAAATCAGATAATTGAAAACGAAAAAGCAGAGATTGACAGAGCGAAAGCGGCAAAACTTTCGAGTATGTCAATTTCTGACAAAAGTTTTTACAGTGCCATTAATTCTTTAAATTGTGGTACTAAATCTTCTATCCCTCCTATCATTGATGGTGACTCAATCATTACTGACCCTGCAAGGAAAGCTACATTGTTCGCGGAACGCTTTGCTTCAAATTCAACAGTTTTAGAAACTCCTAAAGAAATACCCCAAATCCAGTCTTCAGGAGTTAATATGAAACAATTACATTTCAAACCCAAAATTGTCGAAAAACTTTTAAGGGGGTTAAACAACAACAAAGCTTCTGGTCTGGACAACATTCCTCCTGTTATTCTAAAAACATTTTCAAAAGAACGCACCAACCCTCACCAAAATATTTTATAACTCCTATAAATCTGGTATTTATCCATCCTGCTGGAAGCTGGCCAATGCCCAGCCTGTCCCAAAAAAAGGAACGAAATGTGATATTTCAAATTATAGACCAATAGCCTTACTCCCAGTCATGTCTAAAATATACGAGCACTATATTAATTCACACATATCCAAATTTTTGGAAGACAACCATTTGATATCTGACAGCCAATACGGTCTTAGAAACAAAAGATCAACAACCGATCTATTGAACTATGTGGCACATATTTGGAATAGCATACTTGAGAAAGGTGGTGAAACGTACGTGATCGCATTAGACATCTCAAAAGCATTTGATCGAATTTGGCATGTCAACTTGATCAACAAGCTCGTTGCGTACGGTTTTCATCCCGCAGTCGTGAAGTTGATTCAAAATTTTCTGTCTAACCGATACATCTCGGTATCTATAGATGGTTTTTCTTCTGAGTCCAAATTAATTAACGCTGGTGTACCCCAAGGCTCAGTTTTATCTCCCACTTTATTTTTAATTTATATCAACGAACTGTTGCAAATCACCAGTAACCCAATAAATAGTTTTGCAGATGATAGTACACTGCACAAGTCATTCGTCCCCCTATCTTCAAAGGGTAAAATGCATGAACGAATAAATCCCGTCCGGAGAGACCCTGCCATAAATGTAAACGAGGACCTAAAAAAAGTCGCCGATTGGGGTGACAAAAATTTGGTCAATTTTAATTCCACCAAAACACAGCTATTGATTGTTTCCAGATCAAAGACCGAGTTTCCCAACGATATTTCAATTAATATGTGTGACGACCAAATAGACGAATGTGAAAGCATTCGTTTATTGGGAGTCACAATATCCAATGACTTACTCTGGAACGATCATATAATGGCCATGGCAAAGAGCGCGTCAAGAAAACTCGGCCTCCTCAATAGATGTAAAAAATATTTTACTTCGCATCAATTACTCCACATTTAAAAGTCCTATATTCGTCCCTGTATGGAGTATTGTTGTCAAGTTTGGGGCGCTGCATCTGTTACTATCCTGGCTCTTTTGGACTCTGTTCAAAAGCGAGCTACACGAATTGTTGGTGATCGAGATTTAACATTAGGTCTTGATTCCCTGCAACATCGTCGCACTATTGCTGATCTCGTTGTTTTTTATAAATATCGTCACCAGCAGTGCTCGGATGAAATCAGGTCCATAATGCCTCAGACATATGTTTTTCCCCGTTTTACTCGTCAATCGGTTTGTGCGGGCAGTCGAACTGTCGAGATTACTCACTGTCATAGTAATAGAATGCAAAGAGATTTCTTTGTGCGTACATCGTACACATGGAATGCTTTGCCCGAATCAATAGTCTCGAGTGCCTTCAATCCACAAAGATTTAAAAAAAGCGTCCACCCTTACCTCAAGACGCATGTTCTTGTGGGACCTATGTCTTAAAGGGTATCTATGTGTTGCTGTGACACATTTTGTAATTCCTACTACACAACACTTCTTATTAAAAAAAAAAAAAATATGAGTGCTATTTTGACAATTATTTGGTTTACATTGTGAGGTTAGTGTGTGTAGTTAGTGGTTTATCGTTCTGACTTGTTTCTCATTTATTCTACTAATACGATCCAAATACTACTAATACGATATCAATTGATTGCGATTGCCAATGAAGATTTCACTTCTGCCGTGCGGTCTTAAGCACACTCTCTGTTTTATTAAAAATTATTTTTGATGTTATTTGTGCTTTTTGAATGTTTGACTAATTATTTAATGATCATACATACAAAGTTTTACTGTTTTATTATCTTTACAAGCATATTCTTCACATACTACGCCATGTAGCTAACGTCAAATAGAACTACATTATTATTTTATTTAAAAGAATATTGAGCCAAAAATGAGCTTGCACATATGTGAGCCAGAGGACAAGTTTAAATTTATACATTTTGAACAAAAACATAAAAATAAGCAAATAAAGAAGCGTGTATATGTTTGTTTTTAAGAAAAATTATAGCAGGAAAAACCCAGGTTGACACTTTTATAAAATATTGAACACATTTAGATTTATATGTTCCCAGATGGTAAAGTATGGCTATATAATGACGACGAACAAATTCATGAACGTAAGTTGAAAACAAAGTGTTAAGCGAAAAATAGTAGAAATATAACCCAGAATTAGTTTAAAAACATAATAAAAACGGAATTGTAAATACAAGCAGTATTCTGATAGAGTATTCTGAAATCAACTTTTGGCTGTCTAAGAAGAAACATCATTATTCAGAGTATTCGTGTTTTAAAATGAATGCGATTCAGTTCCTTTTCTTACACTTTTGAGCTCTTTCTGACGTTGTAATGAAGAAATGCGGACACCGGATTGAAAGGCCAGCAATGAGCAAATTGCAAAATCAAAGTAATTTAAAAATTTTCATTTGGCACGCTATGCGAGAGATTGTCCAGAAAATATATTTTTGGTATGATATAAGCAAGGTCCATTTGTGACCACTGCTATCATGTTCAAAACTATTTATTGTGTTAATTGTTATTTTCAACACTTCGATTATGTAGATCAAAACTGTAAAAAGAACTCAGTTGTCGGCACACCACCGTTAATTAATTTAGAATCAACGCAAAATTATATTAAAAGTACAATTCAAAATAATATCTTACCAGTATTTCCTTAAACAAATTCACTGATTTAATCTACTCGTATTTACTATTTTGATCAAATTTACATCTTATGTTTCCTTTTCCCATATGCATAAATCCTCCAAAACAACGGCAAGCTCAAAAGCTTCATAATTATATGTTAAATAACAGACAGAATGTTACATGCATGACTAAGTTCAATGTTTTAATTATTAATTAATTTTAAATAACAAAATTACAAAATCAACAATCAATTGCGAAATAATTTATAAAAAAAAACAAGTAAAAAATTTGACATTGTGCTTTTTTTATTAACGTTGTAAGCTTTTGTTCGTTTATATATGTATCTAACTATTTCAAAGTTCAACGATCTTATTAACAAAAAGATGTCCTTCGCATAATTTTTATATTTTAAAATTTAAAGTAACGAATAACTTTTTTTAATTTTGATTTGCCATTCACTTTGAAGGTTCTATCTAAAAATAATTTAATATTATAAAAATTGAGGTTATGATTATTTATATGTTGTGTTGCTGTTAATTTGATGTGTGTGAATGAATGAATATATTTTTGTTTTTAGTTATGAAGTTTTTAGCGACTGATCTGTGAGGCGAGATTAAGCAAGGAGACTAATTTTGGGAAGGGTGGGAGGCTGCTATTGATCGAAGGTCTGCAGAGTCGCAAAAGCGAGTGAAAAATAAAATAATATAATATATTATTTTATTTTTCACTCGCTTTTGCGACTGAAGATATTATCATAAAATATTATATCTTAAAATATTTCACCGACAAAACAAAACAATAATCTATTAGATGAAGGATGGGTGCATGAGGGGGTGAGGGGAGGAGGTGGTGAGGGAGGTTGCGGGGGTGGGTGATATTATTGATCGAAGATCTGCAGGGTCGCAGAAGCGAGTGAAAGAAAATTTTAATTTGCTGGGGAGTTATACAACCCCTTAAAAGCATCTGTAGATGTAGTTGTTGATTATCGAGAGGTAGATGATGAACATTTAGAAAACATTTTCGATTAATTATAGAATTACTATATTAATAAAATTATAATTATCAAAATTATTCGATAATTTTGTTTTATTTTTGCTAATTTTGCTAGCCATATTTGAAATTTTTTTGTATGAAATATTTATTTTTTTTCAAATGCCCATATCTTTTTTTTGAAGTGCTTTCGCACTTTTTTTTAATCAATAATTACTTCTTTATACTTAAATAAATAATTAAAAGTAAAAAAAAATTTTATGAATAGCTGCTAAGCTAAGATATGGCCAAATATTGATTCCCTTCACAATCGTTGCACTGTTGCTGATTCTGTTGTTTTTTAAAAATATTTTTACCAACAGTGATCGTAATGCATTCGAGCCACAATACCACAAATATATTTATTTTTCTGTGTTTATCGTCAGTCGGTTAATGAAAATGGTCAAATTGTGAAGATAATAGAGAACTGGGCCCATTGAAAACACCAATGGATCAGTAGAGGCAGACCGCGCACCTAGCGAAGTTGGAATCCTGGAACTAGTCGCAGGATGTGTGTTTGAGGAAGTGTACCTGTAACTCCAGCACAAATAAACAGTATGCGCGTGTCGCTTAAACAAAAACGAATCAGGAAGAGAACACATATGATAAAGAATAGACACTGGCGACCCCATCACCGAAAAAGCCGTGACCGTCACGAACACCCCATTATTTTATCTTATTTAGTTAAGACACATATTATAAAAAACCCTATGTGCACAAAACAAATATAAGAAAACATATATATATATATATGTATATATATATATATATATATATATATATATATATATATATATATATATGTATATATATATATATATATATATATATATATATATATATATATATATATATATATATATATATATATATATATATATTTATATATATATATATATATATATATATATATATATATATATATATATATATATATATATATATATATATATATATATATATATATATATATATATATATATATATATACATATATATATATATATATATATATATATATATATATATATATATATATATATATATATATATATATATATATATATATATATATATATATATATATATATTTATATATATATACATGTAAACTCACCCCATAATTGATATGGATCCCACTCCTCATTCCTTGGAAATTAACGGATCATCTTAACATTTTACCCACGTATAATGAAAAAACTTGTATTGTAAAAAAATAATTATATTTAATATATTTGGTTATATTAAATCCAGTAACACAAATTTGCAGTTTTGTTTCCTTAAGTAGGTTTTACATTACATATAGTTGATTAAAAAAATTAAGTAACATTCTATTAGTTATGGCCTATGGGTGATATTTTAATTTTTTGTAACTCAACAGTTTTCATTTAGCCACGCAAAACAAAAAGAAATACTAAAAAACGAACCAACAATCTTGAGGTTATGTTTTGGGTTCATTCAATTTTTATTTCTTTTTGAAAAAAAACTTAAATAATTTTTGCTATATGTCCTATAGTCCCCACATAAACAAATTGATTAATTCTCTATAACTAAATTTGGCTAATTTTAACTTAACCATTGTACAAACTAACCATTGTACAAACAACCTGTAGATGAGATATTGTATCTCGAAACATGTAGTAAAGCTAATAAAAAAAAATTGAAATAAAAATAAATTTGCATTTTAAATTAAAAATATTTATTTTAAAAAAGTAAAAAATTTTGTTTTATTTTTTTTTTGTTTTGAGTGAGTTTAAGAATTTACAATTTTTTAAAAAAAATTCAAAAAATAATTTATACTTATAATTTTAACTTGATCATCTCTTTCTGAAACGATTAATTGTAATCCTTTTACTTTACATGATTGCTTCTTTTACTTTACAATGATTAATCCTTTTACTTTACAATGCCGTGTGCGTTTTGGATTTTTTTTGTACTAACACAATTGAACTATTTAAAAATTGATTTTTTTCTCTTATTTCTCTGATGAGATTAACATTTACTATTATACCACTACGATTAAAATTACATAAAACAAAAAAAAATAACTATTGATTTATTAGATTTACTAGATTCTTTATTTTTAATCTAAGGATTGGCCGTTATTATCAATCAATAAGGCATTCCAGATTTTTTTTGTTAATCCCGACTTATCTGTCACATTAGTCAATGCCAACCCATTAACATTATAATGACAACTCCTCATTTCATCGGTGGGATTCTCAAATTTATAATTATAAGAAACATCGAAAATAATGCGTTCGTAATCTACGTTTTGTAATAATGAATAATATTGTTGCGTGAAAATGTAGAAATCACAGTCGCAACTGATAAAAACATCCTCATAACAAGATCCCACATTGTTATAGGGACAGAAGACATATGCTTTTCTTGTTCAAACTGTGTAAAAATGGAATTATTTTTTGGAATCAAAAGTTTCGAGTGACTTCCAACTATAAAGTGTAAAATACTGCTTCTAGCTGTCTAGAAATCAGCTTTTAACAAAAATATTATATCTAGTAATTGGCTCTGATTACGGGTACCTAAAGCCGGTTTGAACCCAGAGAATGGGAGTGAGTGAAGTGTCAGAGCGACTAGATCTTAAATTCGCGCCAGGAATCACGAACCAGACAATAAAGCTAAACAAGTGGAGCTACATAAATGTTTGGTACTCCTCCGTACAAAATAATCAACTACAACAAAAAACAAATCAAGCAAAACTCAACAAAAACTCACTACCCGAGCAACTAGATTTTTTTTCACATTCCATTATTAATTCCACTCGACTTAACTAGCTCCATCACTAAACTCCATAATCCATATAGCAAAACTTCACTCTACATCACAGAACACCAACTACTCCTTCCAACAAAAACTAAAAACTGACTCACTTAGAAAATAGAAAGATTTCCCAGACCAGAAATCTTGAATCAGCATAAAAGTATTATTTTCTTGGCATCACAAGAAAATGAAGTTTTTTTTAATTTTATTCTGTTATAAAGCAGCAACAATTTCATGCATATGTTTGTTCCATTTATTCTAATAATCGGCAATATAAGCTCGGATAGCAGCAATTACGCAATCTGACTCGTTCTGAAGCGTTTGCTTGTGGAGAGTATTTGGGTGTAAAATATGATGAACCCCATAAAGTTGGAGTAAATCTTGAAAAGGGTTGGATTCAAACTGACAACCGTTGTCGGAAAACAGTGTTTCGGGAGTACCCAAACATAGAGAAAATTCATTTTTTCAGGTACTGAGTTAGTTTCACAGCAGTAGCAAATTTAAATGGTTCAAGCATGACAAATCGACTGAACTTATCTAAGACAATTAGAATGTACTTGTTGCCAAGTTTTGATAGCGTGTAAGGTGCAAGAAAATCGACATAGATATGTTGCCATGGTTTTTCGACTTCGATAAATGATCCCATTTTGGGTCATATACTAAAGCTTACAGGTTTAGTCATTTAACACGTATCGCATGAACCAATGTAGGTTTTAACAGCATAAGCCATCTTGGGCCAATAAAAAGATCGTTGTAAAATATTCAAAGTCTTTGCAACTCCAAGATGGCCTGATTTCGGTGAATTATGGGCTTGAAGGAGAAGATCTAGGCTTAACGATGAAGGTACAATTTCCAAGAAGAGATCAGTGTTCAATTCCGTGGGAATTGGGCAGAAGAAAACTTTACCATTTCGTACACATATGTTGATATTTCCACTTGCATTTTGTACCTTTTTATAAGTGCTAGATAGTCATCACTTTTAAATGCCTCAGAATCCAAATCTACATGTAATGGCAGGACAGTCTCATTGGTTGGTATGAGGGAGTCTATAAAAACTGTCGAGAGTGCATCAGGATCAATATTATCACTTCATTTGAGATATTCGATTTTAAAATCAAAACTTTGGAGCTTTAAACTCCACCGCGCTAAACAACCGGATAAATCCTTTTGATTCATAAGCCATTTAAGACTGGCATGATCGGTGATAATAGTGAACCGATAACCTTCGACATATGAATAAAACTTTTTCACAGACATTACGGCAGCTTGACACTCTAACTCGGTGATGCTGTAATTTCGCTGGGCTTTGTTAAGCTTATCGGAGTAAACGCGATTGGATGTTCAATATTTTCAGCCGAACGCTGAAAGAGAACACTTCCAACTCTTGCTTTGGAAGCATCGCATTGAATAAAAAATTCTTCGGAAAAATCTGGGTTAGTTAAAACGGGAGCTGAAACAAGAAAGAATTTTAAGGACTCAAATGATTTTTGCGCAACATCATTCCTTCGAGGAGTAGCCGATGTTTTTAAAAGATCAAACAATGGACTTGCTACCTATGAGTAATTTGCAATAATACGTCGATACCATCCAGTCATACCTAAAAAGCGACAAATTTGTCGTGATGTTTTCGGGACTGGAAAGTTAACAACTACTCCGACTTTGGTTGGGTCAACACGAATGCAATCATCACGTAACCATAAGAAAAATTTGCTCTTTTCAACATTAATGGTTAATCCAGCGTTGTGTAACAGACTAGCAACCTCAGCAATTAGAGATATGTGCTCTTCAATGGTTGATGAAGCAACTAAAAGATCATCTGAGTCCATCATGCAAATGATGCGGAATGACTTTGTGCATTACCTTACACATAGTCTGAGGAGAATTACAATGTCCAAAAGGCATAACAGTAAATTGATACAACGACCGCAAAAGCTGTTTTATCCCTTGATGCCTTTACAAGAGAAATCTGCCAAAATGCATCTTTCAAATCAATACTAGATATGTATCTAGTTTGAACCAAACGGCTTAACAGGGCTTCGGTTAAAGGTAACAGGTAAGAGTATTTCACGGTAAACTTGTTTACTTTTCGTGCATCAAGACATAAACGTACTTTGCCATTTTTCTTTTTAACTAATTTAACAGGAGAACTCCACACACTATCACTATCTTCAATTACACCTAGATACAGCATTCAATCAAGTTCCTGGTACATTTATAGCTTGTAATTCACGCCAATTCTTCAGCTTCTTAAACTTTTAAAAGTATTCTTCTGGAAGATCCTTTCAACATTTTATCAAATACAGTATTCAATTTACAGGCAATCTAAATTTCACAAAATCCAGTGATCTATTTTCAGTTAATCAAAACAATTCTTTTTAATGATACAATATAACAATGGAACTTTTTTAATTAAAGAAAAATGAAAAGTTTTTATATTTTTGGAAAAATTAGAATGAAATTTGGAAAAACAAACTTTATACGAAAAAAGAAAAACCAGAACTCTATATAAAACTATTTTGTTTTTTATAAATTTTAAACGATAAAAAAATCGCTTGCTACATTTGAAATTTTGAAAACATTTTTTTTAATTTAAATGTTCCTAGTGCCATCGAAGATGAAACGATAGAAATAAAGAAATTAAGTAGAGTTGAGGAGGAAAGAAGGAAAGAGTTTTGCTTAAGTAGTTGTAGCGAATAAGAAAAAGTTTGAAGATGTTTAGACAACTGTACCATTTGAAGGAGAAAAAAAAATTATGGGTCTTACAAATTTGGAGTTCTGCAAAAAAAAAGAAAAGAAACGAACAATTATGGAGTTATGGTAACACGAGTGGAGATATAGGTCTGACAGAGCTGAGTTGCCTGAGACCAATATTTGTGGAGATGTGTACCATAGGTTAAAAGGTTCGTTTAAAATACGAGAAGCAGAAAAGTAACGTCGGTGATGCTGAATGTCTGACAGAACAAAATTGACTGAGACAATACCAGCATGTACAAACGTGAATATTAGTTCATTTTTCGAAAAGTAGCTGTTAAAAGCAAAAATAAGCAGAAATTTATCGTCAGCAAAGGAGTGCATATGGTTACACAAGTTTGGTAAAGTCTGACAGTCTGACCAATGTTTACCTTGGAGACGTGTACCATAGAAAAAGATCGCTTTAGGAAGAAATATCTGATTAACGACGAAATTTCGTTTTAAATATCTATAAGAACCATACCTGTTCGTCAACAGATAAATGGTTAACGTCAGAAGATGTTCATGTTGTAAAAACATATGGGTAACGTTGGAGATATTCCTTTAAGATCAGATATTTGGAGGTTCTGCTTAATTAGATGAAATCTGATTTTTATATCCATAAGGACCATATCTGTTTTGTCAACAGGTAGATGGTCAACGTCAGGAGATGTTCATGTTATGGTAACATATGGGTAACGTTAGGGATAGAAATTAAAAAATCAGAAAATTCGAAAAATTTGTTTTTGTCAATAAGTTAAGGAGATTGGAGCGGGTCTTACGAGGGAAGAAGGTGATTAATTCGGCCCATGAGTAACGGAGAATGAAGTGGGTCTTACGAAGGAAAGATTTGTGAAGCTTCGGCTCATGGGTAAAGGAGAATGTAATGGGTCTTACGAAGGAAGGAGATCTTAAACTTCGGCCCATAGTATCGATTTAAAAACAAAAAGAAAATTTTATAAAATTAGTCACACTATAAGAAGTTGGCGTGGTTTCAAAGCCGAAAATAAGAATTTGGAGAGAAAAAAAAATGTGTCACTAGGAGGAAACAAGATTATTGCTAAATAGGAGAAATGACTAGCAGGAAGAATATGTGATCACTGTGACTGATCACTACGAAAAGAGTGTTGTGTTGCTGTGAAAAAAAGAATATTATAATAAAATTAAATTTTTTACAATAAAATGCAGTAAGCACTAATTTAAATTAAGAAGGAGAAAAGAAATTGAATTGAATTATAAATTTGATACTTCTTACAGTTAACTCCATTGGAAGGTTTGTTCATTGTCATGGTCACCAAAATATAGCTTGTAATTCACGCCAATTTTTCAGCTTCTTAAACTTTTAAAAGTATTCTTCTGGAAGATCCTTTCAACATTTCAATACAGTATTCAATTTACAGGCAATTGGAAAAACAAACTTTATACGAAAAAAGAAAAACCAGAACTCATATATAAAACTATTTTGTTTTTTTATAAATTTTAAACGATAAAAAAATCGCTTGCTACAATTAAAATTTTAAAAATATTTTTTTTAATTTAAATGTTCGCCACACATTAAAGATTAAATTGCAGGATAAATAGAATAAAATCTTTGTTTGATTAGCTCAGCATCTGTAAAATTGATTTTGTGCTGAAGCAAGTGGTACCTAACTCGTACCTAACATGTGTTGATAAATATTAAAATGGTGGCAAATGTTTGCGAAATAACCGAAAGTTGTGACTTTTGCAATTAATGATAAATCCTAACCAATGAAATAAAATTGCATTGTCAATCCAACTCCTAGAATAGTTTTCACTTACCATTATAAATCTTAGATATTATGTCATCGATTTTAATATTTTACATGATTTAGGTAGAAAATTGATGAGAGACTCAGTTGATAAAAATTTTAAAATATTGAAACTGTTAATATTACTTGAAGGTTTCATTTGATGTTTAGAGGTTTTTTGACACCCAATCAATTTAATATTATATTATGAAAAGATTAACATAACCTAATCTTTATTGATATACATACTAATTTTTATATTAAGAATCACGAGATTTTCGCTAGAAAATTCAGGTAAAGTGTGCCAGGCCAGTGAATGTCAATATCTCTATTTTGCTTTCATTTATTTGTCAGTCGTATATTCATATTATTTTTAAATAAAATGTGTTGTGTAGTGTAATAGAAATTACAATAGGTGTTACAACACATATTAATTTTTAGGTCCACAAAAAACTGCGTTCTAAGGTGTTGGTGAACTCATTTTTTTAACTTACCCATATGGTCAGTTCTTGCTTTTTTATGAATGGGTAGCTAAATCTCGTTACATAATAAATCCATTAAGCCAGTGGTATGGTATAATCAATAAGCACGCTTTTTATCAAAGTTTTATCAAAATGTATTTATAAAACTGAAAAAATGATCCTCGCCACTTAATTTAATACACCCTAAAAGCTCATCAAATTTTACTGATGTTTATTACTTCATAAGTGTAGGCTGTAGAGTAGGTAAAGACATCTATAGATTTTTTTCCGCTAGTCAATTTCGCTAAAAAAAAATTCGCGTGAGTGTAATATTTTGAACATTTTCTCATGTCTATAATATCTCGGTCTTTCAGACTTCTTCGGTCTGATAAATTGTTGAAGCAAAAATATCGAATTGAAATTATTGCACCCCAATTCGTCGATATTACTAAAATAAGTTTCAATTCAAACAAAAATGCACATACTTGGCTCTCTCCTTTAACATTATTTTAATTTCTTTCGATTTCATCAATATCAAAAAAAAATCTTTTGTTACCTTTTATTACATTTCTCACCTGCTTTTCGACACAATTTTTATTTATATAAAACTTATAAAAAAATATTGTAATATAAACTTTCGTAAAGGCAACAACATTTAATATTAAAGTAAGGAGGGGAAAGTAGTTGATCAGTCTATTTCCAATTTCGTGTTTTTTTTTGTATCATATTTTATTGTTTTCATGTCGCAAAAGCAGGTTGATTTGTCTATTTGTGCTTTGTAGTTTTTTGTTGTGGATTTTCATTTTTGAGGGTTAGTTTTGACTGTAATTACGTTTTTTATGTGTAGTTGGCGATGGACTATAAGGTGATACAAAAGATTTTATTTCAAAATTGGATTTGATGTTTTTTACGTCTTATAGTGTTAAAAGTATTGGTTATCCTAAAGTCGATATTACGTTTCCGTTATTTAAAACTAGGAAGGCTGAATACTGAAACCATTTAAAACGCATGGAAGGATCAGTTTTTATTGATTTGTAAACTTTTTTAATTTTTGAACTACGGGTGCGGGGTAAGACAACACGACATACTTCAGTCCCTCTATTGACATGTGAATAAATATTAGACTAGCAATATTGGTGAAATATCATTAGTCAATGTGATTATTGGCAGTAACATTTTAGTTTTGTTCCTGCAAATTTTTAAAAAAGTTATTTAAATAAGAACAAAATCTCTATTTGTATTAACTGTCTGCCGGTCCATTTTTAAAAACGATTTGTTCCTGTTTACTACAGGACTGCCGTTTTTATTTTCTATATCTTCTTTCCCATTTTCAAAGATTTATTTTTGAAAAATGACCTAGATTCGAACTTGTAAATTCACTGGAATAATTGTTTTAAAAAATTCAATTCAACAAAAATCAATCTGCCAGTCACCTTGTTAAGAAAACATATCTATTATATTGAACAGCTAATAACATATTTATACATATAAAATACGTAAATTCAATATTCAATAAAATTTGTGGCAGGTAAAATTGAACAACCACATATTTTTTTTTTTGTCATGTCAAATCTATTTAGTCTAACGAACCAAAATTCCACTCATATATCAAATACAAAAAAAATTAGACAAAATGATAGTAAGGAAAATCGAAAGTAAATTAAATATTTATTTAAGTTTTTTGTCCTTAGTGAATTTTTTGTTAATGTGTAATAGTTATTAAATTATTAAGTATGAAAAAGGAAGGATGAATGACGCAATTCGATGAAAACTAAATTGCCTAATTTTCCAAGTATATTGGAAAACTTTTTTGTTATGATTTTACAGTCCATGACGGGCTATAGATAAGTTGATGCACAACAAAACCGAAATTTTGTCAGGTGGTTTTTATTAAAGTTCCTGTCATTGATTTTTATAAGTTTGAGATCAAGGGTGTTAATGCGGTACAATTTATGTTTACCTGATTTCAGCTATTAATGGACACGCATAGAACAAATTAAACTTCCTGACAAAGACATTTTCTTCAGTAGATATCACTCAGTAGATATCACCTTCTCCGGATTTACTGACTTGAATATTTTGTATTGATTTATTCCCCTAAATATCATTAGTTCATTAGTTGTATCTCTATATAACAGCTCAACAAGCGTTACCTTAAAAGCTTCTTTTGTGTTCGAGGTAAAGCTAGAAACACAACACGGGCGAAATCGCCCGAAATATGATTTTCTGATGTTTTCGTGTTTCTGAGGTTGTAATCGTGTTGTTTTGAGTTGTCAACTGAATTTTCAGTTTATGTTCAAAGTTCGATTTTATTCATTTATATATTTTCATAATTTGTATTTTGTATTTTATTTTTAAAATTAGTTATTAGTAAATTATTATTATTTATTTATTAGTAAAAATTAGTTATTTTTAAAATTGAAATTTGTGAAATTCATTTTGACAAAGAACAATTAGTATGTATCTTAGTTTATGCAATTTTATTTTTGACAGCTTTTCACGCTGACGCCTTTGTTGTGGCTACAACAGCGAAATTTTAGACGTTTTTTTTTATCGTCCGACATTATCGTCCGTGTTGTGTTTCTACCTTAAGATCGGTAGAACTTTCTTCATTGGATTTTGATACTTTTCTACTTAGATTAGTCAACCGAATCGAGTAGTTCAACATTTTACCAGTGTCCATCACAGATAACTTTTGATGCTACCAAATTAACGTTTTCTTATAAATCGAAACAAAAACATAAAATAAAACTTTTCATTTTTAAATAGATATTTAAGAAATTTTTAATTAATTCAATGAATTATTTGTGTTATTACATCACTCCGATGGAAGTTATCCCATCATGAATAATAAGACTGAATCTAGCAAAATATGGTGTGCAATTTATGAAATTTTTTTGCTATCCACAAAATTGTCGATCGATCTAGTTTCGAACCGATAATAACTTTTTATTACACTCTAAAAAAGTATATCATTCTTATCAGGGCTAGCCGACTAGATACACTACCAAAAAAGTTAACGCTATATAAACCAAAATTGGTCTACTGCTCTAGCGAGGTATAAGAAAACAAAAAACTTTCATAAACATATATTTATTAGATTCAGGTTTAGTCAATTTATTTCTCTAGTTGATCACTGTTGTTGTTATACTCTAACCAAGTTAGAATTGGATAACAAACTTGTATCGGCGAGAAGAAGATGACCATCTTCACTTGTGTCTATCGCCACATTATCTACAATTAATTCAATGAATTATTTGTGATATTACATCACTTCGATGGAAGTTATCCCATCATGAATAATAAGACTGAGCTTTTGTTAGATTCAGTCTTATTATTCATGATGGGATAACTTCCATCGGAGTGACGTAATATCACAAATAATTCATTGAATTATTTGTAGATAATGTGTCGATAGACACAAGTGAAGATGGTCATCTTCTTCTCGCCGATACAAGTTTGTTATCCAATTCTAACTTGGTTAGAGTATAACAACAATAGTTATTAACTAGAGAAAATAATTGACTAAACCTGAATCTAATAAATATATGTTTATGAAAGTTTTTGTTTTCTTATATTTCGCTAGAGCAGTAGACCAATTTTTTAATATCAAAAAAATAAAAAAAAATAATAATTTTTGATAAATTTTCTTATTAAATTTGGTAGAAGGCACATCTAATTATGACAGAAGGAACAAAAATTTATGACAGAAGTTTTTTTAAACGCCAAAGTAATATTTATATTAATTTTTTTTTTTTTTTTTTAACGGCGTTCATGCTCCATGTAGAAGCGTTGCCAGGCTAATCAGCTTCGAATATTCACCACGGTCATTCGCAACAGCGACATAATTACCATGGCAGCCGATTTTTTTAAGGTCGTTTATTACGTCAGTCTCCCATTGTAGTCGTGGTCTACCTCGCGGTCGCCCACTCTCTGGGGTACTAACGTACATTTTTCTAATCATTCCAGACTGTGAATCGGCTCGTAGAACATGCCCAAACCAAGCAATTCTATTAGAACGGATACAACCTATTATATCAGGACCCTCAAGAAGGTCTCTGATCTCAAAGTTATATCGGGTTCTGTACTCTCCATCGTCTGTCTTAAGTGGACCAAAAATGTAGCGTAGGATCTTACGCTCAAATACAGATAAATGCGATTCGTCATTTTTTGTAAGGGTCCACGTTTGTGACCCATACATCACAACCGGTCTAATCAATGTCTTGTATAACTTGAGCTTGGTGTTAGTTGATACATACGGAGATCCAAGGAGAGGTTTGATTGAGTAGAAAGTTCGATTACCTGCAGCGATTCGAGCTTTTATATCTGTAAGTATGCTGTTATTTGAGTCAAGCATTGATCCCAAATATTTAAAAGATTCAACTCCCTCAATTCGTTCATCGCCGCACATCAAATCTTTCTTCTCAGCCTCTCTTGAAACATTCATATGTTTGGTTTTATTGTAATTAATTTGAAGACCAATTTTTCTAGCTCCACTCTCAAGCGACTTGAAAGTCTCACTCATAACAGCTTCACTTCGGCCGAGGATGACAACATCATCAGCGTATGCAATCATCTG
The DNA here is from genome assembly GCA_963693315.1 of Diogma glabrata. Taxonomy (NCBI): domain Eukaryota; kingdom Metazoa; phylum Arthropoda; class Insecta; order Diptera; family Cylindrotomidae; genus Diogma; species Diogma glabrata. The sequence continues at coordinate 8,816,965 of OY856187.1, read as the reverse complement.
TACTGAGTTTATTGACAAGATATTGTTGTTAGTCGGTAGTTTCTTTTGACGGCACACATATTCCAAGGCTAAATTAAAAAGTATAGGAGAGATAGCATCACCTTGTCTTAACCCGGAGTCGACTTTAAAAAACCTTGATATTTCGTTCTCTACTCGTACACAGCATTGAGAGTTCTGTACTGTCATTTTGCATAGTGATAGCAGTTTACCAGGAATTCCCATTGACACCAGAGCAGACCATAGAGTCTCTCGTTCGGGAGAGTCGTAGGCCTGCCTGAAATCAATGAAGAGTTGGTGCACTGGTATGTTGAACTCTCGGCACTTTTCCAAAATCATCCTTATCGAGAAAAGTGCATCGGTGGTACCTCGGCCCCGCCGGAAGCCACACTGATATTCTCCAAACAGTTGTTCAGCAAAAAGATTGATTTTGGATAGCAAAATGTAAGAAAAGATCTTATATGCTGTGCAGAGTAGAGCGATTCCTCTGTAGTTTGCACATTGTAGGCGATTACCTTTTTTATGGATTGGTATCAGCATAGCTGTGTTCCAGTCCTGTGGCATGACTTCAGTCCTCCATATCATTTGAACAAGTTCAAACAATCTTAAGGATAGAGTTTCACCACCATGTACAATCATTTCGAATGTTATATCGTCGATACCAGGTGCTTTATTGCATTTTAATTTTGACAGCGCCCCATCGAATTCCTCTTTGGTGGATTCGTCTACATGTACCTTTGACGCACGAATAAGCTTTGCTCGTCGCCCGACTTGTTTCTGGTCACTTAAGTTGAGAAGATTCTCAAAATAAGCGGCCCAAGTATCTAAAATATTTTTAAGGTCTACTTGTAGCTCCCCATCTTCGTTTTGAATAGCAGTCGATCTAGTTTGAGGGCCCTTCTTTAAGGTTTTAACCTGTTGAAAGAAGTTACGCGATTGATGTTCCTTATTGAAGCTTTCAATCTCCTCACACTTTCTCTTCCACCATTCTCTCTTCGTTCGTCTACATAACTTTGTAACGGCTTGTCTTGCCAGTTTATAGTTTTCCTTTGTGGACCTGGTGTTTCGTCCTTGCAGACATTTCAGATAGCAATCTCTTTTGTATTGAATAGCGTCAAGACATGCTTGATCCATCCATGGCTTCTGGGAGTTGTTTTGTGGTCGTCCAAGTATTCCCTCAGCAGCGCTTAAAACAGCATCTTTGAGCAAATACCATGACTTATCGACGTCTCCATTAATGGTTTCTGATTTCTCCAATGTTTCGGCAATATGGTTTTGATATTTCTCTTCTGTTTCTGCATTCTTTAGTGATGAGATGTTAAATCGTTTCCGTTGATTGAATTTCGGAATGCTTGGGTTTGGGAAGTGGAACCTTATTTTAGCACATACAAGAAAGTGGTCACTTCCAATGTATGCACCTCTAAAGGATCGCACATCCAGAACACTCGAAAAGAAACGTGTTGTAACTAGCACGTGATCAATTTGATTTCGAATGTTTCCATTCGGTGAGACCCAAGTCTGCTTATGAATCGATCGGTGGGGAAAGAAAGTACTGGCAATTCTCAAATTATTTGATAGTGCAAACTCAGTCATTCTCTCACCATTATCATTCGAATTCAAATGCAGACTGTTGGGGCCCACCACATTTCCATAAGAGGTATCTCTTCCAACCTGCCCATTAAAGTCACCAAGAACCATAGTGAAGTCGCGTGTTGGTGTTTGTTTCATAACCTCTTCCAGTGCTATGTAGAAATTATCCTTCTCGTCGACGGTCTTAGCTTCAGTAGGTGCATGCACGGCAATAAGAGAAATATTGTTATATGTACCACGTACACGTAGGTAGCAAATCCTCTCACTGACCGGGATGAATTTCATCACGGCTTCTTGTATGCGTGCACCAACAAGAAAGCCAGTACCAAATTCTCTTCGAGAAGGATGACCACTACAGTATAGAGAGTGACTATCCAAATCTTGTTTTCCGATTATTGGCTGTCTAATTTCTTGCAGAGCTATGATATCCATCCCATACCTCTCAGCCTCTGTTTCTAGACTTATAAGAGCATCAGGAGCGCTCAGGCTGCGCACGTTCCACGTTCCGATTCGGTAGTCTGGTCCTTTTTCACGTCCAGGTAAAATTCTGTTTTTGTCCGGGTCTGTTTTTCTTTTCTGATTTCCAAATTTAACAAATAATTTTTTTCCGGGGTTAGGGTGTTAACCTTAGGCCCAACCCAAATTGTCGTGAATGGGTCCGTTCTGCATCTTAAGGTTACCAGAAACAACCTTTTGACACGTTTATATAGCGAGCCGCTTGATCCAAGACAGACGCCCGCTTCAAGCCGCCCCTGACATGGAGAACAGACGCTTGAGTCGCTTTGGTTTTGTGGCGCCAATTCGCCATGATGTGCCATGATAGACTAAGCAGTTTTTACCCTGCTTGTCTCCGGTACACCAACCTAATTCTGTCAGCATTAACCGGCAGCACGGCGTGGACGTCGAATTTCGGATTTCGCTACCCTTATATTAATACATATATATTTTATATTTATTAACAGCAAACATCAAAATTAAAAAGTTTTTCACCTTATATCAAACTTTTCGTTTTCACAAATTTCACCACCACCAAAAATTTTGTTCTGTCAAATATTTGTGGATTCACACACAGCAATAGAAATCAACTAAGATGATAGTACGGATGAGATGTAGGATCACCTAAATCTCAAAAATCAGATTAACACTCAAACTACTTTCATGCAACTTATAAGCTGCAAGAGTTAAAATCTGTCTGCCAACCTAGTCTCAGAATTACTACGGCGTAGAGCGACCTCGATATGCCAGCATTATTTCAACAACTGTCTAAGCTGCTGTTATAACTAAACCATTACAAAGTCTTAATAAAATTGAAAGCCTGAATTAAAAGTTATTGAAGATTCAAACTAACAGGTGTTCGCGAGACCCCTTGCCATTTTGTTCAATTTTGAAATGAATCCAGATCTTCCATTTTCGAGGATCATATACCAATGTTTCCTCAAGATCATATGCGTTAATAACACCCACCCACGTTAATGTCACACACCCATCTCTGTTATGGTCCACGAAAATCATAACCAAACAACACCCTAACAGGCTATTCTCTAATGAAAATAAAACAAACCTAAGACTATGAAAAAGAGCAAAATACTAAAATCGAATAAAAAAAATATGAAGGGGCTGAAATCTTAAGGTTCTGAGATATCAAGGCTTCGGTCTGGGTTAAGGATTTTGATATAGTTTTCGGCAAAACACTTTTATGAGGACATTGCTTTTAGTTTTGGTTAGCGATATATATCAACATTAAACGCGATATATATTTTTAAGATATATATCTTAAAAATTCAAAAATTCTATTTTTTTTTTCAAAATTAAAAAATATTGCAGAAATTATAACAAAATCAAATATTAAAACTTTTTTCAAAATTCTAAAAATATTGCAAAAACTATACCAAATTCAAAAATTTCCATGTCCAATTTCATTTTTAATTACATTTACGTCATAAAAACAGCTAAATTTTTTTTCCAAAAAATTGGCTTAAAAAAATAAATGAAATCATTTTTTTGACACGTTTGACATTATTTTTTTGACAAACTTATAATGCCATAATTCTCAATATTAATAATAAAATTTCATGTCAAGCAAATAATTAATTTTTTTTTTTTCCAAAAATGGGTAAAAAATATATAAAAATCTTTCTTTTGACAAACTTGACAACATTATTTTGACAAACTTCTAAAGCAAAAATATGGTTTTTGATCTCACATACCAATCCCTACCATCAGGATTAATCCAAATTCAATGTTCCTACTCGTAATCCCTTAAAATGAACGTTTTTTAAGCAAAAATATGCAAATTTCCTTGTTTTGACACACTTGACGACTTTTTTGACATACTTCCGGTACAGTTATCGATCATATCGTCCTTTCGGACCTGTCCATAGAGTATATCAATTTTTAGAAATCAAAAATTTTGAAATCCCTCCTGTGGTTTTCTAGATTTCGTAGGTAATGACGGACAGCCAGCAGACATACATACATTTTTTTTCTTTTTTAGAATCAGTAGGTCCTAAACCGTCGAGAAATGCCAAAAAAAGTGGGGGTAAGGATTTCACTTTTGATTCATGAATGTAATATGTACTTAGGTCTTTCAGACCGAAGTAATATTGCGACGCTGATGCATAGGCTAACTTCACCACAGCTCTGGAAACATTGTGTTCTGGATATATAGTGAGCCTGAGCTACTATCCATCAAATATTTTAATTAAAGACTAGCCAATGTTATGGACTTCGTAGTTAAAGCGTAGTTCTAATTACAAAAAATATTAAAGAAAGCAGTATTATCACAATAAACATAAATTCTGTTGTACGAGAAAAAGTAAGAAAATTTTAACAGAAAGTGATAACCGGAAGTTGGAACGCAGAACTGTTGTGAACCGTAAACAGGTGTTCGGGAGGCCCCCACCACTTACTTCAATATTGTCCAAAAACTAATCAGTTCTTTGTCATTTAAGTCTCCATCTTTTTTCTGATTGTCATTAAAATAAATTAATGACAGACTTCTGTATGCTCCCAACAAACTTTAAAAACAATGTGTGAAAACTCAGCATTTGCATGGTAGACCCCCGCCACTTTAATCAATGTGTCCCAAAAGATGATGATTATCTTCTCACACTAATTGAAACCTTTTCCATAAGTTTCATCATAATCACTTTATTATTGTAGGCTGTAGTGTGCATAAAGACACTGAAAAAAATGGAAAAATTACAAAAAAAAATTTTTTACCGGAAGTGAAAAACCGGAAGTTGCTATGCAAAACTATTCTGAACCATACTAAATGCTGATGTACCATACTAAATGCTGATGTGCTGATGTCACTATCGCTCAAAAACTGATCAGTTCCTTGCCATACATATTTGCATCTTTTTCCAAAATGTCATCAAAATTCATTCACGAACGAATCTTGTTCCCAACAAACATAAGAAACATGGTGGAGAAATCCACCTGTTATATGGTGGACCCCCAACCTTCTATCAAATGTACTCCAAGAGCTGATAAAATCTTTCTTATGTTACTTGAAAGCTTTTACCAACGTTTCATGAAAATCGATCGATAATTGTAGGCTACAGTTGTGATAAACACCTCAAAAAAAAAATTTTAACCGGAAGTGTCAAACCGGCAGTTGGTATGCAGAAATATTGGAAGCAATACTAAAACCTTATATACCAAGTTTCCATAAGATCATAAGCCAGGATTAGAAGTCAAGATCTAAACTTAGAGGTGTTCGGGAGACCCCCTGCCATTTTGTCCAAATTTGAAATGAATCCAGATCTACCATTTTCAAGTGAACCTGTATCATTTTCCAAAGTTTCATCAAGATCCTATACAGAAAGGTCACCCACACACAGACGTACACCAAATTTTTTATTGGCTATTTAGATAGAGGATGGTCCAAAACAAAAGAAAAACAAATTTGGGGTATGTAAGATTTTTTTTCTCGATAGATTGTATTACTTCACACAATTTAAAATTGTGGTGAGGTAAAAAACAAACAATCTAGTTAACACAAATAAAACAAAAACAAACCTCCTTTGTTGCATTTTCAAAATTTTTTGTTCTAACATCAAACAAAATTTCTTTTCACTCCACAACTCATGTTGACCAAAATTAAAAAAAGAAAATATCAACTCCCAGATGCAATTTTTTTAAAAACCCGACTGTCCAATTCAATTATGAAACACCAACTCAAACTCCAATGTCCAATCTACAATTCCAAAGCCAACCGTCGTTCAAAGACAAAAACTGCTTTATAAATCCAAAAAAGACCATCAACAATTTTGGTTCTCCCATAGAATACTGCCTGGAAGTGTCGATATGTATTTCATAGGAGATGTAAATATGATTTTAAGTAGGTTGAAAAGTTTTTAAAAATGTAGATAAACATTTCGAACGACACTATAGTATATTACAATATGTAGAGAGTACGAGAAATTGAAGTACGGTTGACACTAAATATCTTGCTCATTACAGGACAGGACGAAAGGGGGAAGTCTGACTGGTCCATTGGGCCTGACTATCATAAAAAAACAACTAAATGGGAGTCGGGCTAGAACTCAAACCCCGAGATAAAGACTTTCAGGTAGCAGGCCAGACAAAACAATTAAAAACCAAAAACAAAAATACATAAACAGCTAAATAAAACTAAAATAAGGTTAAAAGCAAAAAATCAAAAATATATTCCCAGAAAAATGAGGATAAAATGAGAAAACCATTTGGATAGGTGGTAATAAAATAATCGAACTGAATCTTTACCACAAAAAAATAAATTTAGCTAGAACCCATAATAACAAAAAGGAGTTTTGGAAGAGTGCCTCAGTGAAATCGATGGATGACTAGACGACAAAAGTAGTCCAACTATGGCTCAGCATTTTGCACTGTTCCCTAGAGAGCTAAAGACTCCACTGGAATACACTGTGTTGAAAATAAATAGATTGGTGTATGGATAGAAAGAACGTTAGTTACAGCGGCCCGAAAGACAGGTGACCTATTTCTCTGTTATCGTTCACGTTCAACGAATAGAATTTTCAAAGATCATGACTACTTGAGCGTAACACTTGGTGGTTATGACCTCATTGAGAACCCATGAACGTGGCAAAATGACCATGGTAGGATGACCTAGATGGTAAACCATCAGGGGTCCACGAAAGCCAGGCCATGTCACTTCACCACTCTCGCAGCAGTCAAAAATATCCGCCTTATTAAGGTACGCGGTCTCGTAAACCCAGTTAGGAATACGTCAGTTGTAAATTAACATACATGTTCTCAGTGTGTTAAGGACTTACGCATTCTGCCTTTCACCCCCAGAATAACAACTCACCACCAAACACACTATAAAATATAAAACCTCAAAAAATTGTCTGCATGTCAGAACTTACAAGACTGTAGAGAATTGGACTTTTATAAAAAATATACGTGATGCTGACATGAGGAATCTCTTATTTACATTAATTTTCAACAAACCAAACACTATCGATAGTAATTCACAAACCAAAAATTTAGCTAACAAAGAATAATAATTTAGTACAACAAACTATGCAAGAAACAAACAAAAATTATATAAAATAAATCAAAAGCTTACATTATAAATTTTTTATTCGCCTACATATTAAAGTGTTACTTTATTACTGTGATTTGCGGCTTTAAAGTATCACTTTTCAACTATTTATTTTGTTGTCATAGCTACGTCCAAAAAAGTAAAAAGCATTTGTATTTGTTTAAATTCTTTGAAAAATAAAAATTTTTATCAAAGCAACCCTTAAATTCAAAATTTCATTATCCAATTAAAATAGTTGTTATCATTTGTTGTCATAGCTACACAATAATTTGGAAAAAATAATAAATATTTTGTCAAAGGTTACTTGTTCCACATATTTTTATTTTTAAATTTATGAAAATTTATAATTTTAATTTAGAATAAACAACTTTTCTTAAAATATTTTGCTTGCGGCGAATAAAAAATAGTATCTGATGCACGGACGTAAGCTATTTTGGACTTAATGTGGCTGCAAATCTCGGCTGGCGCCTCGATCTGCAAACTCCACATCCGTCCAAAATCTTTAGCTTTACGTCCTAGCATCATAATGTACTATTATATGATAATCCACTTCTAACTAAAAAAAATTGTTTGCATCTCATTATTAGTTCGATATTTGCAACACAAGCAGATGATCTTCGTCTCCTTCCATTCTATATATGTAGTTTTTTTCAAACTTTCTAACCCACAACTATCAGCCATTGTTCCTTTACAATTTTACAAAGTATTTTTTTTCCCTTAGCTAATGAGATAGCTAATGCCAAACGAAATTTGTCACAAAATTCTATTATATATAACCACAAATTTATATCCAGTATTACATCCATATAAAAATGAGTCGAAATTACACTGTAATCGACTAACAACATCAAACTTTTGACCTTCCGAATCAATATCATAATTATAGTATCCTCAAATACTACTTTGTACACATGTTTCGCGTTGAAATAAATCTACCACGTTCAAATGTTGACGACGAGCTAAACAGCTATTGACAACGAGCTAAACAAATTAAGCTAAATATATTATTTTTATGCAACTTCGCATTTACTTTTATGCGAAGAACTTTAAACGAGTTATTTTCATCTTTTCGAACACCATTTCGGTCATCCAATCCATATATCTGTTCTTTCAGCCACTATCGATTTAATTTTTTTCAGTAAACGGAATGGTAAAACAACGGTTTCGCTATTTTTGAAGTAGTTTTCTAATACAAACACGCTCTTATTTAAAAATACAAAAATATGTCATTTAAAATAAATTAGAAATGTTAAATTTGTTAACTTCTTAACACTGTTAGAATAAAAAACACCAATTTTAAAAACAAATTAATTTAAGAAATTTAATATGAACAATTAATATAAATATACAATTTTTTGTATCACAATAACCTACTTATAACAATATTCGCTCTTGATTTTTAATATACATAATCATTTTTGAATCGAAATGATCGAGAATATAAGTAAAATTTTCCAGTTTTTTGTTTCTTTTCTATTGTCTCTTTCATCGTATAAAAATTATACATTTAAATTTCTATATACCATCCGATCAAACAACTTTTCTAAAACTCAATAAATTTGAACAGCTATATTACAGCTACAGGCCATGAATAAGCCTACAAGCAAAACCTCTATGCAGACACAAACTAGTATTATTAATTAGTATTGAGTGCAATTAGCTAAAAAAATTGTTGAAATTTTATTGTTATATATAAATACTTTTAAGTCCGTTTCATTTTATTGGCCGGAATTGAAATAGATTGGCAAATTATTTGCGAATTTCTTTATATATGAAAATTCTTACTTTTAGAGAAATATTCGGAATAATCAGTCGTTACAAGACATCTTGACTTTCGCCCACAAAACAACACAAAAATACAAAAAATAAAATACAAAAAAATTTTCATATGCTAGAAAAATTCATAAACTATTTTTCTGGGTAAAAGACTAAATCTATAGAAAACCTAAAGAAAAAATGTACTTTTGGGTTTCGAAAATGTGTATTTTTAATCAAATTTAAAAAATTCATATAAAAATTTAAATGTTTTTATTATTGTAATATTTTTATTTAGTACCTTTCAAACGAAAAAAAAATTATTAAATTCGGTTAACCCGTTCGAGCACAATTTCACTTTAGACTTTCCTTGTCTCTAAATTTCGAGTCACCCTGTGTCAAAACTAGGAAAAACAAAAAACACATATCAATTTTAATTTATTATACTAACGATTACCGAAGTTTCAAGTAAATCGGAACTCGTTTGGTTCACATCATCGTCGTCTTGATTCGAATTTGCATCTTTTATTAAAAGCAGCGATTATTGAAGTACTTTTGTAGGCACAACAAACAACTTCGTCCGCATATGGTTCTCGTTCGGTAGTATAAATATAGTTGTGATTGATTACTGTTCGCATTCGCAACTATATCATATAGCACTGAAAACATTCACCGAACTTTATGACCTTTTGAAAGAACTATAATGTTACATAGGAATTTAATAATTACGAATGTTTTAGTAGTATAAATAAATTTTTCATTGAGTCAACAAATAGTAGTTTGATAATCGCTGTTTATTGGTACAACGACAAATTTTATTCGATTTTTTCAATGCATTACTGGATTATTGGCAACCTCCTTTTTGGTTGTGCTTTCGCCAGTTTATAAAAAATTGGTTTCTAACTAGTTGTTTTAGTTTCATTTCTTATATCTCAACATGAAATATTGGCATATGTCATATTTTAATATTTGATAAGATTTATCACTAAGATATCCATGCTTTGAAGAAAAAAAAAATGCAAGTTGTTGTTGTTTGAATACTTATAATTAATTTTTTATTTTGTGCTGCTTGTTCTAACTGTCGATAATAGTTCGAAATGACCTCTTAGAAACCTTAGTGCAGTTGAAAGGGTATCATATCATAATACCTTTACGTAAGTATTATCAATTCCTAGTACATATTCTTATATTTTTGTACATTCAATTGTGTGACATCTTAAGTAATCAAACGATCTTACAAAAAAAAACTAATTAAATTAAAGCACTAGCATCATTTACTAATATTATTTATAGATGTGAAAGGTGACCTAATTTTGAATAATTTTCATTATGATTTCAGTCTTTATTCATTTCTTCATTGTTATTCAAGATTAATCTTTTATATTACAGTTTGGACCTACCACAAACCATTAAGAGTAAACTTATTCTATAGTTCTAAAACTTAATTTTGATGTTTCTGATGTCAAAGAAAAAGAAAAAAATTAAAGAAAATTGTTTGAAAAAAAAAAATAAATAAATACAATGAATATTCTTTCAAATTTGAATCTTGATTACGGTTTGATGATCATCGTGATGAAAATGTATTTAACTTTAATTTTTTAACAAAACAAAATACTATTAATATAAAAATTTTTGTTTGGGCTTTAATTCTAATTTAAGGCTTTTGCAATCATTTTTCAAATTATGTTTTAATTATATAATTAAATTAAAATTAGTACCATAAGCGTTATTTACCGAAATAATTTGATTGTGCGGCTCATTAGATCTATTGTCTTAGAGAAAGCATGCTTTATGTTTTATAAAAATGTTATTCAAAAATTAGGACTATGACGCTACAATATTATTGTATAATCATTAATTATTTGATCAAATTTGAGGACACAAATAACTGTTTCCTCAATTAGAAGTTAAAACATATTGAAAATTAAGCTGGAGTTGATTTGCTTTTGATAGATTTTTTCTATTATTATTTTTTATTTCTGACTCTGATTCAACGTTTAATAGGTAAATTCATGCATCCCACTTACAACTATTTTTCGAAATATCGTTAAATAAAGCCAGTAAAACAAATGGTTGAATTATAGGTAAGATAATAACAGGGGCTCTGCTATTATATTTTAGGACACCTACAGAAAGATACAATCATGGATAAAAATTTTAAAATTCTAGTTGGTTTGGATAGTTTGAGGCGTTATAATACTGATCAAGGCCTGTTTAGTGTGCTTTATCCGGTCACTATCAGTGATAGGGAAAGCCGGCCCAGATGTGAGCCTTTAAATAATGCTAGTCGGGTGGTTGCTGTTCAACAACAATGGTCAGATGAACTCAAATTTCAAATGTATTTTTTCCCATCGCTCTCGTTAGTCGGTTAGCTCAAATCGGCCAAATCTTTAAAAATGGCGAACCCACAAAAGTTGTAAAAGAAAGATAGTTTATCAACACCAACATGAACGGTGTGGCAACTGGCATCAAAAAAATAACTCACAATTGAATGTTTTTAGTTCACTGATGTTGTGTTTGCAAAAGACTCAAAAACTAACTGTCAAATTAGCTTGTACGCTTGTTGCCAGTACAAGGAAGTTAATTTTTTACATTTTTTAAACCAATTAATCCAACCATACAATCTGAGAACCATATTTATAACTGAGTAAGATTTGAAGATATTCATTTCAATTACAAATACCATTACAGAATTTTTGTAAAATCTTTTACTTAACGAACATAATCCTTTATTTTTAATAATAAGTAGATTTAGTTGGGTTTCCTTTATTGAAAACGGTCAATTTCAGACAAGGTTACTTTTTTCTATTCATTTCCGTTCATGTAAAATTAAACTGAACTTCCTTTTCGTCCTAATTGGAAATCGAATTATCGAATAAGAAACATGATTGCATTGTTCAACAAATTTTGTATTAAAATACTTATAATAACACATTCCAGATCACATCTCTGCTAACTGGCATTTTTGGTGGATTGTGCTATCTACGCTTCCCATCAAATTTTTCATGTTTTCATACGCTTTACAATCGCTGTTTTCAATATCAATGCACAATCAATCCAAAACACAATAAACAAATTGTTGTATTTGAGAATCCTACACAAAGCCACAAAAGATTTTTTTTATTTATTTACGTTTTTTAACCCTTTCGAATTTTTTTTAAAAATATTCAACCTAGGACCAGACAAATTTTAGTGTTATTATTAAAACGTTTTTGTCTTTATCACTCACCACATTATTCTATTTCTGTTCCATAATAAATTAAATTTCGTTTTTTAATAGTTTTTTATTCTATTATACATATTTATATTTTATCCTGAAAACTAAAATATTAAATTTTTTGTGTACATTTATTTGATTTTTTTTTTATTTTCAGCAAAAGGTTGATGACCTACTAGTTTATTTTCTTAATTCTATTTCTTATAATTTTCTTATTCGTATTCTTTTTCGGTTGTTTGAAATTAACAAAAAAATATTATGCCTTTTTTCATTAGAATTCTTTTCTAGAAATTTAAAAAAAAAAAACTAAACAAAACAATAAACCTACGCATACACATAAATGTTTTAAGAAAATAAAAAAAAATTATAAATATGAAAAGATGCAACAAAAATTATGCGTGAATTGGAACCAGACATCATTATTGAAATGAATAGAATTGAAAATCTTTATAGTCGTTCGCTTACGAACCGCAGCTCAATATTTATAATTGACAATATTTTCTAATCTTATCTACCTGATATTTTCTTATCCACATGGAGGGATCAGTTTTTATTGTTTTGTAAATTTTTTTTTAATTTTTGATCTACGGGTGTGATAATCCCGCGTACTCCAGTTCCTGCTATTGACATACGAGTTAACGTGAGATATCACATACCACTGGCAATAGCAGTGAGATATCACTAGCCAAGGTGACATCTTAGGGTGGTGGCGGATGAACAGTATTGGAACTAATCCTTGATGATGAGACGCTATTGCTTCTTCGAAGAACCGAGCATTCATATAACTATGTGTGGTCTTAACCATAGAGAAAGACGGTGTGTCACAGGATCAAGAAATATGCAACCGGCTGGATTATTGGCAACTACATTTTTGTTTCAGCAAATTTTTGTAAAAACTTGCTATTTACTTTTTAATTTTCTTTTATTTTCTCTATTCTATCATAAAATATTGGCCTATGTCATATTTTGTCAGTGATAGGATTTATTGTTTAGTTATCCATTCTTTAACAAAAAATATAAAAAAACAAAAAAAGAAAGATTTACGTCCATCAATACATTTGAACGTATGTTGTTGTGGGACCTTGGTCTTAAATTATTTTTATGTGTTATTGTGAATTGTGACACATATTGTAATTCCTACTACACAACACATTTTATTAAAAAAAAAAAATAAATCAAAAGAATTCTATGTATCTACTTTTACTCTTACCGAGATATAAACTACTATTACGAAATTGTATTGCAGCTTTCCTAAAAGCGTGGTTAAATACACCCACTCACAATTATCTCTAAGTGATTGCCGTCAAATACAGTACGCTTTCAAATGCGTACTGTAGGTTGTAATAGCTGGGATAGCAGAGTTCATTTCGAGTTCTCTTGGCATAATGACTCTGTTGAAATCTCGAAATGCGTGCAATTTAAACTCAATTTCCAAGAAAAGGTATTATCTAGTATCTGATACCAATTTAAGGTAATTAAACTTAATATGAACCGCAAAATAACAATTCATATTCAAAAGAGTTGAATGAGAAAGTATAATTGCTTAATCACTTTATCTACCAATCTACTATCCGTTTAGGAAATTACGCGGTTCCACTATATAGGAATAGCGAAAAATGTATATTAATCTACGAGTCAGTAGTGTGAACAGTAGTGAGCAATTCAAATGTTCTATTTTATGCTTATTTGCTAACAATCTCACTATTCAGATCATCTTTATAGGCCTTCAATTATTTATTAAAATAATTATTTATTAAAATTATAAGCAAAATTTATTTATATATATTTTTTATTTATATATTTATTTATTTATTTATATTTATAAAATTTATTTAATTTATTTAAAATTTATTTATATTTATTTATTTAATTATAAGCTAAAAGTATTTATAGGCAATTTATTTATTTATTAAAATTTTACGCAAAAATTATTTTTAGGCCATTTAATTATTTAATAAAATTATAATCAAAAATTATTTATAGGCAGTTTATTTATTAAAATTATAAACATAATTATTTAATTATTTATTAAAATAATAAGCAAACTGTTGATTTAAAATTCCTCAATGTTTAGTTATTTATTTATTTAAACTGTAAGTAAACTGTATAATTATTATTACTATTTATTCATTTTATTTATTTATAAAATAAACGTGTGAGTGTTGTGTGTGTGTGTCCGAGTCGTGGGCTAGGCAGAATACTTCCAAAAATGATGCTAAAATAAATTTAGAAAAAACTAAGAACAAAAATTTAAACTATCAAAAGTATACTACTCTACGGTTGGGAAGTTAGTAGGTGTTCAGGTTTTATGACGAATCCGCAAAAATCACAACAACTAGCCAGAGCAAGTTGGTAGATGACCAACTTGCACTCTGTGTTTTCTAAGCTGATGTAACTTCAGCTTCTCCATCACAACTTGGAACTTGTGTTGAGATCTAAAAGAGGAAATGATCGTTTGTTCGAGTTAACCAGTCTCAGAGCCACAAGAACTCACTAGACCATCAAAGATGCAAATTTAACCTTTGCCCTCTTATGATCAGTCAGTACCATACCTTGAGCCGTTCACTCTTACCAAACACATTAAACGAATACGTTCTAAAAATAATATATTAAACAGAAAACGTGGCTCAAATTATGAACGTATATGATAGTAATTGATGTGTACGTACACATCGCAATAGCAATTGATTGATAGCAATTGATAGCAATTGATGTGTACGTACACTCGGCTAGCGCCTCGATTTGCAAACTCCCCATAATGTACTATTTTTTCATTTCTTTTTGTATGTAATCAAATCTAAATATAATTACGAAACTTTTTTCTTATTTTTATGCATATGAAAACTTATCATTTTATTTTCTAAAATGTAAATACGTTTTTTAATTAAACCAAAAAAACATCGATAACATCGATAACAAAAAAAACAACGAATAACGATATCAAACAATAGCACCACCAACGGGAAATAAAAACTGTCAAATTGTATCGCGATCGATTACAATAAAAAAATTTGTCAATTCATGATTTTAAATATTACAAAGCCAAAAATCATATAAAATGTTTTGTTTTATAACTCGAAAAATTGTTTGAAATTTACGGAAACTTATTTATTTATTATTATTTATTATTTGAGAGACTCTCATTTACCAAAAATGTACATCCAATATATAGTTTTTTTCTCCGTTTTCCCCTTACAAACGTCAAATCGTGGTATTGCCGTATGTATCTGACAGATCCATACAGCAATGATAATTAGGAATCAGTCATTATATATTAAAGTTTGCTTCAAAACAATAATATTTACAAATTTATCAAAAACTATTCAAAGAATGAAAGGAATAGCAATCATTTTACAATTTTAAGAAATATAAATCAGCGGATCATTAATGTCAAGTTTTATTCTCTTGTCAAACAAACTATGGCATATAGAAATGAAATCGAAGAGGAGCGTGGCTTGTATAATTTGTCTTCTTACACCGTGACAAAAGAACAAACATTTCAACGCATGAACGTTCTTTACCTGAGTAAACAGCGTCGTAAAAAAAACTTCAGTCTTTAAAGTTTAAACAAATCAAACAAAACTTATTCAAAATGCAATTATAAGACTTTTACCAATTCAAAAGATACAGTAAAGCTCCACCCATTGTCGAAGATTTTGGCATTTGTCGAATATTTTGACGTTGTTGACTGTAACCATTCTTTTAAGTTCTGAGGTATTTTATCTCATATTCTAATAAATTATGACATGTTCCAACAATTTTATGATGGAATGTAGAAAATAAAATAAATTAATAGATGAAAAGCATTTTTTTATAAATTTTGTAGAATAAAATTTAAATAAGATTTACTTTAATCCAGCTAGTGGAATTATGTGTACGGTACCACAAAACAAGAAATCAGATGTAGCCGGTTTTATTATAAAACCAAATTCAAATTAAAATCTAAATAATCAGTTGCAGCATAGTTGTAACCAGGGGTCTATTTCAAATTTTAATCTTAAACAAGAATATTCACAACTAAAAAATTTATCTAATGATTTGTTATTTTATTTCGGTTCCAGCCTTTAAATAAAAATAATCCATGTTAACATACATAAAAATATTTATTTGTGGTAAAGGTTAATCAACCAATATTTCAACATTTTCTCAGTTAATTGCTTTGTTGCGTCCCTCAATGTGAATTAATAAAACATCTTTCAGTCTACATAAATAATACATTTTTTTGTTATGTAAAGCTTCATAATATTATATGTAGATATAGGACGGTTGTTCAATTTATAAAAGGGAGAATGGCTGTCTGTAGTTGTAAAAAAGAATATTTTCTCGTTGGACTAAAATTGAGATCATACTGCTTACTCATTTATTTCAATGATTAAAAATAAAGTGGGCTTTTTCCGAAAGTTTTATAAACAAAGCAAGGGTATGGTATGGAGCTCAGCAGCGCACTGGGTGAAATCCTCGTCAAAATTGGTAACTCTAATTATGTGACGTACTACCTTCCTCAATTTTAAAAACCGCATATTAAAAGTTATATGGTGGCTCATTCCTTCGAGCAAGTAATATCGTGGCATCGTCAAGGAATACTCCATAACAAAGATTAGGGGGCTGTGTAGGTTGTTTTTTCATATGTTGAGGAGAAGTATTGCGGTTGAAAATTGCGCTCATTTGGATATTTAAAAATCTGGTCAACTAATATAATATACCGAAACCTAAGGACCCAAAAATTAAAACAAAATATCACGATATTGCTTGAAAAATCAATATTTCGTATGACAATTAAAGCTTTGATATAAAGTTATGTAAAGAATTGTTTGTTTGAGCAAGCAAGCTTGCCATCATCAAGAAATATTCCATAACCATAGATAGATGGTTATACCGTAGAGTTTTATACCCGTAGCACCTCAAAGATATCATCTGATATCCTGATATCTCTCTGGTGGTATTGCCAGTAGTATGTGATATCTCACGTTAACTTATAGATCAATAGCAGTTGCTGGAGTACACGGGGTTGTCACGTCCGAAGATCAAAAAATAAAAAAAATATTGCAAATCAATAGTAATACTATATTTAAATTATAGCCTACAGCCCTTACGGGCAACACTATTCAAAAATAAACTATTGAATTTTTTAAATGTAGATAAGTTAAAATAATTTAAGTACAAAAAATGAAGGCCTACAAATTAACAATATGGTATGAAGTGGTGGAGCGGAGTGAGAAAACAATGCAATATTATTCATTTGAAATTTGCCACGTCATTTTCTTAACGAAAATAATAAGATTTTTTTACTTTGTTGTATAACGTTTGAGAACAAATAAAACTAAATTATTTTATTTGAATATGAATTTTAGAAAATTGAGTTTATTGAACAATACATTTAGTCTTGATCGTTACAATCAATTTTGCCGATTCAACGGCTTCAACTGTCTTACGAAAAAAACATAACTTTCTTTAATTTTTATCACATCGAGTTTAATTTTGATCGAGTTTAATCAAATATCGTAAAATACCAGCCATCATCATAACGCGCTAATAAAACTCGATCAATTTAATCAATTAAACGCATTTTTTAACATTTCAGTATTATCTCAAATTGCCCGCAGATTACAATTTGTGTGAATTTTTTGTATGATTTTCCAACACAGAAAAACTATTTTTTTTGGAATACATAGTAGAATGCACCCTCATATTTTTAGATTTAATAGGTTAGGTTTTTTGTCTATTTATTTATTAATAAAAAATATTAGGGATTCATTGCGTTTTTTTATTTCATAACAACAAAATGTGTGTTATTATATCATATCCAAAAATTTTTATTTTTTTTTATATAATATCAAGGGGATCGTGATCTTATCAAATATAGCGATCTTTTTTTATTTCACATGCATTTATATATTAATAAAAAAAACATAATAATGCAATAGTGGCACGCATAAAAAATGAAAACAGTGGGATCATTTTGTTAATTTTCTTAATTAAAATTGAATGTCAGTTTCACTACATTATGTAGATGTACTTCAAAAATGCTATTTCTTACATTAATTGAATGTAAATGAAATTGGTTTGTAAAAAAGTGAATGGACTTGGATATTTGAATAGGAAATGTCGTAGATTACGAATATTTATGTAGATATGTAAAGCAATAACAAGTAAGTTTTATTTTTGGCAGAACATATGCTGGTTCTATTTTTTCTAAATTTATAGTTCCCTTTTGTAAGTGATCAATTTATATATATAGGTATATATGTATAATATATATATATTAATTCAGTAAATTATTTGTGATGTAACATCACCCCGATGGAAAATCTCCCATCAAGAATAATATAAGAACTGAATCTAAAAAATTATGGTGCAAATTATGAAACTTTTTGCAATCCATACAATTTTAGAGCGATCTAGTTTCGAACCAATGAGAAAATTTTTAAACTTTAAAAAAAGTTTATCATTCTCATCAGGGCTAGCCGACTAGATAAACTCTACCAAAAAATGTTAACGCTAATGATTATAAACCAAAAATTAGGTTACAACTCTAGCGAAGTGTAAAAACAAAAAATTTACATAAACATACATTTAATAAATTCAGGTTTAGTCAATTAATTTCTCTGGTGATCACTGTTTTGTTATACTCTAGATTTTTTAGTATTGAATAACAAAATTGTATCTGTGAGAAGAAGATGACTAGTCTTCACTTGTGTCTATTGACACATGATCAACAATTAATTCAGTAAATTATTTGTGATGTAACATCACCCCGATGGAAAATCTCCCATCAAGAATAATATAAGAACTGAATCTAAAAAATTATGGTGCAAATTATGAAACTTTTTGCAATCTATACAATTTTAGAGCGATCTAGTTTCGAACCAATGAGAAAATTTTTAAACTTTAAAAAAAGTTTATCATTCTCATCAGGGCTAGCCGACTAGATAAACTCTACTAAAAAATGTTAACGCTAATGATTATAAACCAAAAATTAGGTTACAACTCTAGCGAAGTGTAAAAACAAAAAATTTACATAAACATACATTTAATAAATTCAGGTTTAGTCAATTAATTTCTCTGGTGATCACTGTTTTGTTATACTCTAGATTTTCTAGTATTGAATAACAAAATTGTATCTGTGAGAAGAAGATGACTAGTCTTCACTTGTGTCTATTGACACATGATCAACAATTAATTCAGTAAATTATTTGTGATGTAACATCACCCCGATGGAAAATCTCCCATCAAGAATAATATAAGAACTGAATCTAAAAAATTATGGTGCAAATTATGAAACTTTTTGCAATCCATACAATTTTAGAGCGATCTAGTTTCGAACCAATGAGAAAATTTTTAAACTTTAAAAAAAGTTTATCATTCTCATCAGGGCTAGCCGACTAGATAAACTCTACCAAAAAATGTTAACGCTAATGATTATAAACCAAAAATTAGGTTACAACTCTAGCGAAGTGTAAAAACAAAAAATTTACATAAACATACATTTAATAAATTCAGGTTTAGTCAATTAATTTCTCTGGTGATCACTGTTTTGTTATACTCTAGATTTTCTAGTATTGAATAACAAAATTGTATCTGTGAGAAGAAGATGACTAGTCTTCACTTGTGTCTATTGACACATGATCAACAATTAATTCAGTAAATTATTTGTGATGTAACATCACCCCGATGGAAAATCTCCCATCAAGAATAATATAAGAACTGAATCTAAAAAATTATGGTGCAAATTATGAAACTTTTTGCAATCCATACAATTTTAGAGCGATCTAGTTTCGAACCAATGAGAAAGTTTTTAAACTTTAAAAAAAGTTTATCATTCTCATCAGGGCTAGCCGACTAGATAAACTCTACCAAAAAATGTTAACGCTAATGATTATAAACCAAAAATTAGGTTACAACTCTAGCGAAGTGTAAAAACAAAAAATTTACATAAACATACATTTAATAAATTCAGGTTTAGTCAATTAATTTCTCTTTTGTTTTTACACTTCGCTAGAGTTGTAACCTAATTTTTGATTATGTAATAGGAATTACAATAGGTGTCACAACAACACATATGTTCCTTAAAGTCAAAGATCACATGTTCTGTGGACTGAAGCCACTCAAAACTATTTATTCGGCAGAATTATTTCATTTATATTCAAAAGCGAGCTATACGAATTGTAGGTGATCGAACTTTGACATCAAAACTTGATTCCCTACAACATCGTCGCACTGTTGCTGACCTCGTTGTTTTTTACAAATATCGTCATCAGCAGTGCTCAGATGAAATCAGCGGCATCATGCCTCAAACTTATTCTTACCCCCGTTCCACTCGGCAATCGGCTGCCGCAACCAGTGAAACGGTCAAGATCCCGCGCTGTCACACTGGCAGATCGCAGAGAGACTTCTTTGTCCGAACTGCGTACAAATGGAATAGTTTGCCGGAACACTTAGTCTCAGGTGGCTTCAACCCACAGATGTTTAAAAAAAGCGTTAATCTACACCTCAGAACGCCAGTTGTTGTGGGACCCAGGTCTAGACCTAGGTCTTAAAAGGTATTTATGTGTTGTTGTGACACATATTCTAAACCCTATTACACAACACATTTTATTAAAAAAAAAAAAAAATATTCAGTACCGACAAAAAAGTCCTTCTGCATTCTGTCACGATAACTGCGTAAAACATTATAGTCCTCGCAGGTGCCAAAGTACGCATAGTTATCTTTTCATGGGAATAATCAGTGAACATGCTTACATTTTTATCAGACCAACAAATGAAAGCCTATTAGAGCTCGCCTTTTCAATCTTTCAGTCTTCGCGGTGTAGATAGATAAACCGTTGTCAAGATTGATTAATCCTCTGTTTTGCCATGGTCAAATTCCAGTCTAAATTGGTATATTTCGCTACAAGAGATTAAAACACCTTTTTCGTGAGTGAACATTTGATAACGAGACGGGGTAGTATGGAGTGGAGTAAGTTCACGAATGAAAAATGTTTTATCTCGGGTAAGAGATACTATTTTTTCTACGATGGTAAATATTTATTCTAAATTATTAAATTAGGGAACGATAACATAACATATGGTTGCTTTTTTTTAAAAACTTAATCCAATTCAATCGATCATCATAACTAATTTTTAGCGTGTATGCACAACTGTCAACTCATATTTTTAAGTTTGTTTTAATATCTGAGAAACCGCAAAAAATACGAGTCCGATCATAACATCGAAAAATCAAATCGTCGAATCACCAGAAATCACAAAACCGAAAGTTCATACCACCGAATTTCATATCATCGAAAGTTCATATCATCGAAAAGTCATAGCATCGAAAGATCATATCACCGAAAGCTCATTACGTCGAAAAGTCATAGCACCGAAGGATCACATCACCGAAAATCATAACAATATGGTGTACCACGTTATGCTTGACCGGTTAATTGTAGTTCGACTCTGCTGTTAGGGAAGGAAACTTCTTTAATAGCAGGCCGTAATCTACATTAACCATTGTGGCATTGATTGACAGCTCGGCAACTGAATTAATCAGCCGTTATAGAGATCTTCAATTAGACCAAATTTACTTAGAAAATCACTTGCGCTAGTACGAAAGCGTGTGTCTACCTGTAAGAGATTTGTTCCGCAAGTATTGACTATCGGTTAATTTGGAGCTATTAAATATCGATGTACAAAATTTTACTATGAGCCCCGAAAGGTTTGCTCCCGTTTGAACTAGAAAAGTTACTAGGATAAAAAGTCAAAAGGTTCTAATGGTTTCATTGTTTTGCCGTATGAACCTCTGGCTTTATTCTTTTTTTTTTGTACTTTTTCGCAGTCAAACGTCGTTTGAGAGATCAACTGCCCAAATGAACAGAGTGATCTTCATTTCCTAGCAGCAGGGCCAAACGTGTGATGATAAAAGCAAAAGTCATGACCTCGACGAGGAAACAAGTGGTCTCGCTAACTTGGTTGTTTCCGAAAATAGGAATGAGGTCTGCTACTAAGTGCGTTGTTTGGTTGGAAACGACTGTTTCTTGACGTGCTATCACCTCTTGCTGTTAATTTTGTCAGCTGCACTTCGGTCTGTGCAGTTCGATCTTCTACTGTGCCTGACTTTGGTAGATCGCAATTTCTATCTGCATATCTCGTGGGACGTGATGACCGAACTTCGCTTACCTGTTACCGATGGCTGGCTGACATTGCTTCATACTGCTTATCGGCTATTTTAGACATATTGTCTGTCGTCATCCCTTCTGGCTGTGTGGCAAGTGCTATGCGGATAATGTCGGGCATCTTTCGTACCCATAGCGAACGAATAATTTTGTCGGAAAATTATTTCCAGCCACCTATTTAATTTTTCGAAGTGGTGCAGAAGGTTGTTCATCCCCGATTTCTTGGCCACTTAAAAGCGCTTCTAGACGTCGTTGGTCTGACGGTGCTAGACGGTCTAACAAAGTTTGTTTCAACGTCTTATATTTATTAACCTGGGATATGTGGTGAATTACGTCCGAGACAGATATTTTTGTTAATCAGTTTTTATGTTCTGAGATCGAAGGTCAGTTCTGCAACATTAAACCAAGCCTGTGGTTATCATGTCCACGGAGGTTCTAGCCTTAGACTAGCTGTGGTGTCGACTTCGAAATGTTTGTTCGAAACTTGTCGTTTTCTATCGTTTTGTTAGGATTGGTCTCCATTTTTTCATCGTTTGACATAATGGTTGAGAGTAACGAATTAAAAATAAATAGAAAAGTAAACGCGATCCGATGTTAGTTTTTTCAGATAATTTGTAAAATTGTAAACGCAAAAAAAACGCTTGTCTGTTTGAAAATTATTTTATAAATTCAAAAAAATTCAATGTGTATACGTGGAAAACAATTTTTCTATGATAGCATATGAAAAGTCTATTTTTATCACGCTTAATCCCCTGTGAAAATGGTATCTTCATATAATTTTACAAAGTTTTTAAAACAAAGCAGCCATTGCAAAAGGGAATATGAATTTTAAATGTTATTTTGTCGATTTCTAATTTAATAATTTCTAATAAATATCGTTTATATATTAACTATCATAGAAAAAAATGCATTTCCTACGCGGGATAAAAACATTTTACGTTCGTGAAATTGCCTCACTCGACGCTAACACGTCTCGTGAACAAATTTTCACTCGCCAAAAAGCAGCGTTTTGATCTCTCTTTGGAAAATATACTATTTTTTTTTGTTATCATATTAAAAATAGTTATTTATTGTACAAGATGATAAAATTGCACTTTATCTTCGAGAGCTATTTTAGCGTCGAGACGTCAGCCGAGACGCTAACAAGTATCGAGAAGATAATGAAATTTTATCGTCGTGTGGAAAACAACATTTTTTTCTATAGCAATTGTTAAAGAAGACCAAAAAATGCAGAGAAATCAATAATAAATTTAATTTAAAAGTGTCAGAAAAAAAACAGTTTCACGAAAAAATGAGTATAGCTGGCTTTGATAACTTTTTGAGTTTTATAAACAAACAAATCAATTTTTGTTTTTTGCAAAAAGTGAATTTGAAAATTAGATAGTTTGGGTTTGTGAATATGTGCGATATTACAGAAGAAAACTGAATTCCTATATGGAAGAGGAGGCTTCAGAGGCAATTCGTAGATTGACTGAAATTTTGAATTGCCTGTGAAATGGCGGATGGTACATCAAAGAGAATACCTGTGCTTTTAAACATGGAAAAACTTGTAGAATATCAACAGCAAAATACATATATCAAAATACTTTATCTACCCTTGCTGTTAAAGTACTACTTTATCTACACTTGATGGTAAAGAGCTATTTTTCGCTCTAATTTTAGTTGATAATAGCACGTTTTAACAGTTGTTGGAAAAATAACCATTGACCCAAAATAGAGTTTCTCGATAAATGGAATTTTTGGAATAAATTAATTAAATATTTATCGCGTAAGTGTTGCTCCCTGACGTAGACTAGTGGAACAAGATTTTACTTTCATCGATTGTTCGGTCGGCTCGTGTCAGTAAGTTAAGTGATCGTTTATGTTTGTATAGAGATTAATTATTTTGATTTAAACACATAAACCACCACAGTTTCAAGAAAGGTTTGCCCAGATAACCCAACTTTTGGTAAGAAATAGTTTTACAAGGGTAAAAAATATGGATGGATAATTTGAGGTGTTCGAAGATCATATGGTGATACTTTGCTTCAGAAAAAAAGATACAATTTTTATTTTGTTTTGATTTATGCAATATCCTTAGAATTTTGAAAATAGTTTCAATTTTTGATTTTGTAATAATTTTTGGATTGTTTAGAATTTTGAAAAAGTTTAAATTTTTGATTTTATTATAATTTTTGGAATATTTTTAAATTTTGAAAAAAAATTTAAATTTTTGATTTTATGATAATTTTTAAAAATTTTAGGATTTTTGAAAAAAGTTTGAATTGTTTATTTTGTAATATTCTCTTGAATATTTTTGGATTTTGAAGAAAGTTGGAATTTTTGATTGTATTATAATATTTGGATTTTTTTAAATCAATGCAATTAGGCACACCCGTTAATCGAAAAAAAGTTACATCAAATCTGATTTATTAATTCAATCAGCGGAACAAGAACTACATAACAACACTAATGTGGAGGCATTTTTAAAAAAAGTGTCGTATAGAAAGCAACTATTAGATTTGCTTACAAACATAAATGCTCCCTCTGGTACTGATCAAGAAAATATCAGCGAAACAACATCAGAACGATGTTGCTCCACTCGCTACGCTCGTTCCGGGAAACTTCATCCTCGTGAAGAATTGCCTTCATTCTAGCTCATACAAGAATATACTATTCTCATAATCATTTTTTTTTTAAAACGACATTTAATCTGCAACAACTTGATATTTCCCAATTGTTCCTATAAGTTGGGAGGAGTTGAAACTGGATAAAAACATCTCCAATTTCATGTTCAAATACATTTCAAGTCATACAAATAATTACATACTTAATTTTATTTTTTTCCAAAAAATTGGGTTACAAAATAAACGAAAATCATTCTTTTGACCCACTTGACAGTATTTTTTGACACACTTACAATACAATGATCAAGGTTCTGGTCCCACCACATACCAATGCCAACCATCAAGATTTCTCCACATTCTATGTTACTACTCGTAATCACTTAGAATGAACGATTTTTTAAGCAAAAAATATGCTCATTTTCGTGTTTGGACACACTTCATGATTTTTTGACAAACACTTGACACACACTTTCTCTCGCTAATACAAATTTCGTCAATACTAAACATACCAAATGTTTAGGCATTTTCAAAAAAAATCTATAAGGCATGCGCATTTTCAAAAGAATAGCAATATTCAAAATAGTAATATTCAAAAAAACGTAGAAAAATCTGTTTGGAATCCTAAAACTTTATCTTCAAAATATGATAGCACATAATATATTAT